>CM060087.1:7038383-7088311 GCA_030522485.1 Stenchaetothrips biformis | reverse complement strand
CGCCCGGTTGGCATGACGGCGGGCGGTTCGGTGTCGGTTATGTCGGGTACAAGATTAAGTTTAGAGACGGTAGTCGTAAGCGCTCGCGTTTGTGCGACTATCACCGTCTCTCCCGCGCTTGCGGCATCGCATCACCGCATTTGCCTCTGCACGTGGGTGTGTGACGCAAACCCCTTCCCGCCTGACTGTCACTGGGCACCCTTAACTACGGGCGCCCGTTGTTCCCAGTCCGGGATGTGTGGGTGTCAGCTACGTCTTTTTCGATCAACAGTGCGCGTGCCCTCATGGCTCAGTTGTATAAACTAGAACAGACCTGCACGGCGTCCGCCGTCGCCGGGCGCTGGAGAGGGTGTGGGGGGGACTATAGGGGCTGGGTGTCAAGCTCCGGCAGGATGATGTTTGGGCCTCTTTGCCAGTGGATTGACCAAGTGGCCGCGGGACCAGAATTCTTGCCTTTCTTTGATCATCCCACGCCTCACAGATATCGACGCCAATTCCGGCGACTTGGAGGTGGAACACTTGAGTTGGTCAACGAATGTCTGGCCGTCATAGTCGCGTTTTAGAATGTGTGAATTTTGTCAACGTTCGTATTTGAAAAACGATGTCACAATTCAGTTTGTACGTGGACACGGCCGTTAAAGTTAGGGTGTCACCTTCGTCTTGAACGTTGGGTTCCAAACTATTTAAAACGAAATGTGGACGTCATATTCAAAAGAACGTGACAAAATTCACTATCTCAAACGAATAGTGGACGTAACCATTCGTTGACTATATCAGTGAAGGCGGCAATCTGTTGGGTGACTGCCGGATCCCGGCGTCTACGGTCGCGGCTGCGCACGGGGGTGTGAGAAAGGAAACCTACGTGGTCTTGGCGAAAGGGTTCTCAGTGCTGAATCTTACTGACCATGGCCCCGGAGATGGTCCATGCAGTCTAAATTGTGTTTGCGCAAACTGGACATCCAAGCTTGTAAAAATGGCATGATTGTCGAGTTCCTTTGCAGGGTCTTAAGGGCGAGTGGCCGGAGGGTTGCGATTTATACCACTCGCCACTTTGAAAATGATTTCGGGTACCGTGCTGTTTGTGACCCAAAGTCGGGGGGGACACGTCTATGCTTGTCCCACGCCCATCTCATAAATTGGACCTGGGATTGGGAGGCGAATTGTACAACGACCCTGGCGTTCAGAACACGCCGACATGACGACTAAAAAGATGTTTATGTAACTTTGGTAATATGAGTGAAAGTACGTGTGTGTGTGTGGTGCGCGCGCGCTCGCTCCCTGGATGCTCGCGTCTGTCCGCGTGCGTGTGTGTGTGTGTATGTGCTATGCGCGCGCACGAGCGGGTGCGTATTTTTCGCGAAGGAAGGAAGAACTTACGATAAAAAGTTTAAATAAATGATAATTCACGTTTTATTTTTGTGTTTTCTGGTACGGTGTTAATTTTTTTTTTTTCATGTTGTCTGTATTGACCCTCTCTATTCTAGTCCACCAAACTCATGTCACGACGCGCGCGGCGGTACGAGTGTGTAGTGTGTGGGGTGTGTGTAGTCCGTGTTGGTCGTGTGTACAGTACACCTGCGTCTGCAACGTTGTTAATGTGACAAAAGCCTGTATTTCTGCTTCACTGCAATTTCAAAGGGTGAGACGTCTCACCCGTTTCCGGTGATACAAAAAGTCTCACCGAAAAAAAAAAAAGTCATTATCAACGAATGTTCTATAAACCATAAAAAAGGTTTCGTACACAAATGTATCACCGAAAAAATGGTCAGGACATCAGTGAAGATGGGCACTTGCTTTTCCTGAAGGAAGTAATCACTCTTTTTCTTCGGTGATTACATTTGTGGAAGTACGACCTTTTTTCGGTATC
The DNA here is from genome assembly GCA_030522485.1 of Stenchaetothrips biformis. NCBI lineage: Eukaryota > Metazoa > Arthropoda > Insecta > Thysanoptera > Thripidae > Stenchaetothrips > Stenchaetothrips biformis. Next base: position 7,086,444 of record CM060087.1, on the reverse strand, counting down.
GATACATTCGTTGTACGACCTTTTTACGGTCGATACACTTTTAGTATCACCCTTTTTTCTGGTGAGGTACAGTTACTCGGTCTCACCCCTCAGATCGGTGAGATGTTATCACCATTTGATTTTACAGTGTTTTTTTTCCAATAATTCAATAAATCTTGTCACAACCTTTGAAAAAAAAAAACACTGTGTTGGCCTCCATCTTTTCACCTTTCCGATAGCGATCCCCGCACGGCAGACGACTTTGAAGCAAAACCCTTACGCCCCACCACCCGCCCTGGACGAGCGCGCCGCGCTTTACGGAGGCAGGACAAGCGCCTTCCAGAGCTACTACAAATGCGACCTGGAGGCAGGAGAGAGACTGAATTTACTGCGACTTCCAGTCACTGTACCCAGGCGATGCGTTGTTTCAAAGAGTACCCGATCGGGAACCCAGACGTGTACGTTGGCGCCGAAGCGCGCGCCCTCCCCTTGGACAACCTGGAAGGCTACATTTCTTGCAACCATCCTTCCTCTCCGCACCCTCTTCATGCCCCTGCTCCCCTACCGCTCCCCCACGGGGCGGCTGATCTTCGTGCTCTGTCGCACGTGCGGGGAAAACCTGAACTACGCACCGTGTCCGCACAAACGATGCCGAAGAGCGCACGCTGAACGGATGTGGCCCATCCCCGAAGTCCGAGAAGCAGTAAAACTGGGCTACCAGGTACTTGACGTCGAAGAAATTTGGAATTACAAGGAACGCGCATTGTACGACGTCAAAAAAGGCGAGGGCGGGCTCTTCAGTGGCTTCATGAGACACTAGGTCCGAAAGAAAATTGAGTGCAGCGGCTGGCCGGCAGAGTGCAAAACCGAGGAGGAAAGGCAAGCCTTCGTCGACGGGGACAAGAAAACACGTCGGCATCCAGATCGACCCCAAGGCCATGAAAAAGAACGCTTCCAGACGGCACATCTTCAAGTGCATGCTAATGCTAGTGAAAGGTGTTGTGATTTGTGCTATCAGTATTTCAGAGAAAAAGTGTGTACGTACGCCACTTGCCCGAGTGTAAGCGTGTGCACGGCTCCCGTCACGTGTCGTTTTATGTGTCTGTATTGCCGGCAAATGTTTCCCACACAGGTCGACCGCAAGCAGCATCTGTCGTCCAAGACTACAGCACTCAGGCCCGCATACTACTGCAGGTCGGAGGCGGCCCGCCGTCCGAATCCAAAGATGAAACTGAAGAGGCTGCTCCTCGCGGGGATACTCTTTGGACTTCCAAGTACGGCATGCAGAAAAATGCGGCCGTGCACACACTACCCCTTGAGAACCAGTTGGACCTGGGGCTTTGTCTCATCAATTTAAAAAAGGAAATTGTGGACAAGGTTCGGCGCGAGGTGCAAAAGACCCCGCAGGGTATAAAGTGGACTCTTGTCGTGTCAGCCGCGGCGTCCCGCGAAAAGCCCGGCCCGTCCGGCTCCGGTGATATAGAGCAGGAACGCAAGGAAGCGTTTCTTCGAAGCAACACACACAGTCTCCTCAAGGTTGGTGCGCACGTTGAAGAGGACGTCGAGAGTGCCATTCTTGAGGTGCAGGTTGCCTCGGAACACTTGCGTCTGGAGGGCAGCGCGTGGGTCATCAGCCAGGTCCTCGCCCTCGGTTGAATATTGCGCGATGTGACCCCCTGAAGGCGAGCAGCTACATCCCCACCCCCATATGGTTGCAAAACTCGAAGAAAACTATTGTCAATGTTTCCAATTATGGATCACACGACTGTTTCCGTCTGTCGGTCGCAGCAGCATTGCACCCGGCGGCGGACCACCCATACCGGCAGGACCACTACACCCCCTATGTGGACGAGCTCAATATGGGCAGCCTGGACTACGCCGCCCAAGAAAGTGTGCGACATGCGTCGTTTCGAGCAGCTTAACCCCACCATCAGTCTTACTGTGCTGGGTGTCGAGGATGAGGGGGACGATGGTCAGGAAACTTGGCAAACATTTAATCATTCCCCTGCACTGCGCCCCGGAGAAAAAAGAGAATCACGTGACGTTATTGATTCTGTCTGACGAGGGATGCAATCATTACGTCCTCGTCCGCGATATTCACGCGTTTCTGGCTAAACAGACTCGCACGGAGCATCGCAGATTCTACTGAGCACTGCTACTGCCTCAATAGGTTTTCCGACCGAAGAAAGGCTGGAGGAACATGAACTGTTGTGTCGACAATTTGGTGCTCAGAGGGTGGAGTACGCCAAACCGGACTCTGCGAATGTTTCGACTTTCGACACTTCCCGAAAATGCAAAGGGTGCCCTACACGGCCTACTACGACTGGGAGTCGGTCCTGGTTCCTCTGCCCGTCGACGCGGACGCCACCACGGCGAGGACTCAGCAGCACGAGCCCGTAGGCTATTCTATTGTGGTCGTCGACTGGAAGGGAGACGTGGTCCGTAGGGTGACGCACACCGGGGAAAAGGACGTCGGCCGCCATTTTGTGGACTCGGTGTTGCAGCTGGAGCAGGAGGTCTGGGAGAAGAGCCCGATTTTCCTCTGCACATGTCAACCCAGCAGCAGGCGGACTTTGAACGCGCTACCGCATGCTATCTCTGCGGTAAAGGGTTCAGGTCCCCCCAGGACCGTGTGAGGGAGCACGACCATCTTCAAGAGAAGGAAAATTACCGCGGTGCGGCTCACGCTCAGTGCTACTCTGGCGTCAAGAGAACCACGTTCCTGCCTCTGGTCGCACACGATGCCTTCGGTTACGACGCCCACCACGTCTTTCCATCGTTCGTCCAGCACCCCGCCTTGGAGAACAAACGGATTAGCGTCTTGGCCAAGACGCTCGACACGTATCGCAGTGCTACCATCTTTATCGGCGAGGAGGGCCGCAGCATAAAACTACTGGACAGTTTTCAATTCTTCCAGTCGTCCATGGACGAGATCACCCAAGATATTCAGGAGCAGGACCTTAAAATTCTGCAGCACACGTACCCGTACCCACACCCAACGCACCAGGCTCTGCTGGAACAGAAGGGGATATTCTGCTACGAACACGTTCAATCGTACAAGCAGTTGTGTGAAGAGACAAGCCTACCACGAGCCGCCTTCTACTCGTCTCTGTCAAAGTCCACGCCGTCGGAGCAGGAGTACGCCAGAGGGCTGCAGGTGTGGGATGGTTTGGGATGTCAGTCGCTGCTCGACTACATGACGCATTACTTGACGAGTGATGTGTTGCTTCTGGCCTGCTTTTTCACCAAATTCAAGGCCACGACTTACGAAAAATATGGATTGGAAGTGTGTCACTTTGTGTCTGTCTCCTCCTTGACATGGTGCCAGGCCCTCAAATTTACCAAAGCCGAGGTGGAGCTCATTCACGATCCGGATATGTATCAGTTTTTCGAGCTGCAGAAACGAGGTGGGCTCTCCGTGGTTCAACGCCATCCTCCGTATCGTTCTCGAATGGGTAGCCCAGCGGGACATAACGTTCTGGGGCACAGACCTTGCTCGTCTAAACATCGTGCGCTGGGTCCACTTAACGCCAGCGCTAGCAATTATCAATAATTCGGCGGATCGCCGGACCCTGGCGATGCTGCGCTTCCCATATCCGCCGGGGCCCGCCCCGGAACAATACAGACCAGAGTCCCGGCCCGCCGTCCCGCCGGGCCATGGGGCTGGCCCAAGTGGCCTCCGCCGGCCGAGCGGCGCGGCCTCCCTCAATCAACAGGTAGTAATGGGGATCGGCCCCGACCGCGGTGCCGACGGTTCGAGCAGCAGCAGCTCAGACGAGCACGTATATGAGCGGCCTCGGCACCGACCTAGGAGGCCCGTCTCTACAATAATGCGGGCGCCGCGTGTCCTGTATCTCCCTCTGGACGTAGTCCGGGACGCCATGCGGCCAACCATTGCACAGTGGCGCGAAACGCCGAAAAATGCGACATGGAATTTTTTTCCGATTTTTTTTCTTTTTTCACCGTAGGTGGTCATAATATGATGTATTTAAGATAAACAAGTTGGTTTCCTAATAATGGATGGGGATAGAATGCTAAAAATCGCCGGAAAAAGAAAATGTTGTCCCAAAACACCCCAAAATCTGCCATTTTTCACACGTTTTTTGCCCATAACTTCGGCAATTTTCGGATTCAGCAACTTTTCTCGACGGATTCTGAAAGCAAAGGACTAGGCCTACATTTTTTGTTATGGTCGCAACGCTGTAGCGAGGTCGGCCATTCGAGTTTTTTGGCCTCAAAGTTTTTTTCCTTTTTCAGATTTCATTGAAAAATCGTTTCATTTTGACATTTCTTGTCAGTTTTGCGTTCCTGAGTGCTTAGTGCTGCGTGACATAACGAACGGAAACACTCCGTTTTTTTTTGTTCACCTCTCTGTTGTCTGAACGCCGAATGCCATATCGGGACAGTAACGTGCACCTCTTGGGTTCTCGAGGACGTCAACGAGCACCTTACAGGGTGCCCGATGACGATGCGAGCATAATAGACCTACGTTCCGACCATTCGTTGGAAAGGTCTCATCAAGATCTACTCGAATCAGGAATAAAAAAAATAAATTGGTCGACCCCCTTTTTTCAAGATCCAGTTAACTAATCAGGATTTTGAAAAAAGGGGGTCGACGAAGAATTTTTTTTTATTCCTGATTCGAGTAGATCTTGAAGAGACCTTTTCAACGAATGGTCGGAACGTAGGTCTATTATGCTCGCATCGTCATCGGGCACCCTGTAAGGTGCTCGTTGACGTCCTCGGGAACCCAAGAGGTGCACGTTACTGTCCCGATATGGCATTCGGCGTTCAGACAACAGAGAGATGAACGAAAAAAACAGAGTGTTTCCGTTCGTTATGTCCACGCAGCACTAAGCACTCAAGAACGCAAAACTGACAAGAAATGTCAAAATGAAACGATTTTTCAATGAAATCTGAAAAAGGAAAAAACTTTGAGGCCAAAAAACTCGAATGGCCGACCTCGCTACAGCGTTGCGACCATAACAAAAGTTGTAGGCCTTGTCCTAAGCTTTCAGAATCCGTCGAGAAAAGTTGCTGAATCCGAAAATTGCTGAAGTTATGGGCAAAAAACGTGTAAAAAATGGCAGATTTTGGGGTGTTTTGGGACAAAATTTTCTTTTTTCGGCGATTTTTAGCATTCTATCCCCGTCGATTATGGGGAAACCATTTTTTTTATCTTAAATACATCATATTATGACCACCTACGGTGAAAAAAGAAAAAAAATCGGAAAAAAAGTTCCATGTCGCATTTTTCGGCGTTTCGCGCCACTGTGGCATTGTGCACACCCTGCTTCAGCCTGTTCGCTTCCTTCGGCGCTGGCGTAATAGGCGGGATGATGCACAACCGCTAATCCAGTAAACCGCGCTGGCGGACCGTCTATTAAGAAAAAAAAACTGTATAGCCCTCAGTAACTGGCGCCGCCACCATTGCCTTCTTTCTCAAAAAAAAAAAATGTTTTTTCTCTCTCCCTCCTTTTTTGGTGCGCCGTCGGCCCGCCCAGCGCGCACCCGGCTCGCGCATGAATCGGCCACAACGCGCTGCCCTTGGCATCCCCGGGTCACTGACAAACCCTGCACGCGCGATTTGCAGGACTCGGGGCCCACCCTGCTCCGCCTTCCGTCATGGCGCGCGGGTACTGCTACGCGGCCATCTTAAGTATCGTAACGTTAGCCTCCGGGCCAGCAGGGCACTCACTTGTTTCCGCGTTCCTGGCTTATGACTGTGAGGCCAGCACGCTCAACTTGACAGTGTTCAGTGCAGTAGACGTGCAGCCGTGTGTCCATCCCTCCCTCGCACCACCTCCCGTGTTTCGGTCGGCTTGCAACATTCAGAAGAAAAAGTACAGGCCTATTAAGTATTGGGCGTGCACGGTAGACGTCCACGCCAGGTACAGTTATTGCCAAAACATCTTTCATACGCAATACGGGGAGGCCATAGGCGGCACTAAATTCTTCCACTATTTTCCGTCGCTAGGGAGTTGCCGTTACGCCCACATTTACAATAACGCGAGTTTCTTTGGCCATAGAATGGAGAACATACCCGTCAATAAAACAGCCGACTTCTGGTTCGTAATACAGGGGTCGCCGGGGGAAAAATCGTCGTGCTACGGGTCGCCGCGAGCCATTGACCCGGACACGCCAGTTGTCGGTACGGCCAATATGGACGTAACACTAAGCAACGGCGAGGCCACACTCAGCCTCGACGACAACATGCTTACTTTCCCCAGTGGGGCTCGGTGTGAGTATCACAGGGGTTCTTGTCAGGACGACAAGGACGGCGTTATCTTTTGGAACACACTAATTCCTTATGTACTTTTTTGTACATAGTTATGCACGATTTTGCACATGCGTTTGTTATGCATAATATTATACGTTGCTATGCATAAATTATTCATAACTATGTATAAATTATACGTTGTTATGCATAATATTATACAGAAGCATACGCATGTGCAAAATCGTTCATAACTATGTACAAAAAAGTGCATAAGGATTTAGTGTGAACGTCGAAGCGTCACCGGACTGCATTGGGGACTATGACAGAATATACCAGGGACCGGCCAACTTCACAGAGTGGCCAAATAACGCCACATTTGTCACGGTCGCGTCCAACAGGTCAACCCTCGCCCTGCAGGTATTTAGGCCGGCAGTGATAGTGTGCTCCGGCCTCATGTACCCACTCCAGAAACTGAAGAGAGTGCATTGCATGCTCCACCTGTGAGTAAACCTCAAAGCATGCTTCAGCGTGGAGAATGCTTGCAAGCATGCTCTACCCTGGAGCATGCATGACAATCATGCTCCAGGGTAGAGCATGCTTGCAAGCACTCTTTTGGATGGAGTGTGCTTATAAAGGCTTCACATCAACGAAATAGCATGCTTCTTCCTAGAGAGTGCTTGCAAGCATGCTTGTCATGCATACTCCAGGGTAGAGCATGCTTGCAGGCACTCTCCACGCTGGAGCGTGCTTCGAGGTTTACTCCCACGTGGAGCATGCCATGCACTCTCACTCTCTTGAGTTTCTAGAGCAACGGAGCATGACCGCATTTTCGTCTCGTTCCCTGCCCCCGCGGATGCAATACCAAATTTGAGCGCGGTGCACCACAGTAACGCCGAGCCCATCCTATATGCCGACACAAAGGCGTTGTTCCAGACGCTCGAAGCGCACGTGCAGGCGACGCATCTGGCAGAGTGGGTAATTTTCGAAATTTGCGAAAGTAGGCGCCGATCTTTGTTAACGATTTTGTCCGACGCGCGCTTCCAACCCGATAAGGTCGGCGCGCTGCTTAAACAAGCCCCGGGCCATACAGCCATAGTCCGCGGATCCGCCATTTACATAGCCCAGTGCGCCCCTGTTCAAGTCGCCCTGCGCCAAGAGACACAATGTTTCTCGGATATACCGGTGTGGCACGGCAGCAAGGGAATCTTTCTTAACCCCATGACCAAACTTCTCAAGGACGTTTCCGAACCGCTCGCTTGCGACCCGTCGTTCCCAGTATTACATCGCCTAGACGACGTTTGGCTTCAATTCACTCCAAATTGCTCCGCCGCGGCGGCGGCGCCGCAGCTCCTAGCTCCGCACTCCTCCGGGGCCCCGCGTTTAAATTTCCACACCGATATTAGTTCGTCCGGCCTATACCCCCCAGATACAATGAAGGAAATTCACCGCGCGTTACAGTTCCCTGCCGTTCGCGATGCGGTAATAGACACGCTGGTCCACCGCGTTCAAGGCCTGGATGTGCCGTCCGCTCCGTTTCAAATCAATCATATTCTCGACTCCCAAGACGTCGGATTTTTGGCAAACCTTGTTTGGGGTCGCTTGCTGTCTTGGCTTCGAACGATCGGCACGTATTCATCAGTTTTTGTGGCCGCCTGCCTGATCATATTCTTTATTCGAAGCACAACGGGAGCAGTAATTAGCGGTGCAATAATCAGGCACCTCTTTGAGTGCGTGGGGGCGGTCCTCCAGGCCTTTTACGCGCTAATCGTCTCCCTGTTTTTTCCGTCCCGCGCGACCCCCACCACGCGCCCGCCCCGAAGTGAACGAACAAGCCCCGCTCCACCACGGCTCTCTTGGACGTTTAGGCCACGCGCGTCTGCCCCAATAGAAGTCTAGGCCGGCATAAATGGCCATTCATGCCCCGCCTACGCTTTCCGCTCTATTCGCGCATTCTTCATTTTCTTTCCCCCTCCTCAAATCGCGGCAACCCGAGACCAGCTCGCTAGCCGCAGCCGATAGGGCGGGAGGGCAACCCTTGAGACGCCATGCGCCTTCCCCTTCGAAAGACAACGCCACCCCTCCCGATGCTTCAACTTCTCCCTACTTCCTTAGACCGCACAGTCGTCCGCGCACCCAGCATGGACACACACGCCATCGCCCTCCAGCGCCGTGTACACTCCGCCACGCCCCTCGCCTTCCTCCGGACTCTGGCAGAGGAACCGCGTTGCAGCGCGGCACTACAGGCGGTGGGCTACGACGTGTTCGACGCCCACTACTTCGCTGCAGTGCTGCAAGCGATCCTCCCCAACGTAGCAGCCACATATTCCTACGACCTTGGACCTCCAAGCCCCGTCGCGCCGACGCTCTACCCGGAAGTATCCGGACCTCAGCCGACCACACGGGGCGCGCCCGCGCCAGCAGTGACCTGGACTTCGCCGACGGCGGCCACTGGATCTTACGACGGCGGGCGTGGGGTGAGTCCTAATTACGTCACCCCGCGGGCTCCATTGCCAACGTACCAGTTTGCAGTGGCACAACCGGGACCCGTGGACCGGACCAGCGCCTGGGTCAGCGAGACCGTGCCGCTCACTCCGTGGACAGTGACATTGGACAGCATCGGCAGGCCGCCGTATGCATCCGGAGCGGAGCCCTCTCGGCATGGCCGAACTCCATCGCCGGCTCGTCCAGCTCCTGAGCAGGCCGGTGGACGACCTGTTCCGGGACGCGGAGCAGTTGGCAACGGTGTCGCACCTGCTCAGCGACATCCACAGCACGGTCCAGGCGGCGCAGGAGCTAATCCGCAGGCAGGTACTTCAATGTCCGGCGCTACTCAACATGCTTCGTGACGCGGACAGCAGCGTGGACTGGTCGTACTTGTGTGCGGCCAGACGCCCACGCCGCCAGCAAGACGGTACGGGCTCTTCCGGTTCCTCCCCCGCACGGTCCCCCTCCGCCGCGACTCAACCCCCGGGGGGCCTGCAAAGTGTGCCGTCGTCTTCCCGCGGGTCCGCACCAGCGGCGGGGTCACGGGCCAGCCCGGCGATCAGCCGCGCCCGCTGCCCCCAGGCGCCGCCAACCGGGCGTCAGTGCCGCGTGTCAACGCACCGCTGGCCGCGTCAACGATCGGTCGGCCGCCGCGGTTCCGGTCTATCCTCCCCGCCCCCGCCGCCCGCCCCGTCGCCGGAATTGCCACCGGCGCAACGGCTGTTCGGCGCACATTGGCAGGTGACCCAAGTGCCCACGCTGCGGCACTTAGCAGCTGCGATTTTCCACCAAACGACGTCTGAAAACAGTGATATTCAAAGCGTTGAGCTCGGCTCACGACAGGACGGCACTGGCTAAAGTGGTACCGGGCTTCGCTACCGCACAGAGCGCTCAAAGATGCCGTGTTCCTACCCCCTAATCTGACCCTCTGATTTTCGCCTCACACTGACCAGTACTGTGACGTGACACCACCGTGACCGGACCTCACTGCTCTGCCGAGGCCGCGGCAGTTGAACGCTAGTGACAGTGCGTGAGTGCAGCAACAACCAAAAACAATGGCGCAAGGACCTGCCCGACTTCAGTACCCTGATCCATCCTTTACGGAAGAATATTGCGTCATCCACGACTACCTCCTACGACGAAACCTTCGTACATCCAGAATGTGGGCTTGGACCTGCCAGCATGAGCCAAGCAGTGCACTTGTTTTGGCCAAGACGACGGATACGTACTGCACCACCACTGTCTACTCTACAAATCTAAAAGCGTACCTTGTATGCTCTACCTGGAGCATGCCTGCAAGCACGCTCTAGCTAGCGCATGCCTGCCAGGCACGCTTTAATAAGTGCATACTTGCCATGTACACGCTAACTGGAGATACATCCAGTGCATAAAGGATAGGGAGTTGTCTGCTCCAGTTAGCGTGTACATGGCATGTATGCACTTCACTCTAAATATATTTGTATAATTTTGTACAAAGCTCTGCACAAAGTTGCGCATACGTCCGTTTCGCACAAAATTTAAGCAAACTTTTACACGAATTTGTGCAAAAATTCACACGAATTAGAGCGATTTTGCGCACAAAGTAGTGCAAAAGTTATGTATGCGCAACTTTGTTCAAAGCTTTGAACAAAAATTGTACAAATTAATTTAGTGTGTTGTTAAAGCGTGCCTGGCAGGCATGCGCTAGCTAGAGCATGCTTGCAGGCATGCTCCAGGTAGAGCATACAATGTACGCTTTTCGATTTGTAGAGTACTTGAACGGCAGACACGTCCTGCTCCTGGACAGCTTCCAGTGTGTCGCCGACATTGAACCTTACTGGGCCCGTAACCTTAGTTTCACATCGATACCTTCAACGGTGTGGCCAGGACGGCGTTAGAAAGAGGTCGGTGGCACTACCGCTGCAGAACGCAAAAGAGCCGGCTGGGCCAGGAGTGGTAAATCCTCTCCCTCCTGGCCAGGCGCCACGGGGGTCGTGGCACGCGGGCCCATCGCATGTCCATCCCCGCCTGCCCACCTGCGCCTTTTTAGTCTCGCCTATTGATTTGCAGTGGATTCGTTAGGTCTGCTTCCGGAAAGAATTTCCCGAGCACACCAATTGTTCTTGTACATATTTTGTACGAAACGACACAGTTTCTTATGCACATCAACTTTTCACTCCATTTTCATACGGAAAACAGGACATTGCCCCCACCCTTCCCATTTCCTGCAAAGTCACGTACAAAGTTGATCTTGATGTTCCTTTGCACAAAAGACTGTGACGTCTCGCACGAAATAAGTACAAGAACCCCCTCTCGTGGAAGCAGAACATCGGAAGAAATCCAGAGAGCCAGCAAATCGTCAACAACCGACGATAGTGAGCCACCAGATTCCCCTGCAGCCACACCCGGACCAGAACAATTGGTTTGTCCACCTTATCCAAGGTTCGTGCGTGGTGTTTCGTCGTTTACTGCTTGTCCCCAAGACCGGATTCACTCTTACTGACGTTATTAAAGAGCTCGAGGAGCGCATTGACAACTTTACGAGCACCTATGTCGCGACCCGCAACCAGCTTGTCATCCTTGCAGCGCACCCAGCAGACGACGATGCCGAAGAGCCGGTACGCAACGTAAGTTCTAAGTCCCGATGATTTCTTCGTACAATTTTCATACGAAAAACCCGCACATTTGCCTCAATTTTGTGCAAAATTGCGTACAAGTTTGTACGAAAAGTTCATCTGCGCTTCGAACGATGACGTCTGCACACTTAACTTCATGGGACTGTTTTTTTTTTCCTATAAATGGTGCACTTTTAAGCACATCCGACGGTGATACAAATTGCACAACTGAATAGCAATTTGCAATGGGCATTGGACAATTTGTATCACCTGGTGGAGACAAAATTGCATCACCGACGGATGTGCTTAAAATTGCATCATTCACGAGTCAAAAATTGTCCCATGACATTTAGTGTGTGCTCGCACAGCCTTATACCAAAACATTTATGGGGTGCACCCTTATTCCTCCTAGTGGCTTCATATGGCGGACCACGGGGGTTTGTACCCCGACCCTACAGATCTCGTTCCACCCTGAAGGTAGGCAACAAGCATGACACTCCGCCTGAAGGCAGGCGAGCTATGTATCATGACCCCACACACTAAATGTCATGGGACTTTTTTTCCCACGAATGATGCAATATTAAGCACATCCGTCGGTGTTACAATTGTGTAGTCCAAGTAATACAAATTGTACAAGAAAATAGCATTTTGCAATAAGATTTGGACAATTTGCATCACCTGGTGCACACAAAATTGTATCACCGACGGATGTGCTTAAAATTGCATCATTCATGGGACAAAAGAGTCCTATGACATTTCGCGTGCAGCCGAGGAAGACAACAAGTCATGGGCCACCCCTGCTGCCTCTGATCTGAATGAATCGGAGAGGTTCCTCCGTACGCTTGAAGAGTAGCGTACGAGCAGGAGCAGCAGGACGCCCTTTCTGAAGCGTACACCCATTGTTACGCCTGTTTCACCACCGTGGTGCGCAACGACGATTGTCCAATGATGCCTGCACTACGGACCATTAAGGAGACCCCGACCAACTTGCACCGGTAAACGAATGTTACCGCAATGTTGAAGATGCAAGGGGCCACACGGGTAAAACTACCTAATAAGAACTTCACGCCTCACGTGCTCTGCATACTCAAATGTGTACATGGCACGCTCCTCCCGGAGCATGCCACGGAGCACGCTCCAAATTAGATAGTGTGCTTGCCAGTAACGCTCTTAACTTAAAGCGTGCTCATCAGGCTCTAGTTTAGAGCGCGCCTGGTAAGCACAATTAGAGCGTGCCTGGTAAGCACGCTCTACTTCAGAGTGTGCACACCTTTGAATTCGCAGAGTGACTCGGTTTAGCTGCGCATCCCCTCAGGGACAAAAATAACTCGTTGACAAGAAAAAAACAACAAAAAAACACTTGCTTGTTCCGTGATATCCAAATAAAACAAACCTGTTCGCGTAACGAATAATTTGTTCCCTCAAGAAGCAATTTGTTGGCATAACAAAAACTTCGTCAAAAGAATCTAAGTCTCGATTGTGTCACTTCAACAAAGTTTTTGTCCCGCTAACAGATTGTTCGTCACTAACAAATTATTTTTTATGCGACCAAATTATTTTCGTTTTCACGGAACTCAAATATTTTCGTTGCGTGAAACGAATTATATTTCCGCTACACCCTCACCAAATGTATTTGTACAATGTTTGTACGCGGTCTCACACAATTTTATGCATGCATTTTTTTATTTGCACACATTTGCATGGAAAGCACGTGTGCGCATAATTGCGTGAGACTACGTTCACAAATTGTACAAAGGATTCTGGTGTGTGCGAAGCTGTTGACGGCTACACACTTAATGTCATGGGACGTTTTTAGTCCCATAAATATGATCCGTCGTAGATACAAATTTGTTTTCACCAGGTGATACAAATAATGAAGTAGCAATTTGCAATAGACATTCGATAATTTGTTTCACCTGGTGGACACAAAGCGTATTAGCGACGAATGTGCTTAAAATTGCATCATTCATGGTACATAAAAAGGCACACTAAATGTTATGTACAATTTTGTACGAGACATCACAGTTTTTTGTGCAGATGAACTTTTCGTACAATTTTCGTACGAAAATCTGCACAAATTTCCCCATATTTGTACAAAATTTCGTACAAAATTGTACGAAAAGTTCATCTGCACAAAAAACTGTGATGTCTCGTACAAAATTTGTAGAAAAACATTTAGTGTGGGCCCATGGGTAATTCCACGCCAAGTCACCACAGCCCCCGAATTCGATGGTGACGGATTTAGTCCACAGGGGTGTCTATCCCAGAATTACCCCCATGACATTTAGAGTGCAGACGTATTGAAGATCTGGAAAAGCGGGAGTGGCGTCACGTTACGTGAATCGTGTCACCGTCGTTCTAATCTATCCTGTCAATGCGCCGTCCCATGTGAATTGACGAGGCTGGGCCTGATCGAGAGCCGATTCACGGTAAAAGGAACATGAACTGGTATTCGAACGAACGTGGCACGATTCACATTTAAACAACCGCGCCAAGACGATTCACGTTTGAACGAACGTGGTGCAAATCACGTTGGGACGAGCGTGAAGCGATCGATACACGGTCAAACGAATCCAACATCACATTCTGTGATTCCCAGTGAAGTGTCTGCTGAAAGGCTCTGCCAAGAGTCACTATTTACCAGGTGGCCACTCTTATAAAAAAAAAGGGGGGGGCTACGAAGCATCGCTTTGTAACACGAAGAAAACGAACACCCTAAATGTATTTGTAAAATTTTGAACAAAGCTTTACACAAAGTTGCGCATACGTTCGTTTCGCACAAAATTTGTGCAGACTTTTTCACGAATTTGTGCAAAAATTCACACGAATTTGAGCGATTCTGCGCACAAAGTAGTGCAAAAGTTATGTATGCGCAACTTTGTTCAAAGCTTTGAACAAAAATTGTACAAATTTATTTAGTGTGAAGGCATTGTAAAATCTATGAAGAAATGTTTCTTATTATTAGGCCAAATCCTGCGTATCGCAAAGCAAATCTTAATAATATGAAACAATTCTACAATGCCTTTATTTTCATCGAAATTACGGAGCTATTCTTCATAGACTTTTTTTGAGTGCTGCCTTTCAGTTTTCGCGATCAAGCGAAAGCGAAGACCGCATTGACTCGTTTGTCGACACCTACACCCCCACCAGAAACCAGTTTGGTCATCCTCGCCGCCCATCCAGCCGACGACGATGCGGAAGAGCCGATCGATATCCGACAGCGAGGGGGAGGCTGCCGACGCGGAGGAACTGCCGCCACCATCCCCGCCGAAGGAACAGCCGACTACGAAAAGTACGAAACAGACGACGAAGACGAAGGCACCATCGAGGGCAACCAAGGAGAAAGTACGGCAACAGGATCCCATGCCCACTTCATCCATGACTGCAATTGGCACCAGCGGCGGTGCGTTTGCGCCTTACGGAAAGAATTACGCACAGGAACGTTTGTCCGCCTCCGACGACCTCAACACTATACTCTCAGCACAAACTACAGCGAAAGGCGCTTCTGGAACCTCGTACGGTATCTGGGAGTCACCGGGCGGCGTCGACTCAGTCGAATGGTCCTTGGAGGCGAGAGCTATGGACAAACCTCGTCCGGCCGCGTGTGTCCAGGTAACCTTTTTACCTTCGTTAGAAGATATTCGCGACTTCTCATGCTATACTTCACCAAGAGACAGATGGAAAACGCGCAAGTGGACGGCGACCATCCCCTTGTGGAACGACCCCCAGGTCCAGGATCCGGCCATTTACGACGGCATCGACGCGGTACGCGCGTGGGCCAAGGCCAACATCAAGGACCACAAGAAAGCCAAGAGATTGACGCGCTCCAGGTTTCCCGTGCACTGGAGACGGCACACGAGGTACTGGTGGGACGCAAACGAAAACTTCCAGCGTCTCGGCATAGCAATGTACGACGCAGAGCAACAGAAGGCGGACTACGAGAATCGGAAGAAGGGCAGGTCGGACAGGAGTCCGCCGAGGGTAGCACCGGCTCCGCCGCAGCCACAGTCCAGCGCGGTCGATCCACAAGTTCTCAACTATGTGGTGTCGGTGCTCCAGGCGACGAATCAACTCGCAGCCACGGGGTCCAGCGCTCCAAAACCGAGGAAGTCTCGATACTCTGCAGCAGCCACCGCAACCAGCGCAGCGGGCGACACGGAGGACGAGGACGAGGACAACGACGACGACACGGATCCGGGGACGGATCAGACGGAGGGGACGGAGAGCGACGCCGAGAGCGACGAGCACGAGCGCCGCGACAGGAAGGCGCCGAGGAAGACGTCCCTCAAAGCAGTTCCGATGGTTCTTCCGAAGAAGAAGAAGCGCCATCATCGTTAATGGATGTAGACATACAGCAATTATATGAACATGCCGCTTTAGCTATTGTTAAAAAGACAACGACTTACAGTTCTCCGTCTGGTATAACCAAACGTGACGAGGAAGGCAATGCGGTGTACAATTGGGCGGCTGGGGCTCAAGAACACGAAGTAGGGCAATTTGCATTGCCGCCTCATAGATTGCGCAGGAATAATGATCATTTCTTTTTGCAATTTAAGAAGGGGCAGGAAATTTATACATATTTAAAGGCACGCACTCGTGAATTTTTATATAAGTATTTTCCAGTCCCACCGGAGAATTGTAGGTCGTTGTCACAGTGGCTTAACGACCCTGAACTACTTCATGCTAGTGAAAATGCTCTCGGTATTAAGGACGCTATAGTGCAATTTAATAGAGAACTTAGGGACAAATTAATGTACCAGTTAAGAGATTTGCTTATGGATGATAAGGCAATACCTGTCTTCGCCGCACGCTCTGGCAATGTAGCCAAGCATTATTTACCAGTAGATGAAAGTGTAGTTGTCGCTAATGACTTATTGTTGCACCAATACGGTACTCCTGAGGCTGTTAAAGAGTTCCTTATACGTCTCTGGCACATTTTAGATTGGGTCCTTCCTAAACGTAATACTATAGTTATTGCAGGCCCAGCGGGTTCTGGTAAGACGTTTTTTGGCAATATGGTTAAATGTTGTTGTGTCATTGTAGGTCACCAAGAAAATTGTAATCGTAGCAACCAATTTCCGTTTCAAAGTTGTGTAGACAAGCGTCTTATTTTTTGGGACGAGCCGGCCGTTCCTGAGCCAGGTGCCCTGGAATCTTTAAAATTGTTATTTGGTGGTTTCGATTTACAGGCTAATGTAAAGTGGCGCGCCAGTGTATCTATTGCGCGCACGCCTGTATTCATTATGACTAATAATACAGGTTTTCCTCCAGATGAAGGCGTGTGGGCACAGCGGTGTTTCCGGGAAACATGGGTGGCTTGTCCAGCTTTAATTAAAGTACGTAAATATTTACATCCATTAGCTTTATTTGAATTGTGGCGTAAGTACAATATAAACATCGCCGAAGAACCTACATATGATTTGTAATCTACAATCAATAAACTATTACATCAAGCGAAGTTCTTTAAAAATGAATTAATGCATCACAATTTGTGGTGTTCCATTTTGTGCCCACGACCAACCGAAAACGCTAGGAATTCATCACAACTATGCAGGAAGCAAGGCTTCAAATTCAAGGAAAAGAAGCATTCTTCATTTTCTTTCCCCCTCCTCAAATCGCGGCAACCCGAGACCAGCTCGCTATTAGAGCCGCAGCCGATAGGGCGGGAGGGCAACCCTTGGGACGCCATGCGCCTTCCCCTTCGAAAGACAACGCCACCCCTCCCGATGCTTCAACTTCTCCCTACCTCCTTAGACCGCACAGTCGTCCGCGCACTCAGCATGGACACACACGCCATCGCTCTCCAGCGACGTGTACACTCCGCCACGCCCTCGCTGCGTGCCCTCATCGCCTTCCTCCAGACTCTGGCAGAGGAACCGCGTTGCAGCGCGGCACTACAGGCGGTGGGCTACGACGTGTTCGACGCCCACTACTTCGCTGCAGTGCTGCAAGCAATACTTCCCAACGTCGCAGCGACTTACTCCTACGACCTTGGACCTCCGAGCCCGGTCGCGCCGACGCTCTACCCGGAGGTATCCGGACCAGGGGCGTCGACGCGTTCAGATTCCGGGGGGGGGGGGGGGGGGGGGCAAGCGGCTCTTTGTCATGCGGGTTGCCTATCTTTAGGCGTTCTTTCCTTTTAAGTTGTGCGTAAGCATACAAAGGTATAACAACGAAAAGGGTGCACACTAAGCCCTTTGCCCAATGTTTTTGCCCCCCCCCCTGCCCCCCCTGGCCTAAACATGGGGGGGAGGCATCGCCCCCGTGCCCCCCTCGGCGTCGACGCCCCTGATCCGGACCGCAGCCGTCCGCACGAAGCACTCCTACGCCAGCGGTGACCTGGGCTTCCCCGGCGGCGGCCACCGGATCCTACGACGGCGGGCACGGGGTGAGTCCTACTTACATCACTCCGCGGGCTCCATTGCCGACATACCAGTTTGCAGTGGCACAGCCGGGACCAATCGACCGTACCAGCGCCTGGGTCAACGAGACCGTGCCACTCACCCCGTGGACAGTAACGTTGGACAGCATCGGCAGGCCGCCGTATGCATCCGGAGCGGAGCCCTCTCGGCATGGCCGAACTCCATCGCCGGCTCGTCCAGCTCCTGAGCAGGCCGGTGGACGACCTGTTCCGGGACGCGGAGCAGTTGGCAACGGTGTCGCACCTGCTCAGCGACATCCACAGCACGGTCCAGGCGGCGCAGGAGCTGATACGCAGGCAGGTACTTCAATGTCCGGCGCTACTCAACATGCTTCGTGACGCGGACAGCAGCGTGGACTGGTCGTACTTGTGTGCGGCCAGACGCCCACGCCGCCAGCAAGACGGTACGGGCTCTTCCGGGCCTGTACTCTTGCATGACAGCCAAACCTTATACCCGCTTGGCCATGCAAGCTTTGAATTATATTTTTTGCCTTTCGCAAGTGACATGTATAATATATATATTTCCTCTTTTAGGTTCCCCTTTTAATTCTTATCTTTTTTGAATTCGCCTCGCGGCGAATCCCAGAATCAGGGTGCTCTGCGCGGCCCAAGGGGCACCTAAGCCTTCCTCCGGCTGCCCCTCGGGTACGCCCCTCTTACTCGATAGTTATAGAATTAATTAAGCACTATGTATTTCTAACGTATACAAAACGAAAAGGGGCGACACATTTGTACCGGTCGTAATGCCCCACGGGCCCAATCACGAGTCGCGCGGCATTGACCGCCAGTAAATTCTTAAGCGACCCCCCCCCCCTAAAATAAATAAAAAAAACAAAAAACTGTTAAGTGCGCATACTTCTTCTTCTCGTCGACTTGGGCCCCCTAATTTCATTTTTTTTTTTCCTTTTTTTCCGCGGCTCGGTGACCACGCCAGTCGCCTCGCGTTACTAATCATTTACTTTTCTTCCAGGTCGACCAACCAATTTATATCAAAACATATCAGAACCGCCAGTGGGCGACGTGTTAATTTGAAAATCTAACACTCTCACTTAATTCCTCAATTGTGTCAAAATCGCTGAACACTTTTATCAAAGCGGGATTTCAACAAGCCGTAGCCCCGCGGCCAGATGCAGCGACTTCGCTTTAGTAAAAGTTTTCAGCGATTTTGACACAAATCAAATATCATTTGGGCTTTATCGAAAGAAAACACAACGTACGAGGGAACAAACTACACTGATTTGCCACCAAACAACGTCTGAAAACAGTGATATTCAAAGCGTTGAGCTCGGCTCACGACAGGACGGCACTGGCTAAAGTGGTACCGGGCTTCGCTACCGCACAGAGCGCTCAAAGATGCCGTGTTCCTACCCCCTAATCTGACCCTCTGATTTTCGCCTCACACTGACCAGTACTGTGACGTGACACCACCGTGACCGGATTTCACTGCTCTGCCGACGCCGCGGCAGTTGAACGCTAGTGACAGTGCGTGAGTGCAGCAACAACCAAAAACAATGGCGCAAGGACCTGCCCGACTTCAGTACCCTGATCCATCCTTTACGGAAGAATATTGCGTCATCCACGACTACCTACTACGACGAAACCTTCGTACATCCAGAATGTGGGCCTGGACCTGCCAGCATGAGCCAAGCAGTGCACCTGTTTTGGCCAAGACGACGGATACGTACTGCACCACCACTGTCTACAAATCTAAAAGCTTACATTGTATGCTCTACCTGGAGCATGCCTGCAAGCACGCTCTAGCTAGCGCATGCCTGCCAGGCACGCTTTAATAAGTGCATATACTTGCCATGTACACGCTAACTGGAGATACATCCAGTGCATAAAGGATAGGGAGTTGTCTCCTTCAGTTAGCGTGTACATGGCATGTATGCACTTGTTAAAGCGTGCCTGGTAGGCATGCGCTAGCTAGAGCATGCTTGCAGGCATGCTCCAGGTAGAGCATACAATGTACGCTTTTCGATTTGTAGAGTACTTGAAGAACGGCAGACACGTCCTGCTCCTGGACAGCTTCCAGTGTGTCGCCGACATTGAACCTTACTGGGCCCGTAACCTTAGTTTCACATCGATACCTTCAACGGTGTGGCCAGGACGGCGTTAGAAAGAGGTCGGTGGCACTACCGCTGCAGAACGCAAAAGAGCCGGCTGGGCCAGGAGTGGTAAATCCTCTCCCTCCTGGCCAGGCGCCACGGGGGTCGTGGCACGCGGGCCCATCGCATGTCCATCCCCGCCTGCCCACCTGCGCCTTTTTAGTCTCGCCTATTGATTTGCAGTGGATTCGTTAGGTCTGCTTCCGGAAAGAATTTCCCGAGCACACCAATTGTTCTTGTACATATTTTGTACGAAACGACACAGTTTCTTATGCACATCAACTTTTCACTCCATTTTCATACGGAAAACAGGACATTGCCCCCCCCCCCCCCTTCCCATTTCCTGCAAAGTCACGTACAAAGTTGATCTTGATGTTCCTTTGCACAAAAGACTGTGACGTCTCGCACGAAATAAGTACAAGAACCCCCTCTCGTGGAAGCAGAACATCGGAAGAAATCCAGAGAGCCAGCAAATCGTCAACAACCGACGATAGTGAGCCACCAGATTCCCCTGCAGCCACACCCGGACCAGAACAATTGGTTTGTCCACCTTATCCAAGGTTCGTGCGTGTGTTTCGTCGTTTACTGCTTAAGGACCGGATCGTTCACGACGTCATTGTCCCCAAGACCGGATTCACTCTTACTGACGTTATTAAAGAGCTCGAGGAGCGCATTGACAACTTTACGAGCACCTATGTCGCGACCCGCAACCAGCTTGTCATCCTTGCAGCGCACCCAGCAGACGACGATGCCGAAGAGCCGGTACGCAACGTAAGTTTTAAGTCCCGATGATTTCTTCGTACAATTTTCCTACGAAAAACCCGCACATTTGCCTCAATTTTGTGCAAAATTGTGTACAAGTTTGTACGAAAAGTTCATCTGCGCTTCGAACGATGACGTCTGCACACTTAACTTCATGGGACTGTTTTTTTTTCCTATAAATGGTGCACTTTTAAGCACATCCGACGGTGATACAAATTGCACAACTGAATAGCAATTTGCAATGGGCATTGGACAATTTGTATCACCTGGTGGAGACAAAATTGCATCACCGACGGATGTGCTTAAAATTGCATCATTCACGAGTCAAAAATTGTCCCATGACATTTAGTGTGTGCTCGCACAGCCTTATACCAAAACATTTATGGGGTGCACCCTTATTCCTCCTAGTGGCTTCATATGGCGGACCACGGGGGTTTGTACCCCGACCCTACAGATCTCGTTCCACCCTGAAGGTAGGCAACAAGCATGACACTCCGCCTGAAGGCAGGCGAGCTATGTATCATGACCCCACACACTAAATGTCATAGGACTTTTTTTCCCACGAATGATGCAATTTTAAGCACATCCGTCGGTGTTACAATTGTGTACTCCAAGTAATAAAAATTGTACAAGAAAATAGCATTTTGCAATAAGATTTGGACAATTTGCATCACCTGGTGCACACAAAATTGTATCACCGACGGATGTGCTTAAAATTGCATCATTCATGGGACAAAAGAGTCCTATGACATTTCGCGTGCAGCCGAGGAAGACAACAAGTCATGGGCCACCCCTGCTGCCTCTGATCTGAATGAATCGGAGAGGTTCCTCCGTACGCTTGAAGAGTAGCGTACGAGCAGGAGCAGCAGGACGCCCTTTCTGAAGCGTACACCCATTGTTACGCCTGTTTCACCACCGTGGTGCGCAACGACGATTGTCCAACGATGCCTGCACTACGGACCATTAAGGAGACCCCGACCAACTTGCACCGGTAAACGAATGTTACCGCAATGTTGAAGATGCAAGGGGCCACACGGGTAAAACTACCTAATCAGAACTTCACGCCACACGTGCTCTGCATACTCAAATGTGTACATGGCACGCTCCTCCCGGAGCATGCCACGGAGCACGCTCCAAATTAGATAGTGTGCTTGCCAGTAACGCTCTTAACTTAAAGCGTGCTCATCAGGCTCTAGTTTAGAGCGCGCCTGGTAAGCACAATTAGAGCGTGCCTGGTAAGCACGCTCTACTTCAGAGTGTGCACACCTTTGAGTTCGCAGAGTGACTCGGTTTAGCTGCGCATCCCCTCGGGGACAAAAAGAACTCGTTGACAAGAAAAAAAAAAAAAAAAAAAAAAAAACACTTGCTTGTTTCGTGATATCCAAATAAAACAAACCTGTTCGCGTAACGAATAATTTGTTCCCTCAAGAAGCAATTTGTTGGCATAACAAAAACTTCGTCAAAAGAATCTAAGTCTCGATTGTGTCACTTCAACAAAGTTTCTGTCCCGCTAACAGATTGTTCGTCACTAACAAATTATTTTTTATGCGACCAAATTATTTTCGTTTTCACGGAACTCAAATATTTTCGTTGCGTGAAACGAATTATATTTCCGTGCTACACCCTCACCAAATGTATTTGTACAATGTTTGTACGGGGTCTCACACAATTTTGTGCATGCGTTTTTTTATTCGCACACATTTGCATGGAAAGCACGTGTGCGCATAATTGCGTGAGACTACGTTCACAAATTGTACAAAGGATTTTGGTGTGTGCGAAGCTGTTGACGGCTACACACTTAATGTCATGGGACGTTTTTAGTCCCATAAATATGATCCGTCGTAGATACAATTTTGTTTTCACCAGGTGATACAAATAATGAAGTAGCAATTTGCAATAGACATTCGATAATTTGTTTCACCTGGTGGACACAAAGCGTATTAGCGACGAATGTACTTAAAATTGCATCATTCATGGTACATAAAAAGGCCCATGGGTAATTCCACGCCAAGTCACCACAGACCCCGAATTCGATGGTGACGGATTTAGTCCACAGGGGTGTCTATCCCAGAATTACCCCCATGACATTTAGAGTGTAGACGTATTGAAGATCTAGAAATGCGGGAGTGGCGTCACGTTACACTCATAAAAGCTTACGGTGAATTTCACTGTAAGCTACGGCGAACCCTGCAGCACTGTAGCTTACGGTGAATTTCACAGTAAGCTACGGTGGATATCACTGTAAGGTACGGTAAATGGCGCTGTAAGCCACGGTCATGCAACCTGATTCACCGTAGCCAACAGTGACATTTACCGTACCGTACAGTGATATTCACCGTAGCTTACGGTGAAATTCACCGTAAGCTACAGTGCTGCAGGGTCCGCCGTAGCTTACAGTGAAATTCACCGTAAGCTTTTATTAGTGTACGTGAATCGTGTCACCGTCGTTCTAATATATCCTGTCAATGCGCCGTCCCATGTGAATTGACGAGGCTGGGCCTGATCGAGAGCTGATTCACGGTAAAAGGAACATGAACTGGTATTCGAACGAACGTGGCACGATTCACATTTAAACAACCGCGCCAAGACGATTCACGTTTGAACGAACGTGGTGCAATTCACGTTTGGACGAGCGTGAAGCGATACACGATCAAACGAATCCAACATCACATTCTGTGATTCCCAGTGAAGTGCCTGCTGAAAGGCTCTGCCAAGAGTCACTATTTACCAGGTGGCCACTCTTATCAAAAAAAGGGGGGGGGCTACGAAGCATCGCTTTGTAACACGAAGAAAACGAACACTCTAAATGTATTTGTAAAATTTTGTACAAAGCTTTACACAAAGTTGCGCATACGTCCGTTTCGCACAAAATTTGTGCAGACTTTTTCACGAATTTGTGCAAAAATTCACACGAATTTGAGCGATTCTGCGCACAAAGTAGTGCAAAAGTTATGTATGCGCAACTTTGTTCAAAGCTTTGAGCAAAAATTGTACAAATTTATTTAGTGTGAAGGCATTGTAAAATCTATAAAGAAATGTTTCTTATTATTAGGCCAAATCCTGCGTATCGCAAAGCAAATCTTAATAATATGAAACAATTCTACAATGCCTTTATTTTCATCGAAATTACGGAGCTATTCTTCATAGACTTTTTTTGAGTGCTGCCTTTCAGTTTTCGCGATCAAACGTCCTCTTCCAGAGTTTTTCTTATGGTGGATCTGCGACACTGCAGCCTGGAAAGACAAACAGAGCTGTTTAAGGCACGAGAGACTCAGACAAAATGCAGTTTCCCCCCAAAAAAATTGTACCAAATTTGACGTCTTCAAAAATAAATTAATGCATTACAATTTGTGGTGTTCCATTTTGTGCCCACGACTAACCGAAAACGCTAGGAATTCATCACAACTATATGCAGGAAGCCAGGCTTCAAATTCAAGGAAAAGGAGCAAAATACTCGGACAAGGGCAAAATGAACCAAGCGAAAACAGCGCGACCCGCACTGCGGTGAGCTGCTCGCGGCGGTGGCGAGTGACGCCGGCCGCGCCCCGTGGGCCAGAAGACCGGTGCATACGGCCGAAATTCAAGACGCGTTTGGAGCTCCAGAGTCGCTAAATGGGCATCGAACCGAGTGTGTGAGCTCACCAATGGATTCCTCGTTCGTAGCAATCCATTGGTGGGGTCACTCGTTCGGTTCGAGTCCCATTAAGCGACTCTGGAGCCCAACACGCGTCATGACTGTTGACCGCCTGCACCGGTCTTCTGGCCCACTGTGACGCCGGCCGCGGCCGCGAAGGAAAAAACGGACGATTTGAGAAAAGGACTGGAGCGAAACGGTACTCACTATAATGGCAGCGATTCCAAAGCGACGGCATCACTCTCGGATCTCACACTGACAATTTGCCCCACACTCGGCTGATTCGGCTCAACTCGCAGTCCGATCGGCACAATCAATTCCATTAGGTTGCGTGGATTGGACTACGGGAGGAGTCGAGCCAACCAAAAGCACGGTAAATTATCAATGCTCACGAGGCGAGGGTGGTTCTTCTCACTCGGCGTCGCGCGGCGTCGGGTCCCAGCGCGGTGCGGCGCGGCGAGCCCCCAAGGCGACATGGCGGCGTCACCCAGCGTCGCCCTGAAGAGCAGCGGGGCCGCCTTGAACAGAAACGGCGTCTTGTCGGAGGGCAGCAGCGGTGGTTCCAGCCCGCTGCCGGACACGCTTCCTGTGATCTTGGTGGAGAGCACCGGGCGTCCCCGGCAAAAAACGCGTCAAACATGGCTGCGAGTGGACGTGGGCTCGGCCGGCTGCAGGGACTGCGGACTGCTCTGGTGCGCTGTCGACGGCGGCTCGGACTGTACTGACTCCTCACTGCACGCTGCCGCCAGCACGGCGCGGTGTTGCGCGCGCAAACCGAACGCGCAACGCACAGCTGCCGGGCCAACCCGCACCCCAGGCTCCCCTCATTCATTCCCTCCCCTCGGCGGACTTCCTCCCCAGCGGGAGC
Organism: Stenchaetothrips biformis; assembly: GCA_030522485.1. Taxonomy (NCBI): domain Eukaryota; kingdom Metazoa; phylum Arthropoda; class Insecta; order Thysanoptera; family Thripidae; genus Stenchaetothrips; species Stenchaetothrips biformis. The sequence continues at coordinate 7,061,374 of CM060087.1, read as the reverse complement.
TCTCTCTCTCTCTCTCTCTCTCTCTCTCTCTCTCTCTCTCTCTCTCTCTCTCTCTCTCTCTCTCTCTCTCTCTTTCTCTCTCTCTCTCTCTCTCTCTTTCTCTCTCTCTCTCTCTCTTTCTCTCTCTCTCTCTCTCTCTCTCTCTCTCTCTCTCTCTCTCTCTCTCTCTCTCTCTCTCTCTCTCTTTTTTCTCTCTCATCCATCTCCTCCCTGAGAAGGAGCAGCGGACTCTTTCCGCGGGAGGGCTCCCTCTCTTCCCCTCCCTCTCTCTCTCCCTCTCTCTTTCTCCCTCTTTCTCTCTCACCCATCTCCTCCCTGAGAAGGAGCAGCGGACTCTTTCCGCGGGAGGGCTCCCTCTCTTCCCCTCTCTCTCTCTGTCTCTCTCTCTCTCTCTCTCTCTCTCTCTCTCTCTCTCTCTCTCTCTCTCTCTCTCTCTCTCGCTCGTCATGGCCCTGCCCATTCCACTCGTCGCTATGCCGCTTCGCGCACACTAAATGTTATGTACAATTGTGTACGAGACATCACAGTTTTTTGTGCAGATGAACTTTTCTGTTGTTTTTTTGTTGAGAATATCTGACAAAATTTACACGAGTGAGAATCGCACAAACTCGTGTGAAGTTTCGTTCAAATTTTGCGTGCACGCATGCTCAATATTTAGTGAGACCACAGTGAAACATAGGAAGTAGGAGTTTTGTAAAATTTCAGTCCGTATAACGAGAGACTTTCGTGCGTAAGTCGGCGTGCCGCCGCCGGTTTGTAAACTCGAAGGGGGTTGTAAAATAATTATTCCCGCTGCTTGCTTTGCTCTGGCGTTACCTGAGCAAGGAGACCTCCCCTCGGCACACAGTCGCGTTTCTCACCAAAGGGTCGTTCCGAGGCGAGACATTGCGGCGCGCACAGTGGGCCAGAAGACCGGCGCTGGCGGTCGAAACTCTAGATGCGTTTTTAACTCCATAGTTGCTACAGTCGTCCCTCTATATAAGCACCCTCTATATAAGCATTTTTTAGTGGCGGCCCCCGCTTACGCACGGGGGTCGAGCCGGACCCGAGCTCGCCCGCGCCTCGGAGTTTGACGGAGGGACGACAGCTTTAATTGGCTCGCTCTGCGGTGCAAGGTGCGCTCTATCGCTACCCACACGGAAAAAAGACGTCTAAAAGACGTTTAATAGACGTCTATTGATAGACCAATAAGAGTCTATTAGATGTCTTTTCATGTCTAGAGGTAGATGATCTAAAAGTAGTCTAGTGGGATAATTTGCAACGTCTATTAGACGTCTATTGGTAGACGTCTAATAGATGTCTCTTAGGGTGTCTTATAGACGTCTCTTAAAGTGTCAAATAGATGTCTTTTGCTGTCTAATAGATGTCTCTAAGGTGTCTAAGACGGCTCTTACACATCTTTAGTCTTTTGTCATTAGAAGGGTTTTGATGAGATTAGTCGGTAACACACCGGGACCTCTTCCACTAGGAAGGTGAAAATTAAGGAAGGCATCCCTGCCTCCGCAGGCTCTCAGTTAGAAGGGACTTCTTCTTACCACGCGGAGAAACGGCGCAGAGACTAACGGAACTGGCGCACGGAGTCGTCCCCGCGAGAGAACAGACGCGCTTTGAGCGCAGAGCACTCTAGTGGCAGATAGCAGAAGCTCATGCACACGCCCTATTCGAACGACAGCTACAGGGTTGAAAGGTATCTAGTCTCCACTTCGAAGTTCGGGACTAACCCATAACGCTATGCACTCACTAAAGTGGGATGTGGGACGGAATGTAATCTATGTGGCATCTACACAATGTCTACCATCGCTCAGACGTTCGAGTACGGCTATGTCAAGACTATGAATGGACATAGATTTTGTAGACGATCGTTAGACCATCTATAGACGGCTATGTCCAGACAGAGAATGGACATAGATGTCGTAGACGGCCTGTAGACTATCTATAGACGACTACGTCTAGACTGTGAATGGACATAGATTTTGTAGACAATCGCTAGACCATATATAGATGACTATGTCTAGACAATGAATGGACATAGATGTTGTAGACGACCGGTAGACCATCTATAGACGGTCGATTTAAATCTATATCTATCAATAGATTTGTATAGAGTTCCAATAGATTGTCTACTATGGTCTATAATAATCTATAGACATGTATAGACCTCGTTAGAGTTATATTAGACCATCTACCATAATCTATAGATGTCTATTTTCCGTGTGGGTATATCGCCCGAAACTACTCTTTTCGCACCGTTACATGCACTCCAAGCCAGCCGAAGCGATTTATTTTTTGGCGTGCATATGTTTTGTGCTTTATCGAAAAAAACACAACGTACGAGGGAACAAACAAACGAGACTGATTTGCCACCAAAGAACGACGACTGGAAACAGTGATATTAAGGGCATTCATCAAGCAAAAAAATTTATGTTTGAAAATTTGGCTGTTGGTTGGGAACATGCTTCTGAAACATGTCCCAAAATATTATTGCTCTACGACCAATACTTTGGGCGTAACGACGCTCCAAAGTTCGATTTTTAGATCCTACGAGTAGGCCAAACTAAAAGAGATATCGAAACGAAACTTGGAGGGCACGTTGTCGGTCACTATACGGAGGGCAACATATAATTTTATTTTCGATCCGATTTCAAAAAATGGCCTTTTTACGCCTTTAAAAAAACGCAAATTTTGAAATGTCCGACAATTGACTTTAAAAATATATGTTGCCCTCCGGAAGGCTTTTCTGAGTCTGATGGAGCTTCTCCCAGCGTTCTAGCTGCAATGGTTCTCGAAAACGGTAAGATTTAGTTTGAAATCTCGTCAGCAGTAGAAAGAGAAAAGACTACTCCGGCCAATTCGCTCTCTGTCGCACGCGGTCTGGCCGTCAGGTAGTCAGCAGACAGACTGGCGGACGGCGACGGGACGACGGAAGAACAATGACAGCATGTGCCGCCGCGTCTGGTTGCAGCCAGGCCGGAGGGTGGCCGAGACCGGGCTAATTTCGCCAAGATTTCGGTCGCCACTCCGGTCAAAATTGTCGTAGAAAAAGAAATCAACCACCACTAGAATCGTTGTTTTGCGAGGAAACGATTGCTGCATGGTGGGAACTCGAAAAGTGGCTCGTTTGAAAATTTCCAATTTGGGTCCAGGGCAATAAATCAGCCTGTCGTCACGCTCGCCTCGGTGCAGCCGGCAGTGAATGAGGCCTCTCAACACAAAAGGAAGGTAAAACCTAGTCGCTCCTAGAATGCAAAATTTTGAATGCATCGTTCGACACGTTTGCAATATTCACCAATGTACTCAGGGGAAAATTTCAAATCTACCCATGTAAAAATATTTTTTCTGCTGTTATTTTGACACTACAAGAAAAAGTGCAATAGACACCTATACCAAAATAATCAGCTCATCTTGACACACATTTCTGTTGTGGTGTCAAAAATAGTCATTTTTACCTGCAAATGAACTTAGTAAAAACTTCACCAGACCAGACTAGCCGGTCGGCAGCGCGGCCGAGACCCCGGCCCGGAGCCGATCCTCCGAGGTGTCATCTGGTCCGTCATGCCTCCCTCCCCCCGCACTCCGGCTGGGGGCCATAAACAATTCGGCTGCGATACCTGGGCTCCGGGACTAGCCAGCGTTGTCGCGTACGCCACCCAAACACCACTTCGGAGCGGCCTTTTCGCGGACTTGGGACCTTGATGAATGCCCTTAAAAGGGGTGGAGCTCGGCTCACAACGGGCCGGCACCGGTGGGCCGGCATAGGCCAGAGCGTCCCTTTTCCTATGATCTTTCTTCAGTTTACAGCGTACTTGTCAGCTGTCATGCAGCGAGTGCAGGCCTGGGAGAGGCCCCCCCACCCCCCTCCCCTCTGCACCTCGGGCGCGGGGTGGCTCGGCAAGCGGGCGGCCGGGCCGCCGGGCCGGGCCAGGCAGACTCCTGCCAGACGACCGGCGCACGACTCCTGTCGGTCACACTATTCGAGTGCACTGCCTCCGTGCGGACCTGCAAATCGAGGACAGCCGCGCGAGCAGCGGCCCTATGCAGGACCAAAAAAAAAAAAAAAAAAAAAAAAAAAAACTTCATGGAAATTTGTAATTTTCAAAACTTGGTCATTAGAATACAGTACATTGATTAGGATGCAGTGAACCGGCAGGCCGCGCGGTGGAAGTCCCAGCCGAGCGCGCTGAATGGTGAGCGCGCGCAAAGCTCCGCCGTCTCAGCGGCAGAGTCTCAGATTTTGCATCCGAAAGTAGTGGCCGTCCGTCTCCCTCGCGCCCGTAGCCAGCCAGTGAGTGCGAGTGAGGCGGCACCGCCACGCCGCCGCGCTCCGCACGCAGCGGCAGCCAGCCGGCCCGCCACGGCACGCGCCCCGCGCACCGAAAATCGAGATATGCATTTCATTCCTTTTTCTACTCTGGTTGAAATTTTCTGCTCAGCCCTTTTTTGAAAACAGACTGGATAAATTTTAGGTCAATCAAGTTGTTCTAAATACGAGCGCTACTCGGCGCTCAATACAAAAGCAGTGTCAATGAAAAGGGACAGACCCTTCCCGGCGGAGTCCAGCCCGGGCTGCCTCGGCAGCAGGTAGTGGCCTGACTCCCGCCGCGACCATCGCCAGGCTTCTTCCGAGCGGAGACCTAGCGGCTCCGGCTCCGTGCGGGGGGAAGGGAAGAAGAAGGGAGGCCGAGGGGGCCACCACTCTCATTTCAGGCGTACACTAGATTACGGGATTACGGGAAATTTACTAGAGTGCGCAAGCTAAGTTGATCCAACGCGTCTTATGGGAGACAGTCAAAACCAAAATGCTATAGCACGCCATCCCGAGCGGCTGGGCCTCATTGTGTCGGATCGCAGATGTTGGGCCGAGGGTCGGCCTGCCTGCCGGTGCACTTCTATTGTCTCGACTAAGTGCTCATTTTGACACTCGTAGGTTTCCATTTTTTAACGATTTCAACGCCATATTCTGCTTCCTTATGTCCAGACGATTAACGCCATATGTTATTTTTCGATTTTGTGATATTTTTTAGATTTTGTTCCCACCTGATCCTCTTGTTTATCTCTTGAACCACTAGACCTAGAACTGATTTTCAAAACAGCATCTTGTTCGTCTTGCCATGACGAATTGAACGAGCTACTTCATTTTACTCTAAGACTTCTAGAAGTGACTTTAGATTCTGCGGCCAGAGGCTATTGTCCTTGGGGCTCCCGGCACTTCCTATTCTCAGCCGACCGGGACTACCTGCTGGGGTCCCGCCCGCACTGCCTGCTAGCTAACAGATCTGGTTTTGGCTGTACTTTTCAATGGAGAAACGGGCTCCCTATCCCTTGTGTTGGATCAACTTAGCTTGTCGCGCACTCTAGGGATTTCGCGCACAACTTTGTGCGACACGCGGGCATGCGCGAAATTGTGTGAGGTCACGTGCAAAAATTGTACACAGTAATTAAGTGTGCACACTAAAATCTTGTGGACTTTTTAATGCATAATTATGCATGCACAGAAACGCACGTAAGGTGTGTTTAATATTATGCAACACTGTGCACATTTTATGCAAGAAGATGCACAAAATGTACACAATGATGCATAACATTATACACACCTTACGTATGTATCTGTGCATGCATAACTATGCATAAAAAGTGCATAATTATGCATTAAAAAGTCCACAAGAGTTTAGTGTGAGCATGCATACAGCTGGTAGGGCGTGGGGCCACCTGGGGACGGGGGGTTTTTCTTAGAAGACGAGACTAATTAGCATTAACCTCGAAGAGTTTGTTTCAAACGATTTGAGTGTAAAACGCCTCTAAAATTGGATTCCTCTCGCAATGAAGAATAAGAAAGTGTTTCGAATCATGTTCCTGCGACGCTCCATTCACACTATGTTTGCACGCGTGGGTCTAATCCGGCTCGCCTCGGGATCACACCTCGGTCGAGGGGTTGTGACACGCTCAACCTTTGGTCACTTCAGTATGCTTCACTGCCAAGGGGTACCTCACTTCAGAAATGGGTGTACACTGACTGGTGACTAGACTGAATTTCTACTTTGTTTGGATGAAAAATCAGAAATTTGTAACAAAAATGCTGGAACTAGGGTAATGTTACTTTGTTGCGCCGGCTACACACTAAATGTCATGGGACTGTTTTTGTCTCATGAATGATGCAATTTTAAGCACATCCGTCGGTGACACAATTTTGTGTCCTCTAGGTGATACAAATTGTCTAAAGCTTATTGCGAAATGCTATTTTCTTGCACAATTTGTATCAACTGGAGAACACAAAATTGTATCACCGACGGATGTGCTTAAAATTGCATCATTCAGAGAACAAAAGATTCCCATGACATTTAGTGTGTACACACTAAATGACCAGGGACAATTTTTGCATCTAGCTGGATGCGGTTTTAAGCACATCTAACTTCGGACAAATTTGTATCCGGCTAGTCACGAATTGTACATAAAGAGGCACAATATTGTACTTCGAACACGAGACAATATTTGTGATCCAATTGATGGACAATATTGTGCCTCTTTATGTACAATTCGTGACTAGCTAGATACAAATTTGTCCAAAGTTAGATGTGCTTAAAACCGCATCCAGCTGGATGCAAAAATTGTCCCTGGTCATTTAGTGTGTAGACTGAAACAAGGCAGTGACTGAGTTGAGGGTGAACACTGACTAGACGAAATGAGGCACCCCTCGTGCACTGCACTGATCACGCGCATCATTGTCGTACCGCCTTCGTGTTCCAAGGGTTCGCGCAGGGATAAAGTAACGGCACACGAGGTGGTAGGTGGTACTCGCTGTTAGAGCAAGGTCTGCTGTCTCGGTTCGGTACTCACTGGAGCTTCCCCCGAGCTGGGGCTGATCTGTTCGTACGAGTCCCACAAAGAAGGGCGGATCTGTTTTCGATACGTCTAGAACAGGCGCATCCGACATTTTTAGGCACGAAGTGACCTTATGAGTTTGTTTAGATTTTGAGATTATTACACCTAAGTACTCATGACTTTCTCAAACTTATTTTAAAACAAAAATCTCAACATCGACACCCTAAATGTATTTGTACAATTTTGTACGTGGTCTCACACAATTTTCAACATGCGAACTTTTTCGTACAAATTTGTACGCAGAATCGTACAAATTTGTGTGAAATTTCGTACAATTTTGTACGAAAAGCACGTATGCGCAAAATTGTGTGAGGGCACGTACAAAAATTGTACAAAGGAATTTAGTGTGGACAAAAATGTCAGATGCGCCAGTTCCTGCACTAATAAAAGCTTACGGTGAATTTCACTGTAAGCTACGGCGGACCCTGCAGCACTGTAGCTTACGGTGAATTTCACTGTAAGCTACGGTGAATATCACTGTACACACTAAATGACCAGGGACAATTTTTGCATCCAGCTGGATGCGGTTTTAAGCACATCTAACTTCGGACAAATTTGTATCTAGCTAGTCACGAATTGTACATAAAGAGGCACAATATTGTCCATCAATTGGATCACAAATATTGTCTCGTGTTCGAAGTACAATATTGTGCCTCTTTATGTACAATTCGTGACTAGCCGGATACAAATTTGTCCGAAGTTAGATGTGCTTAAAACCGCATCCAGCTAGATGCAAAAATTGTCCCTGGTCATTTAGTGTGTAAGGTACGGTAAATGTCACTGTTACTGTGAAATTCACCGTAAGCTACAGTGCTGCAGGGTTCGCCGTAGCTTACAGTGAAATTCACCGTAAGCTTTTATGAGTGTGTCGTTTCAAAATAAGTTCCGCCCTTCGTTGTGAGCTCGTACTTACAGATCAGCCTTTTCTTGCGGTCGCTCCACAGACACGCTGTTGCTGCTCGGATACGTCACGCGGCTCTGCCGCCTGACGCGTGATCGCTAGGCAACCCATCCGCCAGCCGTGTTAGTTGGCTGGCGTTTCGACGCGGGGCGGACGCGGCCTTTATTGCTCCAATCACACCCAATGTCATAGGACTTTTTTGGTCCCATGTATGATGCAATTGTAAGCGCATCCGACGGTGATACAATTTTGTGTCCGCCAGGTGATACAAATTGTGCAAGAAAACTAGCAATTTGCAATAAGCATTGGACACTTTGTATCACCTGGTGGACACAAAATTGTATCACCGACGGATGTGCTTATAAGCACATCAATTGCATCATTCATGGGACAAAAAAGTCCAATGACATTTAGTGTGAAGACATGCGCGCACAGTGGGTCAGAAGACCGGTGAGGTGGTCAAAATCTCGGACACGTTTTTAAATCCCGAGTCGCTCAATGGGACTCGAATCGGACGCGTGACCCCACCAATGGATTCCATGTTTGGAGAGCAATCCATTGGTGGGGTCACACGTTCGATTCGAGTCCCATTAAGCGACTCTGGACCCCAAAACGCGTCTAGAATTTTGGCCGCCTCACCGGTGTTTTGACCCACTGTGGCGCTCGCGCGGGCTGCTGGCTGTCGAGTGAGGGTTTTTTTTTTTTTAAAGGCACGAAGTAGCCTTATGAGTTTGTCTCAGGATTTTTAATTTATTTTTTTTTAAATCAGTCTGGCCCTGTATGGCATTTCCGAAATTCTCGATACGATTTTGATAAGACTTGGCAAAGTGGCAGAACAAAGTACCATGATTTCACTGGTGAAGTATGGTGGAGAATTAAACGCCCAATTTTGAGTAATTTTGAATTGAAATCGGCGTTACCTTGGCAAAGCTCGACTCGTCAGCGAAAAACAAGCGGAGAGGGGGGAGCCGAGCCACCAAAATTTTAATCGTACCAAAAGCAGCGCTCCTTTTCGCCTCTGTACAGCTTACACAAAAAACGCTGGCACCCCTGAAAAAGCGTGTTCGAATCAAAATCGTCTTTCACTGCAGCTAGAAGAGATCCAAAAATTGCATTGACGTTGTTTTCGGACGTGGCCATTTGGATCGGCCGGTGATTGTTGGCCAGAGTGTCCCGCGCCGCTGGGCGAAGACGTTGTTGTTTCTAGAAATGCCAACCTCGAATGTTCGTTGCTCTTTGGATCGCATTGGGATAGGCCATTAAACTGCGTGCCTGTGCACATTCATTTGTGAATGAGCTATTCCCTAATGTAGGTTTAAGTGTGACTATAAGTCCCGTTTCGAAAACAATTGGCGTGTAGCTGCTCCTTGTCGAGAGGTTTGATGGTATTTCTGAGTATAAGACGAAACTATCTGGACACGGCGCCGGTGCACTTTTCTAGGCTCAAAGTATTTAAAATTTTGTGAAATGAATTATTTTACTGCACGTTTCTGTGAATAACTTGACCTTTACGTATTATGAAACTGTCATAAATGCCTATTTTTGACTCAAATTGATACGCAGCTGGTCTTTTACGCAAGTTTTAGTGTTATTGATAATGGTCTACCAACACTTCAACAGAACTCCACTCAACGCAGTCCTAGCCTCCGCTATATTTGTTAAACCAGAGCATAAATATGAAATTAACTTCGTGACTACCAGGATTTCTTGAAATCGTATTTTTTTGGCGATACTTTTGTGTATCGCCCTTTTGGAGGCAAGGTATTTCGGTGAGGCCGTTTGTTAGCGATACTCGATTGTATCGCCAAAACCAGGGGGGTGGAAACGACCGAGGTAGCAGGATGCTCCCTACTTCGGTGGAGGGGTCAAGGAAAACTACGAGATTATCAAAACTTGGCCGTTGTTTTGAAACGCTTTGCACAGATCAAAAGAGCATGAAACCTGTGGACATCGGACGTAACAACGTATGCCATATGGGAAACCCGAAGTACATACGCTGTTCTGTCAGATGATGACAGAAATGTAAGTATTAACACTGAAAATTGCCGAAAAGCCAATAAACCCCGGTGACTAAACACACTTCCTCTGTAATTAGAGTTAAATTTATAAGTTTTGGGAACGCGAATGAGTCTAATGCTCTCCAAAGTGCATGCATTTTTGGTCTGTGCAAAGCGTGTTCCAATCAACGGCCTAGTTTTCGTAATCTCGAAAGAGTTTTTAACCTGTGCAGAAGCGGGGAGCATAGCTTCACGGGCTCTCTTGGTCATTTCCACCCCCTACGGTCTTGCAATGCTTCGCAATAACGCTTTGAAGTAAGAACACTTGAAAAAGACTAGCCTCCCCCCCTAATTCGAAGAGAGAGAGGGCAATACTTTTGAAAATATATATTGCCCCCACATGCTCAAACACCGGAAAGGATTTCCCCTCTCTCTCTCTTCGAATTAGGGGGGAGGCTAGTCTTATTCCAAGTCTTCTTACTTCAAAGCGTTGTTGCGAAGCAATGCAAGACCGTACGGGCATTTCGCGCACAACCTCGATTAAAGCACTTCTTGGGTCGTAGATCTGCCTGTTCGGTTGTCCAAAATAATTGCTGGTCCCGGAGGAGTATTGTTCGCAAGATCCGTGGACTGGGTTTAAGGTCGCTCCGATGCGTAAAAGTTTGGTTTTTGGGGGCCTAAAGTCATGCGCAGGCGTACCACAGTCTTGTATATACGTAACGAAGACGCATCTTCGAAGGCCATTATCTCCCGAACGTAGGTAGTTAAAATTAAACTTGATGGCGGAAAATGTAGCTCTCGAGAAGCCGAACAGGAATCAGTACGCACAGGGTCGCTCCGACGAGAAAAAGTTGGGTTTTGGGGGGGCCTAAAGTCATGCGCACGCGCTCCGAAGTCGCATCTTTGAAGGCCCTTATCTTAGGGGTGTGCGAATCGTGAATTTTGTTTTCGAATCGAATCGAATCCGCAATTTTTTTCCGAATCGAATCGAATCCGAATATCTTCATAAAATTTTCGAATCGAATCCGAATATTGCCATATTTTTATGCTTGTATTAAATGTCATGTAATGCCTACTTGGCATGTATTTATGACAATCTAGGAAAATAAATTGGTCCCAAGACAATTTATCTGGGTGAATGGAGGAGCGAAGGATCGGTCGATTCGAGGACGAAACGCGTTGATTCGATTTTTCGAATATTTCGGTATCGAACCGACGATTCCGTGAGCGAATCGAATCGAAGCTACGCAGATTCGATTCGATTCGATTCGATTTCGAACAATTCGCACACCCCTACCTTATCTCCCGAACGTAGGTAGTTAAAATGAAACTTGATGGCAGAAAATGTAAATCTCGATGGGTAGAACAGGAATCAGTACCCACAAGGTCGCCCCGACGCGTAAAAGTTTGTTTTTTGGGGGCCTAAAGTCATACGCACGCTCTACGAAGTCGCATTTTTGAAGGCCATTATCTCCCGAACCGATGTGGTTAAAATTAAACTTAGGGCGGAAAATGTAGATCTCGATGAGTAGAACAAGTTTCAGCACCCACAAATCTCTCTGCTATTGATTTTAGCGTTTTTGGCTTGGTATAGTCCGTTCGCGTTCGGTATGCCCATGGGGGATTTTTGTGGCCACAATGACGCTCGTGGGAGCACCGCATGTAAAGGTACACTGGGAGAAAAAATGAAGGTTGTGACTGTTAATCTTAATGCCACTCTTCGCTGTACATCGAAAGAAGGTGTTTACCGTACCCAGGGATACAGCAGACACCGTACCTCAAGGAACGGACTCTACTGTAACCTGCGAACATGCATTCACCGTACCTCGGAAACTGTTCAGACATCGAATTCATCATAAATGTAGAATGAAGGCAAAATTTCAAATTTGCGATTGAAACAATTCGATGGCGGAAATAAATACATCTCAACAAGACGAACAAAATATAATAAGCATGTTATGACCTCAGACTCGAAGTTCAGCAGCAATCGGCGTCAGAATTTTCTAAAAGTACGATTTTGGACCCTTTTAGAAACTTCTGACGCCGATTGCTGCTGAACTTCGAGTCTGAGGTCATAACATGCTTATTATATTTTGTTCGTCTTGTTGAGATGTATTTATTTCTGCCATCGAATTGTTTCTATCGCAAATTTAAAATTTTGCATTCATTCTACATTTATGATGAATTCGATGTCTGAACAGTTTCCGAGGTACGGTGAATGCATGTTCCCAGGGTACAGTGGATTCCGTTCCTTGAGGTACGGTGTCTGCTGTATCCCTGGGTACGGTAAACACCTTCTTTCGATGTACAGTGAAGAGTGGCATTAAGATTAACAGTCACAACCTTCATTTTTTCTCCCAGTGTAGGTGTACCGCCAGGCGTGGATTGTCGAAACTGGCGCAGCATCGCGAAGCCTGTTACGACAAGACACGGTCTGGCTTAACTTACCTTGCATAAGTAAAGAAAATCTTAATCCTAGACAATATACATAAAAGTTGCACTAAAGCTCAGCATTGTGCTTAGGCTCTACCTAGTGTATTTATCTCCACTCTCTGGTTGGTCAAGTTTTGTCGCATTGTTCACAACGTCTCTGCCCTTCTTATGCTAGGAAGTGGACAGGTCGCGGCTGGGCAGGCGTCACATGCGACGCGTTGCATTAAATCGACTTTCTCATACGAATCCCGAACCGGAAGTAAGAGCGCCGAATCCATGCCTCGTATAAAGTATTCCGCTAGGTCCACTTCTATCTCCCGAAAAACCAACGCACCGGAAGTTAGGCCGCGTCAGCCAATCAGAAGCCTCCTATCATCAGTATAGCGCCTACATGTGAAGAAAGGAGGCTTACGATTGGCCGACGCGACCCAACATCCGGTGCATTTGGATTATTGAGGAGTCATTATTTATCAAGTCAACGAACTGCCAACCCCTTAGTATCTCCGATTTCGCTCAAACTTTGTGGGTCCAAAGGGATAAGGGTAGGGAATCCTGGGAGGAAAAAAAAATTCAGACCTCTAGCTATCACCCAAGGGCTGCTGTGCAACATAGCTATTTTAGAGGAAAATTACTCGGAAAAAAAACTAGAAAAATAAATCGCTGAAATGAGGGTTCATTTGAAGTCAGCACTAAAAAAACGTTGCGAAGTTTTCTCCGGCGTTGTATTGCGAACTCTCGTAGAAACAATTTTCTTTGTATTGCTAAGTATTACTTTGCAACTTGCAAAGAAAATGCTCTGCAACGTTACAAACCAATTCTTCGCAACGTTTCAAACTGTTTTCTTCGCAACCTTACGATCTATTTATTTGCGATGCGAAGAAAATAGATCGCAAGGGAGTTGATGGGAGTGCGTGCATCTTGTAAGTCATGGGTTTGGACTAAGTCCATACGTTAAAACTCACACAGCCTGGGGACTGTCCGTAACATACGTCACCCGTCTTTAGGTCACTTTTGACCCACCCCCTCCCCTACCCCTTCCTCTTCACGACTTCCTCACATCCATCTGACCCCCTCCCCCTACGTGACGTATATCAAGCATCAGCGTGGGACGGCGCAAAAGGCAAATGTATTTTAAAATTACGTCACAAGGCCCGACACCCCCAATTCGTCACACCTCGCCAGACGCCCACCTATCCCAAAACGCGTGACTTAATTTATGGACAGCCCCCTGGGGCACACGACGATTAGAAACAATAAATCTGGTAAATTGCAGGTCAAGACCTTTTCCTAGTTGAATTGTCTGCTTCGTCTGAGCGGATGCCACAAGTATGAGAAACCTATAGGGTACTCCGCTCTCCCCGCACAGCGGAAGTTGAAGAACAAAAATCCTTCCATTCCGGAAGTCGCTCAGCGGCGGCTGAGAGCCGGTATGAGAAATGTACGATTACCAAAGCTACGTCGGGAGTGGGGAGTGGCTGCAACGCACTTCTGAAAAGCATCGTACATTTCTCATACCGGCTCTCAGCCGCCGCTGAGCGACTTCCGGAATGGAAGGATTTTTGTTCTTCAACTTCCGCTCTGCGGGGAGAGCGGAGTACCCTATCGTGAATTATTACAAATTTCTCATACCTAGACTTAGCGCAGCTCCAGCAGCAGACGATTTGAAGAGTAATTTATTTTTTTTAGCTTCAATTTGACTGTGATCAATTACTTTGTTGTGTGTGGTAGGCCCTATGCCGTGTGAGTACCAACATCAGTTGAAGACGCACCGCTGATGTATGCGTGACGGAATGAACTTGCCCATGTTTTGAATTCTGTGATCAGGTTAGTGAATGAACCATGATGTACTGAAATGCTGAAATGAGGTTGGAATAGTCCGCATAAACATATGTCGACTTATTGGCCCAAAATATCAATTTGCACTCTAAAAATCTATCTCTGAACCTGAAATGTCTCATTTTAAGATTTGAAGTAACGTTTGGTGGTCATTCCTAATCTTGGAAGTGAGTTCAAGAGTCAATACAAGCACTCAGATTCAAGCTGGAAAATTTGTGATTCCAGTCACACTGGAAAAGTAATAAACTTCCAAGATCTGTGGGCTCATTTGACTGACGATGTGTGGATCAGAGTTCTTTTGCTTGTTTCAAACAACTCATTGTCATTACCTGTGTTTCGGGGCTAGTCCAAACGGAAAGCAAAATATACCCAAAATACAGCGTGGTAGACATTATGAGAACCAACCAACTATAGTTACAAGGTTATCCCTTAACATTGACCTTCAATTGTATTTGAAGTTATTTTAAGATGTTTTACAAGTGACTTTTGAATCAATACGTTCTGCAGTTGTTAGTTACGATTAACTTTTGTGCCTCAGAATGGTTAACGTCATTACACCAGGACTTGATTCATAGAAGGAGAAAATCCACCATGGACATTAGTTATAACTTTGCTTGACCTCTTTTGCAGTTTAAATTTTTTGGAAAACCAGAGAAAACTCAACTGTTGCAAAAATTGCACTAGGAGATAACTTTACTTGAACTCAACTTAATTCTCTCCTTTTATTTAGGACACCAGTTAGAAAATAGAGGTACCAGAGCACTGTAGACTGTACGCAGACCTCAGCTCCACTTGATGCTCCAACTTCAACTTTGTTTGGGAGAACTAAGTGAACATAGTTCTGTAGTTCATTCTGAAGTAAAGATTAAAATTGCAGAAACTGTTCATGGAATGATCTTTTAGAAAAATTTTTACAGTCATAATTGATGCTTTGTAACTATTATCCATTTGCATCATTCATCTTTATCGTAAAAGTTTTCCCTTCTTCCGCTTCATATAAACTAACTAAAACCTTGTGGTCATACTTTGTAATTAAAACTTAGAATTTGTTTACGCTCTCAAGTCAGAATTTCAATTCTCATACTTTTGCAACACTGATGATGAACGAAGAACAGTCTTTCGACTATAGGATATGAAACAACCTTAAGATAGTATACATACAAGGTAACGCCAGACCGTGTCTTGTCGTCACTGAGAATGAAAGAGTCACCACCATCGCCCTTTCATTGGGTAACGCACGCACCGTTGCCCAAATTTGGGTGACGAGCCCGCGGTGACCAAATTATGGGCAGTCATAAAATCGTCGCCTAAATTTGGGTTACGTTGTCGGCGACGAGGTAAGGTCCCCGATGACGCCACGATGACTTGATGTGGCGTTGAGGCCTCCGGTCATCGCACGGTAAAAGTGCCGCCTTGAAATCCAAGGGGATGCCTTGTTTCAATTTCCAAGGGGTTTGAGTGAATTTTCAAAATAGTCCAAATTGACATCACGTTACAGAAATGGATTCGTCTCGACAAGACAAACAAAAAATGTCAACACATGTCATAAGTTTGGATGGAAAATTAAAAAGTTATTTAACTTCAAAAGTCCAAAGTTGGCCTTTTTGGCTATGTTACAAACTTTGAGGTTCAATAACTTTTTTATTTCCCATCTAAACCTATGACATGTGTTGACATTTTTTGTTTGTCTTGTCGAGACAAATCCATTTCTGTAATGTGATGTCAATTTGGACTATTTCGAAAATTCACTCAAACCCCTTGGAAATTAAAACAAGGCATCCCCTTGGATTTCAAGGCGGCACTTTTACCGTGCGTGGTGGCCCCGGAAGGACGTCATCGTGAACCTTACGGCGTCGCCGACGGCGTTACCCAAATTTGGGCGACAAAACGCCTGTTACCCAATTTCGGGTGATGAATTTTTCGTCACCAAAATTTGCGCAACGAAGTTGCATCACCTATTTAAAGGGTGATGGTGGTGACCAATTCATTCTCAGTGGTAACAGGCTTCGCGATGCTGCGCCAGTTTCGACAATCCACGCCTGGCGTTACACCTACCTTGGCCTGCGGCGCTTCCTACTTGCCTTCGGCAAGCTGTTTTAAGGGTTCATTGAGGCTATGAGTAGTGCACTACGTGATGAATGGTCGAAGTATACAAGCTAGGGCGCGCCCTTCCGTCGAACCGAGTAGGCAGCTCCGTTTCGCTGCGCCGGCAATTCAGTTCGACAGGGGCCGATACCAGCTTGGCCTGCCGGCGGATTCTTCTCGGGCCTTCTTTGGCCCTCGCACCAGACCTGGCTTGGCCCAATCGGAGGCCGTCTCTCGGGCCTTCGGTTCTCGCACCTCACACCCCCACACCCCGTGGAGGTAAAGCGCAAACTTTATGATGTAACATCAGGACTGAGGCCCGCTCTTGTGTTCCCACTGTGCCAAAGATAATGTGCAAAACATGGCCATTGCACCAATTTTCACAATACATGAAGGCGGGCTCACAGACCCCCTTCCGACCCCTCTTTGAAAAGGTCTTGCCGAGACCTATCGAAATCTGCAATAAAATTTTTTAGTCGGTCGATCCCCTTTTCTCAAGATCCTGATTCGGCCAAGTGATGAAGTCGGGCTCCTAGACCCCCCCTTCCGACCCCTCTTTGAAAAGGTCTTGCCGAGACTTATCGAAATCTGCAATAAAATTTTTTAGGCGGTCGACCCCCTTTTAAGATGAAGGGTCGAAGTTTATTATGTTAATAAATTCGGGCCGAGGTAGCCAACTTGCAGTTAAAACTTTGGTCAGGGGTCGAAATTGATTTCATTTTCGTCATCAGCACCTTCAAAAACATACGAAACCATGTAAAAATGCCTCTAAAATATAAAGTCCCTTAAAAGTTGCACTTTTTCTGCCGTTTTTTTTTTGTGTTTTTTCGTTGGTACAACTGAATAATTTGAGATAGAGAGCTGAATTTCGGCGCGTGGCGAGCCCAGGATATACGTAACAACCCTGCAAAATCTCGTCCCGATCGGCCGAGCCGTTTGGGAGGAGTAGTGCGGACACCAAAACAGACAGACAAACAGACAGACAAAACTTTCCAACCCCACTGGAGTAACTGGCTTCGCTAACCGCTCAGCCAATGAACTAAACATCAATTAATTGCTGGAAATATTTCATAAATTCCATACCAAACATATGGTTCCTCTGAACACACATGTTGTGGGGGGGGGGGGTGTCTTTTGGGTCCCAATGCATCAATTATAAGTAGTTTCGACCAAATCCACCGACTTTAAAAACAGACCGTCGTCTATTCGGTGGGAATGTCCAGCATCTGACTCGTCATCACTTGACAATGGTACAATTTCATCACAAATGTTTGAAACTATCTTCAAAGCTCCCCTACTTATTCCGTGGTCCTGACAACAACTCTTTTTAGATCAGACGTAACATTGTTATCAAGTGAGTTCCCAAGTGTGAATTCTGTTGCAGGTGCATCAAGCGAGTAGATTGACGAACTCTTTGTAATCGCCAACTATGGAGAATCCGGGTGAGTCTTACAATGTAGATCGACCTTAGCTCCTTCACCGTTCAAGCCAGAGATTCATAGTAAGCGAGCCGATTGTGACTGTTCAAGCTGGAATCGGCTCGCTCACAATACCGCGCGAACCTGACCGGTTTTGGATCTTTGGTAGAACTGTGTTTCTAGTTCCTATGTTTCTATGAGTTGTTCCTATTTTAGGCCTCCCCCCTGCCTGCTTTAACTGCGGCTCGTCGCCGGCGCTGGCGTGTGCGCGATGCAAAGTGGACTTCTACTGTTCTAAAACATGTCAGCGAAGTGACTGGCCAAGGCATCGCCTGTTCTGTGGCAGCGCTGGGGAACCCAATACTGTTCTTGTAAGTAGAACACTGCAAATCCAAGTGCGGGACAGTCCTCGGGACAGTGTCACATCATTTAGCGTGAACCAACATGGCACACGCTTCAATTGTGAGACACGGTTTGTCTCATACTTACTTCCCACTAAATGCATTTGTGCAATTTTTATGCATTTTGGCTCCTACAATTTTAAACATGTTCAAGTTCCCGTACAAATTTGTACGCGGAATCGCACAATCTCGTGCAAAATCGCGTTCGAATTTGTACGAAAAGCACGTAAGCGTAAATTACAAATTTTTTGAGAAATGAATTTCATGGGTAGCGTGGGACCCCCGGCATTGAACCACATGAAACAATAGTCAGCAAATATGGGACAAGTGTGGCTCGCGAGGCATTTCGGTGCTCTCCAAATTGAGTCGAACTGTCCCTTACTTGAATTTCCAGCGAAGACATTCTTGGGTTCTTGCATTTATGGACTAATGTGCATTCAGGGTAGCGATAGGGACGCCAAGGCAGATGAGAAAAGGGGGAGGGGGATGGAGGGAGGTCTGGGCACTCTCAGTCTCATATGGACTTATATGTCTCTTGCTTATGGAGCTTTTTGAGCAAACGTAAATTGCACTATTTTCTCTTTAGCTATGCACAATTTTGATCGTTTTTAAGATGAAATTGTCAATAGATCATGTAGTAATCAAAAAGTACATTGCAGTTGACAAAAAGTGAGGTTTAATGGACCAAATACCCTATATAATGGACAAAAACGTGCAAAGCTAAAGACAAAATTGTACATATTACGTTTGCACAAAAAACTTTTTGGCAAGAGATAAAAAATCAATACGGTTCTGAGAGTGTGACAATGCAGGGAAAAAAGCTGTCTAATTGCATAACACATTTTTTGATCGACCTGTCCGCCCTTCCCGCTTCGCCGGCTTGTCTTGACTTAGTCCCCTCAACACCTCATAGTTACAGGAAAACTGAACAACCGGCCGAATAGTGTTATTCTCTAAAATTTTCAAAGAAAATTTTCAGTACGTTATGAGTCTCTTACGAGAAAAATCCACACACTAAATGTTTATGTAGAATTTTGTACGTGGTTATACATGATTTAAAACCTGCGTGACGTTTTGCATAAATTTGTGCACAAATTTGCTTAAATTAATGCATTTTTACGCTATGCAAAGTCCCCGCATGCACAAAATCGTGCAAGTGACACGTTCAAAATTCTACATAACCATTGAGTGTGCACGTTTTTTGCTTATTTTTCACCCTGTATTTTTCTACTACCAGAATAATTCCACCTTGACATCCCTCCCCACCCCTGATGTGGAGGAGGTGGTCTTGCTGCCCGACGAGCTACTCCTCCAAGTGTTTCGCCACCTGAGTCTCAAGGAGCTGCTGCAGTGCCGCGCGGTGTGCCGCAGGTGGTGCCGTCTGGCACTGGACCCCTCGCTGTGGCGGGACAAGTTTATCAACTCTTTTGTCATTAAGTAAGGTTCCATACGTATAATTCCCAACCTCAATCGTGTGATCGTTCGGTCCCCAAAGAAAGGTCCTACGAAGATACGTCCGCTAAAAGAATGTCCTACGAAGGAATGGCCCTTATTTTTTTGTCCCATACCAAATTTTCCGTTTCCTAAATGTCCTGGTAATGGCCTTTGTGTAAATGACCAGTCCCCATCATTGGCCTTGGCCACGGCCGTCCAATAGTTACAGAAGCACTAGATGAGTCCCACGCCACGCCCTCAAGGGCGTAATAAGGTAATACCTTTAGGGGGCCATCAAAATTTTGGCAAAGACGCCTCCTCCAAGAGCATGAACTGATCCATGCCTTTCCAGGGGCGGACATTGTTTACGTCCTGATAACACTGTCAAACCAAGTGTGGACAACTCCACACTTCGTGGTGTGGAGTAAGTCTCCACACTTGCAAATGCAGAGTCTGCGGTCTTCACACTTCAAGTGTGGAGTAGCTCATATACCCCCTATCTGTTGGCATGGTGCAAACGTGGAGAACTCCTCACATGAAGTGTGGAGACCGCTTACTCTGCACTTCCAAACGTGGAGACTGAAAATTCCACACCTCCGCGTTTCAAGTGTGGAGTTGTACACGTTTGGTTTCACAGTGAAGAGCTCATTTTTAAGCGTTTGTCTTACGAGTCACAATTCTTGTGACATTTTGAAGAGGCGGACATCAATCCTAGCAGACTCAGAATTCGCGGACTTTGCTTTTAGTGGACAGTCCGTCCTACCGGCCTGTATGTTAGTGGACATTTTTTCAGCGGACGTTCCATCGTGAAACCTCAGAAGCGCCTCTTTTGGGAAAGCGAGAGGTCGGCAACAGCCAAGGGGCAAACAATGTTGAAAAATTTTGTACACCGTTACCTCCTATTCAATTTATTTCACGTTTCGACGTTATTTCAAGGGAAACGTTCTCCAAAATTTAAGGAGAACTAGTAAAACGAAGGCGTAGGAACGGCTTGAATAGTTTTGTGCCCATGGAAGGACGTGAATCAGTTAAAACCTTCTAGGCAAAATTTCACTGCCCTTCCTAAGCCATGACTTCATAACGCCTTGGATTATTGGCAGCGCAAATTCATGCTGGGCGGGCCAATTATGTTGAGCTACATCGTCCAGATTGTGCAGGGGCTGAAATGGACCATCCCGTGAATGGACGTATTCCGCACCTATGGCCGTCACTGAAATCGTTTTTCCTTTCAACAAACAAGCGAAGATAGTAAACAGGAGGGCGTGTTTCTTTTCAGACGTGGAGTTACCGCCGTCGCTCTGCGCCATGCCCCCTGTTTGGACGGTCTTTCACTTAAGGATTTTGGTTCCGACGTCAGAGTGTGGGCTGCTCTCATAACCACGTCCTGCGCCATTGCCAACCTCCGCTTCACCTTCATTACCAAGGATGCAGTGCTTCTGGCGCTGGTCATAAGCAGGTGGGTCAGAGTGGTCTGCATTGCACTCAACAACTGATCCAGGAAGCGGCCAGTTCTCAGGAGAATCAAAAATCTGTTTGGAGGGAAAACTAAAGCAATACAAATAAATGTTGTAGATGATATGAATTTCAAAAAGCCTAAGGAAAATTTTGGAAAAGAAAAAAAAACCTTAAAAAGTGTACACTTGGTAGAGACTTATCACTTTCGGTTAAAATGGAGATCAGAGCCGTCTTAACTTATATTTTTAAAACGGAGTGGAATTTAGAGGCAAGTCAAGCGGAAATGTAGTCAGCGTAGCGTAATGTGTTTGTTACTCTGGTGTACATTTTTGGACTAATGACTTTTTTCCAACTTAAGTCTTAAAGTGATGGGGGCTTCAGTTGAGTTTATTCTTTTCACTGTAGATTCATACAAATACAATTTGAGTCGCATCCCCTCTAAACTTTTTTAAAGAACACATGGGGGACTTTGAATTATTTCCAGTTTCTGTTGAAATTTTGACCGTAGAAGGAGTTAAGTTGCGTTGTATCCTTTTTCAGTGTGCATTTTATTCTTAACAGTACAGAATTGTGCCAAATAATTTTGTGCAATGATGTAAACCATTTTGAGGCACAATAATAGAATCAAAACTCAATTTTGAGGTAAGTCAACCTGAATCAACTTACACTGTCTTGATAACGGCCGCATTTTGGGCTAGGTGTTCTTTATCGCCTGAATTTGGTTGATAAATGGTGTGTCTGCTACCTACACGCTACTTAGCATAATTCGAGGGGTCATAATGAAAATTATCTTATCCTAGCATTTTCGTTCAAAAGATCTTATCTGGTCGTTTGCGTGTAAACAATCTTAAACGCAAGCGAATTTCGTTAAGTTTTGACATTTGGGACAGATAAAAATAAAAAAGGGATCACGATGTTATCTACACCCACTTGAAGTTCAAAGGAACACAGGGTGGCCACTTGTCAGGGAAGTCGGGGAAAAGTCACGGACTTAAAAATCTGTGAGGGAAGTCAGGGAATTGTCAGGGGAAAATGGCCAGCTGTCAGGGAAATTCTAAATCGTCGGAGACAGATTTTGCAGTGTGGGCTAAAAACGTATCTAAAAGCTCGTTATCATATATTCGCCAATATAAGACGTGGTCTTCTAGCTCACTTCGCTCGCGTCAGAAATTCTTTAAGCACCTTTCTTTAATTCATACTTATTACTACGTACTTACTTTTTACTCACGTTTGGTCAGGGAAAATGGGTTTCAGGTCAGAGAAAAGTCAGGGAATTGTCAGGGAATTTCGTTTTCCAAAGTTTGTGGCCACCCTGAAACCACCGGTGCTTATAGGAACATGTCCCATTTACTCTCGTATCCGTCCCAAATGATGAAACTTTTCGAAATCAGCTTACTATTAAGATGAGATACTTTACACGGAAACGACTAGACAAGATCTGTTACGGAAACGGAAAGATAAGGTCTTTAAAATAGGACTCTTTTTATTATTATTTGGGCGAGGAAACCTTTATCATACTACTTTGGGTGATGAAATAATCCTCACCCAAATTTGGGTGATGAAATAATCCTCACCCAAATTTGGGTGATGAAATAATCCTCACCCAAATTTGGGTGATAAAGTATGGACCTCACCCTCTTTTGGTCAACTCTCTCACTCTCAGTGTCAATGCACTCAAAACTCCTACAATATTTGTACGATGTACGCAGTCTCACACAACGTTGCGCACATGCGCGCTTTTCGTACAAATTTGTACGCAATTTCGTACGTAGTGGTGCGATTCCGCATACTACGATGAACAAAAAGTTTCGCATGTCTAAACTTGTAAGACCACATGCAAAATATTACGAATACATTTAGTGTTCGATTCATTTCGTCGCTCTTTGTTCTTGGCTAGTCAGTCAATTGCGTTAACAAACGCGTTGTTGTCGCAGGCAAGCTGCTCTTGGACGCTTGAAGCATATTTCATTGGATCGTGAGATCATGCCACTCTGGCTTCCACCCGACAAGGAGGAACCCTCGGAGCGTAGCCTTGCCCCGTTGCTCCTGCAGATATGTCACACCCCTGGTAAGTTTGTTATTCAGCAGCCGGACAGTGGGCCAGAAGCGCGGAGGCGGTAAAATCGTAGACGGGTTGTGAGTTGTGTGACCCAGA
>CM060087.1:6568607-7037383 GCA_030522485.1 Stenchaetothrips biformis | reverse complement strand
CCTCCCTACCCTAACACCACTCTCCCTCCCCTCCCCTCTCTCTCTCTCTCTGTCTCTCTGAAAGGCGCGTGGGTCACGCATTCCCATAAGCCCCTTGCCGCCCTGGTGGCCAGCGCGCCAGCGGTCAGCAGCAACACCAGCTGCACCCAACTAGCCTACTATTCGAATCCCCGCAATAATTTCCTTTTGTTCGCCGCGAGCGAAGCGGGCGGAAACGGAGCACAGTGGGCGCGGCAGCGGGAGGCTGAGGGTGGGGGGGGGGGAGGAGGGGATTTGCTCGGCCCGCCGCCACCTCCACCACGCCCTCCACCGCCGCACCCGCCACCAATCTGACTTGCGCAATAAAGCGGCTCCGGCGAAATTACTCGGAACGGCACAGGCACAGGCACGGGCACAGGCGCTGTGTTGGGTGCAGCGGCGTGGGTTCGGCTGCAGGCTGATTCCGGAACAATGCCTTCGTCGCTCCGTCTCTCTCATCCCAACAGGCCGCGGGCCGCCGGCCGCCGCACAGTGGGCCGGATGACCGGCGCTGGCGGACAAAACTCTAGACGCGTTTTTGAGCTCCAGTTAGAGTCGCTGGATGGGACTCAAATCAAAGATGTGACCCCACCAATGGATTGCTCTCCGAACCAGGAATCCATTGGTGGGGTCACATCTATGATTCGAGTCCCATTTAACGACTCTGCAGCTCAAAACGCGTCCGGGATTTCGACCGCCTCCAACGGTCTTCTGGCCCACTGTGCGCTATCGGCAAGAGAGAGAGAGACGGCGCGACGGAATCACTCCGTTTGGTGGTGACGCGGCTGCGCTGGGCTGCAGCATCCAAAGCAGGACGCGTGCACGCCGCAGATGTCACGCCGATGCATACCAAGAAGTTCCGGCAAGTTTAGATGGGCTGGCCTAGGGAGGAGGCGGGGGAAGGGGAGGGGGCGGGGGCGGGCCTCACAGTGGGCTGCGCGCTGTGCGGCTGTATTATTTGCGCCCCACGCGTCCCTACTCAGGCCGTCCTGTCTGGACTCGGCCGCACAGTGGGTCAGAGGACAGGTGAGGCGGCCAAAATTTGAGACGCGTTTTGAGCTCCAGAGTCGCTTAATAGGACTCGAATCGAACGTGCGACCCCAGCAATGGATTGCTCTCCACTAGTAAAACTAAAGCGTAACTCGTAAGTCAAGCATTGAGTTACGCTTGAAGACGTTACGCTTGAAATGAAGCATACTCTGGAAATTCCCCCATGCATTTAGATAGGGGAAATCTTGGCGGATGAGCCTGTTACGCTTGATTTCGAAGCGTAAACTGATTACGCTTGAAAACAGAGGGTAATGCTACGCTTTAGTTTTAGCAGTGTCCAAACGAGGAATCCATTGGTGGAGTCACACGTTCGATTCGAGTCCCATTAAGCGACTCTGGAGCTCAAAACGCGTGCGGGATTTTGAACCGCACCAGCGGTCTTCTGGCCCACTGTGGGCCGCAAGGTGTAAGGCCACGGCCAGCCTGCTCTGCTCAGTGCAAACTCCGCCGCCCAGCAGCCGGTCTGCCCCATCAAGTTGCCACCAATTCTGTCTCACTGCAGTTCATTCATGAGGGGCGAGGGTCTAGCCGATCGGCGCTGTCACTGCGACCGCCAGCAGCTGTCGTTCCGCACACCGCACCGCTCTGTCTCTCTCGCACCCGTGCGGGACAGGCCACGAGTGCGAGAGAGACAGAGCGACACTGCGCACGGGGCTGGCCGACGACGGCGAGAGACAATCTCGCTGACTAAAGCAATCCTGCTGCGCTGCACTGTTTCTCTATACGGCAGGTCACAAGCTTCTGCCGTGCTGTTTTTATGACGAAGCGCCACGAATCAGAATGCGTTTTATGATTACGGCCCACCGTGCGGCGATATCCCCCGGAGCGCCTCGGCGGCGCCGCGCTGGGCGTGCAGCAGGCGAATTCCGAGCGCTGCTCGCGTCGCTCTGTCTCTCTCGCACTCACGGGGCGGCCCGCGCGGGAGCGAGAGAGACTGCGCCGGAGTGCCGCCAGCGCCACGTTCGTTTGAACCTGATTGGCGCGACAACGGGCTCCGAATTGTTTCCGCCGTGATTCCAATTATTTCAACTTGCCGCTGCAACCTCCCGCAAAGTCTGTCTTTCTCGCACTCGTGGGGCGCCCCGAGGGGAGACAGACAGACAGACAGACAGGCAGAGAGAGAGAAGAGAGAGAGAGAGGGAGAGAGAGAGGGACAGAGGGAGAGAGAGAGGGAGGGAGGGAGAGAGAGAGAGAGAGAGAGAGAGAGAGAGAGAGAGAGAGAGAGAGAGAGAGAGAGAGAGAGAGAGAGAGAGAGAGAGAGAGAGAGAGAGAGAGAGCGGGGGCGCGGCGGCCCCAGCCCATCTCGCTAAAACGCAGCGCGACCGCCGCGGCAGCAGCGCAGCGCGCGAAAAAGACAATTGCTTTCTGTCATAGCTTCGCTGCGTTTCGCTGCTGCTCGCGGCGGGCCTACAGGGAAACGCTCAGCAGACCGTAAAACGAAAGCATTTGCGCGGCACAGGGGGTCAGAAGACGGGTGTAGGTGGTCGAAATCCCGGACGGGTTGTGAGCTCCAGAGTCGCTTAGTGGCACTCGAACCGAACGTGTGATCCCACCGACGGATTTCACGTTCGGAAAGCAAACCATTGGTGGGGTCACGCTCTCGGTTCGACTCCCATCTGGCGACTATGGAGCTCAAAACACGTCTCGAGTTGTGGCCGCCTGCGCCGGTCTTCTGGCCCACTGTGCAAAGCACGGCGCGGCAGGGCACGCGGTTGGCCTGTGATAAATCAGCGAGGATTCCAGCGGCACTGGCTGGGCGTGGCCCCAGGCGAGCCCGGGCGAGCCCCGCTAAGCAGGTCGCGGCGAAACACCCCCGCCGTTTGTAATGCCCGCCGACCACTTTACTCCTGGCATTTTTCTCCGGAGTCGTTGTGTTGTGTGTGTTGTCTGGCCCACGGTGCGAGGACGTTACACACGGCAGCGGGCAGCCAGGTCCCGCCGCCACTGACTGAGTCACACCCCTAGTCACGCGGCGGCGCGGTGTTGTTGTTGATCCTTTAATCTTCACTTTTCACGACAAGAAAGGCGCTGTCTTG
Source organism: Stenchaetothrips biformis (assembly GCA_030522485.1). Classification (NCBI taxonomy): domain Eukaryota; kingdom Metazoa; phylum Arthropoda; class Insecta; order Thysanoptera; family Thripidae; genus Stenchaetothrips; species Stenchaetothrips biformis. The sequence goes on along the minus strand of CM060087.1, from coordinate 7,034,279 downwards.
ACTTCCATGCACGTGCGGATTTTGGATTTTCGTTTACTGTTGAAAACAAAGTGGGGAAATCCCGGGTAGTGCGATCCGAATAAACTCCGTCGGAAATTTTAAAAGGCTTCGTTTTTTGTTAAAAAAATAATTTTTTGTACTGTACCAATTGAAAACTCAAACAAAATAAAAACCAGGGAGATATTGTAATTTTCCTGGAGATCGGAGGCAATTTTTTACCCACCAAGACCTCCGGAAATTTCCAGTATATTATGAAGCAGTGTTTTATTCTAGTTTTGTTTTTTAACAATTTTTTCATCTGAGTTCACAAAGTGGTCGGCCAAACACCCTAAGATCTTCCTATCGTTCCCGAAAAGTTTGGCCGCGTCGCGATTCAGCACTGCTTGAAGGAGCCCCGCGCCGCGGCGGGCCACCGTGCAGCCCACTGTGCGAGGCAGCGATGCAGCATGGCGACTGATAAGGCGCGAGTTTCAATGACGCGGTCCTGGCCACCGAGGTGATGGTGGCGGCCCCGGTTCAGGTGTTCCCTCGACACCCCACCCCGCAGTGGGCCAGAAGACCGTTGAGGCGGCCAAAATTCTGGATGCGTTTTCAGCTCAAGAGTCGCTAAATGGGTCTCGAATCGAACGTGTGACCCCACCAATGGATTGCTCTCCGAACGGGGAATCCATTGGTGGGGTCACACGTTCGGTTCGAATCCCATTTAGCGACTCTTCAGCTCAAAACGCTAGAATTTTGGCCGCCTCAGCGGTTTTCTGTGCCCCGCCCCGCCTCACTGCAGCCCCTCCCCCGACGGGGCGATGCGTCCACTCCACGCGACGAGGCAGCCACACACCGCAGCCCCTCCCCCCCCCTCCAACTATAGGGCAACTACACAGACCCTTGCCGGGGCCTGGGCTGGGCGCCGCTTGCTCCGCTCGCCGCGGCCAATTGCAGCGCCAACTCGCATAAATTTAGCCGTTACAACGTTACACCTGCGGTTTGCGGCCGCCGCCCATTACTGCGTGTAAGGCTAATGATGGCTGCCGCCGGTTGTGGCGGCCGCCTCGCCCCGCGTCTCCACAGTGGGCCAGAAGACCACCGCAGGCAGGTGGCTGCCAAAACTCTAGACGCAGAGGACACAGAGGGCCGCGGATAAGAAATTTTTCTCCGGTAAATTTGTGTTTTCATTTTGACAGTGTGCGTGAGCGTGCACACGCGTCAGCGAAGGGGGTGGCTGACGAGCGAGGGGGGGGGGAGAGGGTTGGCGGTGCTCCGGTGTGAAGGGGCAGTTGGGAAGCGCCGTACAATGTCTAACAAACGGGCGTAGTTTGTCCGGGGCGCGCTCGCCGTGCGCGGCGCGAGGCTTCGGTCGGGCACAACAACCGCACTGCCCGGCCCGGCCCGCTGGCTGCTGGTTGCTGGAGCCTGGCGTATATTAAGCTACTACAGCGGCGGTGCGGCCGGGCCGCCGGGGCATAGTGGGCCAGGGCCAGGCACTAACTGCGAGACGGACGACACGACGGGCCACCGGACCGCCCACGCACACGGGGTCTCTTTCTCACTCCCTCTCCCCCTCTCTCCCTCTCTCTCTCCCTTCCCCCCCCTCTCTCTCTCCCTCCCCCTCCCTCCCCCTCTCTCTCCCTCTCTCTCCCTCTCTCTCCCTCTCCCTCCCTCTCTCTCCCTCTCTCTCCCTCTCTCTCCCTCTCCCTCTCTCTCTCCCTCTCCCTCTCTCTCTCCCTCTCCCTCTCCCTCTCTCTCTCCCCCCTCTCTCTCTCCCCCCCCCTCTCTCTCTCTCTCTTCTCTTTCTCTCTCTCTCTCTCTCTCTCTCTCTCTCTCTCTCTCTCTCTCTCTCTCTCTCTCTCTCTCTCACGGCAGCACAATAATCACTTGCGGGATTCGAAGCCCCCGTAAGCTAAATGGCGTTCCGCGCACATAACGCAAGGGCGTACCAAGGGGGCGGGGCGGGGGACTGCCTTTCATTGATAATGCGGAGATATAGGGTGCAGATGAGCCAGCCCGTGGGCGCCCGCAGCTGGCAGGCCGGTAGGGGGCGCTTAACGGCGTGGCGTGGCGTGGCGCGGCCGCTAGGTGAGGCCGGGTGGGCGCGGCGCCAGGCACCGCCGCACTCTTCCCGTCATCAGTGACGCCGCCAGTCGGCAGCGACGGTCTCGCTCTGTCTCTCTCGCACGCCCACAGGCCGGCCCATCAGTGCGAGAGAGACAGAGCGACGAGGGCATAAGTGTTCGGAATCACCGCGCGACTTCCCCCGCGCCGCTGCTGCCGCCGCCGCCGCCAAGTTGCGCCCCAGATCCGCTTACACTTTGCGCGGCCCTCCTCCGCCCGGCACACAGTGGGCCGTGCGCGCACCAGCAGAGACATGGCGGCGTGAGCGAGGACGAAGGAGGAAGAGTCGCGCGCCTCATAACACGCATGTCAGCGCCCTGCAGGCCCAGCAAGTTGTGTTGCTCCTGGAGAAAGAGGAGGTCCAACTCTCATATGACAACTCGGAGTGCCTCTCTCTCCCTCCCTCCCTCCACTCCTTCTCCTCGCGCGCCCGCGGGAATAGAAAGCGTATATACGAGCAGAGACTGTGCAAGAGCAGTACGGCATGCATCCTGACACAGCGCCATCCTCAAGGGCGGAGCGGCCAGGCCGCCGAGGCTGCTGTGGGGCTGCTATAATTAGGAACCGAAAGTTCAGGGATATTGAATTATTCGTGTGAGGAAGGCAGAGGGAGTGAGGGAGGCAGAGCAGGAGAGAGGGAGGCAGAGGGAGAGGAGAGGAGAGAGAGAGAGAGAGAGAGAGAGAGAGAGAGAGAGAGAGAGAGAGAGAGAGAGAGAGAGGGAGAGAGAGAGCGAGAGAGAGAGAGAGCGAGCAAGCGAGAGAGAGAGAGAGAGAGAGCGAGAGAGCGAGCGAGAGAGAGAGAGAGAGAGAGAGAGAGAGAGAGAGAGAGAGAGAGAGAGAGAGAGAGAGAGCGAGAGAGAGAGAGAGAGAGAGAGAGAGAGAGAGAGAGAGAGAGCGAGCGAGCAAGAGAGAGAGAGAGAGAGAGAGAGAGAGAGAGAGAGAGAGAGAGAGAGAGAGAGAGAGAGAGAGAGAGCGAGAGAGAGAGAGCGAGAAAAAGAGAGAGAGAGAGAGAGAGCGAGCGAGAGCGAGAGAGCGAGCGAGCGAGAGAGAGAGAGAGAGAGAGAGAGAGAGAGAGGAGAGAGAGGGTGAGAGTGAGTTGGGAGATGATAATTGTGTCGTGGTGGCATGGGTTTAGTTCATAGAATGCCCTGTGCTCCTTTGGTAACAGCGCCTGCACAGCATCGTGAGTGTGTGTGTCGGGCGGAAGCAGGCGCACATCATGTACGTCATCATCACCCGTGCCGAGTAATAATTGCGGTCGGGTAGACTCGCGCCCACGCCTAGCAGCGCCTGGCCGCAGAATGAAGTGCCAACCCTTCATCTAACATCCCCAGCAGGAGCGGACCCTTCACGCACTGCTCGTGCTTCTCGAGCCTGGCGCGCTGCGGACTCATTTACTGGCGCAGTTAGCCGAGTAAATGGCTGCCGTCCTCGCTGCCGTTACTTTCCATTATTCACCGTCCCTCTTGCTTCGGAGAAGTATGAGCCTGGCGGCCTTGCGGTGCGGGAACGCGTCGCGCAGGTCCAGCCCGCCATTGCCCTGGAGGTCCAGCCTGGCGGCCGGTGCTCATAAGTTGTACGACTTTTTTTAGCAGATGATACATTTATGTGTCATAATGCTTGTACTCCCCTGCAGGGAGAGCGAGCGGCTGGGATGGCTAGGCTAAGCTATTCGCAAAAATAGAAACAAAAGTCAAAAATATAAATGTGTCAGAATGCTTGTACATGTCGAACGGGGAGAGCGAGCGGTTGGATGGTCGGACTGAAATATTTGTGGGCTGGAGTGCGCTCGCTGCGCGCCCAGCCCGCGCCCGCGCCCCTCCAGCAGACAGGGTCCTCCACCCCACTCCCTTCTTGAGACGCCGCCGACGCCACACGCTGGCTGCCGCGCTACTCCTGCTTGCTCATCTTGGAGTGTCGAGTGACGACCGGACGCTGCGCCGAGGCTGGAGGGTCAAGTAGCGGACGCTGCGCCGAGGCGTCCTAGTATCCGAAACAACTTTCACGGGTATTGAGTATTCATGCGATTGGTCACCATATTGAGCATCCTAGCGTTGAAACTAAGAAAATGATACCCAACTCAAGTGGTGGTATTGTGCATATCAGCGTACCGTCGACATTATGAACATGTTAACACAGAGTTATATTCACTGGAGAAACAAAGGCATTAAAATTATGCCCTTAAAGGGGGAGGGGGCCTTTGGGAAGGGCATTAAAATTTTGCTTGAAATTCCTATACCATTTACGCCCTTTCCAAGGGCATAAAATGAATTATGCCCTTGCAAGGGCGTAAAAGAGTATTTATGCCCTAAAGGGCGTAATTTTTATGCCTTTGTTTTACCAGTGTTCCAGATGTCTGGAAGTTTCTAAATCAAAATAAACATTTTCGTGACTGACATTGCGCAAGAAATTTGTCACATAAATAGTCCTAAGTTTTCATGAGCATCATTATTTTTCATTAGGATCTCCGTTTCTAATAAGACGGAGATATCCGTGGAAAAAACAACGGAGGCTCTCCGTTATTTGAAAGACGGCGATCCTGTTGTTTTGGGTACGGAGAGAGAATGTGAGAAAATTAACAGGACTTGACGTAGTTTTTTTCTCGCAGTGCACGCCTGAGTTGTGAGGAGTATGTGAACACCCAGAATAACGGCAGTGTGGTAGTCCTCCTCGAACAAGGAATGAAGGACAAGCAAACGACAGCATCTGCCCCTTGCTTTGATCACCGTAGAAACATGTTCCCTGTTGCTGTTGTTGTTACTGTTGTCCTTGTTGTTGGCAGCACAATGCCGTTCACCGGCTTGCCCGTTCGCCACAAAAGGCCAGCGAGCAGGCAGCCCCCGGCCAGCGCGAATGTGATGAAAAGAGTGCCATACACACCTAGGCCATCTCTCTCTCTCTCTCTCTCTCTCTCTCTCTCTCTCTCTCTCTCTCTCTCTCTCTCTCTCTCTGTCTCTCTCTCTCTCTCTCTGTCTCTCTCTCTCTCTCTCTCTCTCTCTCTCTGTCTCTCTCTGTCTCTCTGTCTGTCTCTCTCTCTCTCTCTCTCTCTCTCTCTCTCTCTCTCTCTCTCTCTCTCTCTCTCTGCCCAGAAGAGCCGTGTCATTAATCCACTCGTTAGCGGCGGCGTTATTGTTATTCGGAGAGTCAGCGTGGAGTGGCTGGCGCCATGACGCGGGGCCGCGACTGCATCCGAACAAGAGTGCTTTGTCTCTCTCGCCGCCAACGGAGCGCCCCGTGAGTGCGAGAGAGACAGAGCGACGAAAGTCACGGTTTGTTGCCGGCAGGTCGCGCGCTGCTGCTTCGTCCCCTCCGCCGTCGTTCTCGCCGTCTGCCATGAACTTCTCATCTAATTAGAACGACCCGTTAGCGATGGCCGGCGCGTTATGCTTGTTGCGACGGCGACTCTTTTCCGGGAGAGGGGGGGGGTGGAGAAGGGGGAGGAGGGAAGTGAAGTGGAGGAGGGTTGTCTGACGGGGAGTCATTTTCATCGAGAGTCTCTCTCGCACTCGTCGTGCGTCCCGTGCGGGTGCGAGAGAGACACAGAGACGAAAAGGACTCTCGGAATGAGTCTGCTGCCCCCTGCGGATTTAAACAGTCGTCGCCTCGCGTCCCCTGCACTTGTTTATTTCATTGCATTGGGGTGGAGCGGGACGGCCGGCGGGCGAAAAGAATTGTTTCGTCCCATTTCGCTGCTAATCCCGTTATTTGGCACAGGATGGACATCGCGGAAGTATCGCGCGCGCACACACACACACACACACACACACACACACACACACACACACACACACACAATCACACACAGGCCTGTTAAGCACACCCAATTTAGCTGCGCGCTCGCACGCATGCCGCAGTGGGCCAGAAGACCGGCGCAGGCAGCGTAAACTCTCGACGCGTTTTGAGCTCCAGAGTCGCCAAACAGGACGCGAATCGGACGTGTTACCCTATCAATGGATTCCTCGTTCGAAAAGCAATCCATTGGTGGGGTCAAACGTTCGGTTCGATTCCTCTTAAGCGACGCTGGAGCTAAAAACCCTTCCGGAATTTTGACCACCTCCACCGGTCTTCTGGCCCACTGTGGGTACCCGCTTCGGTGTTTCAACATTCGTCGAGGCTCAAAGGGCAAGATCTGGCAGGTTGCCTGACCCTTTTCAAAGTCAGTTGTTTGAGCCTTATCTTTGCATCCATACATCCAGCCGAAGAACACGGGGTTGGCTGCTCGGGGGGACCGAACCACGCCCCTCTGCCCACGCCTCTTCCCCTTTCCCCACCCCCTCGGAACAATTACAAGCCGAACCCTTTGTCGCAGGGGTTGCAGAGCCCGGACTTGAAAAGGGTTAAAATGGAACACGCTCATTTGCGTTATTGGGCACTGTCAAATAAATTGGCGTTAATTAAAGCCCTGCTCTCACACACGCCGCTGAGCCCCCGTTCACCCATGTGTCGCAGGGAAGCTTTTGCAGCACTGCCAACCTCTTTTCTTTACACCTCCAAAAAATAAAACATGAAAATGAAAGTCTTGATGAAGAAAATGAAGAAAACGGGTACGGAAAAAAGTACAGAAAGTTCCGTTCTTGGCAAGTACGGACGGTCCAGGCATATTGTTGACCAGACATGTTCCGTACTTTTTTCTACCAGTGTTCAACGCGTAAACCGTCCTCCTGGCTCACTGTGCGTTTGCCAGTGTGCCGGCGCCCTGCGATACAAAACCGGAACGCGCGGCTCTGCGAGGATTTCTTCTGCGCTAACCGGGTCTAACGAGCCTAACGGCCCGGGCGTGCACCTCGGGGGGCCGAGACCCCGGTGATGGCCGGCGCCCCCGCCGGGGCGGGATGGCTCTGGTCAGGGGACACGTCCTTAATCAAGACGGCTCGGCTGGCTCGCCGGCCGCAAAGTAAACCCAATTACCCTGCAACTGCCGCAAGACCGCATCCTGTGAGCGGAGCCGCGCCGCGTGGGTGGAGCGTGCCGCTGGATTCTCGCTTCCCGCCCCACCCCGCCCCGCCCCACCCCGCCTCACGCCAACCCGCGCCGCGCCCCGACTCTTCCCGAACATAAACAGTGAGGCCGGCTGACTACTGCCCCACGAGCCACTGCATGAAAATCGGCGCGCGTCGCGGGAAAGTTTTAATTGCTTCTTAGGCGCCCCATGGTGGCGTATGGTGTGGCTGGGGCGTGGGACCCAAGGCAGCCCGGCACTCATTGAATCACACGACGGTCCGGCACAGTGGGCCAGAAGACCGCCGCCTGAGGCGGCCAAAACTCCAGAAGCCGCGTTTTCAGCTCCAGGGTCGCTAATTAGGACTCGAACGCCGCCAATAAACACTGCTCTCCGAACGAGGAATCCATTGATACGGTTACAGGTTTGATCCGAGCCTCATAAGGTGAAAGAAGACCTCATAAAGTGTCCTAGAGCCCTCCGCCTTGGCAGCCGTCTTGGCCCACTGTGCCCCGCGCCTGCCCCGTTTCCACGTCGCCGTCCACGCTCCGCGCCACACCGCCGCCCGTCCGTGCGACGGCGCGGCCTCGCCCGAACCGCCTTCCGCGTGCCTTCAAATTAATTTCTGGCCCGTAAATTCTTTATTTGCAATCGTCCTCCGCGCGGCAAAGTGCCTCCTCCGGTGGCTCCCGCCTCCCCGCTGCGTGGCACGCGGCACGTCGCGGACGTCCACGTCGTTGTTGGCGGGGCAACGGCGTAGCCGCGTGCCGCACAGTGGGCCAGAAGACCGCGTCGCTAAGTTGGACCCGAAACGACCGGGTGACCCTCCCAATGGATTGCTCTCGGAACGAGGAATCCATTGGTATGGCGTCTCTCGGTCTGTTCGAGTCCTATTTAGCGACTCTGAAGCTAAATACGCGCCTCGAGTTTGGGCGGTCTTCTGGCCCACCGTGCGCCGCCTTGCTCAGCTGCTCTTTTCACGCGCTCGCGCAGCCCGCCGAGGCCGTGATGCACTTTGAGATCAATGCGGTCCCGGACGCCTGCCACTCCACAATGGCGAAAAAGGCTGCCAGCGTCTAGACGTGGGGCGTGGCGGGGCGTGCCGCGGCGGGGCGCGGCGTGGCGGGGCGGGGCGGGGCGGGGCGCGGCGTGGCGGGGCGGGGCGCGGCGGGGCGCGGCGTGGCGGGGCGGGGCGGGGCGGGGCGCGGAAGCTGCAGAGATTAACATCAGCTCATGCATTATGGAGCGGTGCACGCCGGCGTGCCGCGGCCCGGCCGGCGCCTCGCCGTGCCCCGCGCCTTCCAGTGTCAGCAGTCAATCCCCTCTCGGCTGCTGCCGACGTCTTTTTTCCGTGTATATTCGCCGGGCTGGCGGTGTTTGCCAAAGGCCCCGCCCGCCGGCAGGGCCCTGCGAGCAGCGGGGGCCTCTGCAAAAGCATGAGGCGGCGCGAAGCAGCAGCGGCAGCAGCAGGAAGAGTGCGCGGATCGCAATGTTTATTTGAAGGCGAGGATTAGGATCTCAGGCGGGCGGTGGGGAACTGTGGGCCCTACGTGTGCGGGGTCGTGCCCACCGCCCTCGCCACCGCCTTACAGTGGGCCAGGGGCCAGATGACCGCGCACGCGGCCGAAAATCGAGACGCATTTGGAGCTCCAGAGTCGCTAAATGGGACTCGAACCGAACGTAATACCCCACCAATGGATTCCTCGTTCGGCGAGCAAGCCGTTGGTGGGCGTTTTACATTTAGTTTGAGACCCATTCAGCACCTGTTAACTCCGCAGCTCAAAACCCGTCCCGAATTTTGACCTGCCGGCACCGCTCCTCTAGCCCACCGTGCGCTGGGGCAACACACGCTCTAAGCCAAAGAGGCCGGAAGGGGCCGCCTGGATAACCCCCGACTGTCACGGAATAGCTCATGCCCGATAGGGTGAAAGGGACTGCGAGACAAATATAAAAAAGGGCAAGTGAGTGACAGAATGGAACAACTCGACCGAGCAAGAGGGCGAGCATGTCCGTGTCGCAGCTCGCAGCTCGCTGCTCGTGCGGTGCCGTATCTCAGTCAGGGTCGAATGCTTCGCTGAAACGTTTCCAGCGTATATAGTTTGTCCCACCCGATTTTGTGCGACCTGCCCGAGCCTTGCGCTGCTGTCTGCCATGCCCTCCACTCCACACTGACTCCCTGCCGCACACTCACACAGAAGCTGCGGCGCCGCACGGGTCACGGTATCCATCAGGCCGAATCGGCAGGGACTCGAAATGGTCCGGAGATGGCTGCCGATACGTCAGGCACCGACAGTCCCACCACGTCCCCCGCCGCACAGTGGGCCAGAGGACCGGCGCCGGCGGCCAAAACTCGCGACGCGTTGTTAGCTCCACAGCCGCTAAACATGAGTCGAGCCGAACGTGCGACCCCACCAAATGGAATCCTCGCTCGGAAAGGAATCCATTGGTGGGGACACACGTTCGGTTTGAGTCCCATTTAACGACTATAGAGCTCAAAACCCGTCCGGAATTTCGACCGCCTCCACCGGTCTTCTGGCCCACTGTGCGCCCCGCGCCCCGTTTGCTCTGCGGAGTCATCGTCCGCGTCGCCGCCAAAGCTCCGGGCGCTGCCGTGGCCGTGCCATCCTGGGACACATTCGGCCCGTATTATTTCGCCATCTGCCTCATTTCAGGACTGTGCCACCGCTGGAGGATTTCAGCGAGGGCTGATGCTGCTCCAGTCGTTTTTGTCTCTCCCTGAGGTATTTTATCCTCTCTCCCGTGTCGACACCGCGTGATTTTTCCTTCGCCGAGCGTGTCACTGTAAATCAAATGGTGATACATCTCACCACCTGAGGGGTGAGACAGAACTGTCTCACCGAAAAAGGGTGATACTAAAGTGTATCACCGTATAAAGGTCGTACACGAATGTATCACCGAAAAAGAGTGATACTTCCTCAGGAAAACAAGGGCCCATCTCACTGATGTCTGACCATTTTTCGGTGATACATTTGTGTACGACCTTTTTTTCGGTGATACATTCGTGTATGACTTTTTTTCGGTGAGACTTTTTGTATCACCGAAAATGGGTGAGACGTCTCACCCTTTGAATTGCAGTGGTGTCAGGGCGGCGCACTTTGCCTCTGTTTACCCTGTGCATCTCCCAGCCAGTGCCGCTTCTCCCCGTGCGGTGCGCCTCACTCGTCTCAAGAGTGACCTTTTTCAGAATCAACGCTTTTAGACTGACGCTCTTGGCAACCTTCTTGCTCTCCGAACGAGGAATTCATCGGTTGGGTCACACGAGTCCCATTTAGCGACTCTGAAGCTCAAAACGCGTCCAGGATTTTGACCGCCTCCACCGGTCCTCTGGCCCACTGTGCAGCTCGGATTAAATATTTTTAAAAGAACACGGAAAAAAGGAATTCGTTGAAAAATTTGTTGCCTCCGTGATAACCGGATAAAATTTGTTAATACGACGAACAATCCGTTGGCGGAGCGAAAAGTTAGTTGAAGTGGCAAAATCTAGAAATCGTTCCATTAACGGCATTTTTTGTTGCGCTAACAGTTTGTAAGTAACCAAGTTACTCGAAAAAAAAATAATTTCGGTTATCACGGAGACAGCAAATTTTTCGTTGGATCAACGAATTTCTTTTTTCCGTGTACCAGCTGCCCGTCTTGATCAAGCGCCTATCATGTTAACGTCCGCCTAAACCGGTCCCCTGGCCGACAGTGCGCCGCCTCCAAGGACCCCCTCCATGCTCCCCCTTCGGCTGGAAGGGTAAATCCCCTTCTTATCCCGCTCCCCCGACCGCGAAATCGCGCAAAAGTGAGTAAGATTCCCGCCCCCCGCAAAAATCCCCCGCACATTACGGAGCGGCAACCGTACCGAAGCCTGCCCTGCGTTAGGAGAGAGAGAATGCATTTATTGGCCTTGGCGCACAGTGGGCCAGAAGACCGGTGCAATAAGAGGTCGCCTTCAGAGAGCAATCCATTGGTGGGGTCACACGTTCGGTTCGAGTCCAATTTAGCGAAACTGGAGCTCAAAACGCGTCCGTCCGGGGTTTTGACCGCTTCCACCGATCTTCTGACCTACTGCGCGGCGGTGATAAGGCCGTGACTTTCACCGCGGCCGCAATGCTGCTCTTTCTTTTCTCTGTCGCTGCCCAACAATGACCGGGGCAGCGTGTGAAGCCCCTACGGCCACGCATAAGCCACTGCCCACTCCCCTTTCCCCTTTTCGGGCCATGAGTGGATGACTATGGCAATTCTAATAACACAACCCAAAAGAAAAAAACAAAAAAGAAAAAACAAAAAAGAAAAACAAAAAAGAAAAAACAAAAAAGAAAAAAGAAAAAAACAAAAAACAAAAAAGGAAAAAAAATCAAAAAAGAAAACACAAAAAAGAAAAAACAAAAAAGAAAAACAAAAGGAAAAACAAAACGACAACCCGCGCTAATTATTTGGTTGCGTTTGTTTATACGAGAGGTACTTGGGATCGAGGCACCAGTAGGGGATCGGCGGTCTCGGGATACGACGGTAGAGCTCTGTTTTCGCTCGGCTTTTTAGCGCAACGGCTCGTCAAATTCCACGTTCGTTTGGCGGAGGCAACATGCGGCCAGTGAATCCAAACGCACAATGGGCCAGACTGGGCCAGACGACCGGTAGAGCCGGAGAAAATACACACTAAATTGCTATGTAGTTTTTTGTGCATAGCTTTGAACGAAATTGAGCATACGTTTGGAAATGCACGAATTCGTGCGTAGCTAAGCATGAAAATGTGCATTGTTATGCAGCAAGCACCACGTGCATTGTTGCGCACAAATCTGTGCATTCCACGCGTATGCTCAATATCGTGCAAAGCTATGCACGAAAAAACTACATAGTAATTTAGTGTGGACTGGACGGGTTTTGGGCTCACGCGGTAAAAACGGTTCCTGGTTTTCCCAGGAACTCCCTGGAAATCGCCTATGTCTTTTCTACAGGCTTCCTGGGAAAACCGGGAACGGTTTTTACCGTGCAAGAGTCGTTTAACAGGACTTGAAGCGAACTTCTGACCCCCACTATTGGATTGCTGTCCAAATTAAAGAGGAATCCATTGGTGGGGGTCTCGCACGTTTGGTGCGGGTCATCCTCGAGTTGTTTGATCCGAGAAGGACTTCAGAAATCAAAACGTGTCAAGAGTGTTTCGCCTGCCCACTGTGACAACAGGCCTCGATGGTGCCGCGTTTCTCACCCCCTCTGCGACCAGGAGGCTAGCGCACAGTGGGCCAAAAGACCGTTGCGGCGGCCAAAATTCCAGACGCGTTTTGAGCTCCAGAGTCGCTAAATGGGACTCGAATCGAACGTGTGACCCCACACCGATGGATTCCTCGTTCGGAGAGGAAGCGATTGGTCGTGTCACACGTTCGGTTCGAGTCCCATTTAGCGACTCTGGAGCTCAAAACGTTTCCGGGATTTCTGCCGCCTCAACGGTCTTCTGACCCACTGTGTGGCAGGCCGACTCCCCCAGGCCTCACGCGCCTCGCCAGTTTGCCTACAACTTGGTGGCCAAGTTGCAAAGTCTCGTTACGGCGTCACGGCGTCATACGAGACGGAGACGGCGTCACGAGAGGGAGACGCACAGTGGGCAAGAAGACCGGCGCAAGCGATCAAACCTTGACGTGTTTTGAGCTCCTGAGTCGCTAAATGGGACTCGAAGCAAAGTAATTGATTGCTCTCCAAACGACGAATCCATTGGTGGAGTCGCACACGTTCGGTTCGAGTCCTCTTTAGTGACTCGAGAGCTCAAAACTCGTCGAGAGTTTCGGCCGCCTGCGCCGGCCTTCTGGCCCACTGCGAGCCGCCGCGCCGCGCTCCAAGCCAACTTCTCATTTTTGACAGGGAGCAGGACTTTGTTGTTGATGGCCTTGACGTTTGTTCCTCGCACGGTACATCGGAAACCGTGTAGAAATTTCAAGAAAAGGCCCCTGCTTCCCGCCTCAAGCTCAGTCTACAGACCGAGGGGGCAACCACTCAAGAAATCATGTGTCCCCTTGAGCGCCAGAAAACTCTGAAAATCGGAAATCTTCCCTCCCAAAAAGGCGAAAAACAAGCAAATTTTGTGCGTTAAATCGGTCGAAATCTTGCGAAATCCGACGAAATCTCTTCCCATAGGAAATCTTGTGTCCCCAAACATACTTATCGGTAGCCCCCTCGCTACGGACTCCGCTTGGCCTCATTGGAGCTCACCGCGCACGTCCACCAGGTCGACGACTTGCACAGGGCTCTTCCTGTCCGTGTGGTCCACTGTGCACCACGGTGGGGCGAATGTTGGGCACGGAGTGGGAGTACCACTCACGAGGGGGAAACGACTTCGGTTATCCGGCGTACAGCAAATTGGTAATCCATAATCCGGATAACGAGAAATTTCGAAGTAATCCAGTGGTAATCCGGGGAAATTCTGAGGTAATCCGGGGTAATCCAGCGCAGTCCAAGGGTAATCCTGGAAATTTTTCGATATGTAATACGGAGGTAATCTGCGGGTTATCCGGAGTAATCCCTATCCGATGTACACAAAATTTCTCAGTCGTTTCCCCCTCGACCACCCACCATTTGGCCTCTCCGCCAAAACGGAGTCTTGTTTCGTACGTTGAAACGGTGAGAGTCTATTGGTACCACCGCGAGCAAGACGGAGGGCTCCAATCCTATTTAAGAACTAGAGAGCAGGATTTCGCCTGCCTAAATCGGTTTTCCGCCCACCGCACGCTTAAAACCTTACGAAGTATTTTGAGCATACATAAAACAAACAAATTTACTTTGTTATACGAAGAAATAGTTCGTAAATAACGAAGTATTTTCTTTGCAAGCTTATGTAGGCTCAAAATACTTTGTTATAACAAACTTCTTTTCTTTGTACACTGTCAGAAACGATTGTTCGAAAACAACAATACTGTCAACAACATAGTCGTTTTCCTACAACATCTTTGTTTAAAACTGAAACGACGGAAAAGTTGTCTTCCAACAAGTAAGTTGTTATAGAATGACCCAACTGTCATTTATCAACAAAATTCTCTGTTCGTGAACGACTGCTGTCGTTTAAAAACAACTGTTGTCAGAAAAAAAAAACGTTAACGCTAACGCTAACGTGAAAGCAGATGATACTAATGTTTATTTCAATGTATGTTTGTTCATCATTTAATTAAGGAAAACAAATTATTTTTAATTTTCTAATTTGGCCTGATGTATTCATGTCTGCGCATGTGTGTCCACAATGATATGCCTAATACCACTTGTGTTGGGTATCATTCTCTTTGTTTCAACGCGAGGATGCACAATATGATGGCCAATCACATAAATACTCAATACCCGTAAAAGTTGTTCTCTGTACTAGCGCGGGATCGCCGCAGCACTTGACACTCAGCCGTCCGGTCACGATAAGCAGCCGAGCTTCGTCAGTCGACTCCAACATAAACAAACAAGAGCAGCGCGGCGCAGCGCAGCGCAACACTCCGCGCCACTTGTAACCAGACGCCGCGCATCCGTTCCGCCCTAGTACCAATGCGAACTTTTGCGGGTATCAGCAAAATAGTTGAACGGATGCCGAATTCCGCATCCTCACGTTCCGACGAGAAAAATGATACCAAATAAGACTAGGATAGCGGCGGGGGCGCGGGCGCGGGCACGGGCGAGGCTGTCTGCCAGCTATAGGACTCTGGGTGCGGGGCGCGGCGCGGCGCGGCGCGGCGCGGCGCGGCGCGGGCGCGGCCGAGCGCCCTTCGCCCATATAATCTTCTAGTCTAGCCATCCAGCCGCTTGCTCCCCGCACGAGAGTACAAGCATTCTGATACATTTATAATTATAATTTCTTTTTTCAATTTTTGCGTATAGCTGTGAACATAAATGTATCATCTGCTAAAAATTAGCAACAGATTTGTTGTTAATTAACAACAAAATTTCTGACAGTGTAAGGCCTAAAATAGTTTGTAAGGTTTTCTCAGTGCGCGCGCCGCAGCGGCAGAACGGTGTTCTCGAGATAAAACACAAGCGTGGAGGCCAAGCCGCTTTTCCTCGGGAAATTAAATTCGATTATGCATTCCGTTCTATTACGGCAGCGATTCATTAAGAAAACAAAGGATGCTGCCCGCGAAACTTGCGCGCGGCCTGTAGGGATTATGCATCTCCCGCATGTTTCTTGGGTAACGACGCCATCTTTTCCGTCGGGTATGATAAATAGGCTACGCGTAAAAATTGGAAAACCGGGAGAAGATGAGGAAGAGCGCCATGTAGACGGGCGCGACGGGTCGAGAAACAACGGAAAAAGGAATGAACCACTGGGTCCGCCTCGGTACAGTGGGCCAGCCGAGCTGGACCATCAAGTGTCACCGGGCAAAATGGGTCCGGGTGGCGAGACAGGCGAGGGGTTGTGGGGCTGGGGTCGTGGCGGTGGACGGGGTAGACAGGGTGGCCGACGCGGACGGGGCAGGCAGCGAAGAGGTGAGCAATGGGAACTCAAGACCAACTCCCGGAGACGTCAATTTGCACCGCTTTATCGGAGAAGCAAAAAAAAAGGAAGGGCAAAAGAGAGGCCAATTACAAGCTCCTGGTAGAAATGAAGAAAGAGAAGGAGGCAGGCGACGCGGCGGTAGCGTTGCGGGGGACGAAGAAGAGGGAACAGCAAGAGTGGTAATGGGGTAAACCAGGCAGAGTGTGCGGTAGGCACGTGAGCTTGAATTTCCCTTCTTGTTGTTGCCTCGAGGGACGGGCTGTGCTGGTGTTGATGTAGTGCTGTCCTGCCCTGCGCGGCCCCGCCAGGGGGCCGCCGCTCCGCCCGCTCTGGAGCCCCTGGGGAGGTGAGGGCGCGTAGCGGCGCGTAGACACAGGCCGAGGTGCCATGTGTTGGTACGAGGACCCACGGGGGGCCTCCCTTACACCGCCCGCAGATTAAAACTGGTCGCGGCTGAACCCGACAGCACAGCCGCGCGTGCAGCACACTGCTAAACTCCAGACGCGTTTTGAGCTGCAGAGTCACTGAATGGGACTCATACCGAACGTGCGACCCCCACCAATGGATTCCTCGTTCGAAGGGCAATCCATTGGTTGGGTCACACACGTTCGGTTCTAGTCCCATTTAGCGCCTCTGGAGCTCAAAACGCGTCCACTGGTCTTCTGGCCCGCTGTGTGGCGCCGCGACTCGGCCGGCAGGTGTCCACTTGGACGCCGTCGACCGGCGACTCTCACGGCCTCCCCTTTTCCTTTCCTTTAATCGGGAACAAAGGAGAAGAGCGGCTCTCAACAATAATACTTAAGTCGCCCCGAGCCCGCGTCAAGAGCCCCTAGAGAGGCGCTGGAGAGACTGGAGAGTCCCTGGCGGAAGAGCCTCGGGGCGGACGGGAATGGACAAGACTTGGATACAGCTTCCCGCAGGCGCGACGTCGGAGAGAGAGAGCGCCGACTTGGCGGCGTCAGGTTGTGACGCCGGCCTTCCATTCTGATCGACGCCGGAGTGATGTTTTGGAGCAACAGCGAAACTGAACCGGGCAAGCTAGCGTCAACAGCCGCCTGCTGCTAGGCCGCTATTAGCAATGATGATGATGATGATGATGATGGCGAAGGCCTTTGGTGGGGGGAATTATTGGAAGCAGCTTTCTGCATGGCCTACGCGGCGCGGCTGCAAACTAAGGCATAACTTTGCCTGACTGCCTATCTCTTTATCTAGCCCAGCCAAAGTCGTGGCTAAGTACCTCTGTCCTGCACAGTAGAGGAGAGGTTTCTAGTTGAGCCTGTACGAGGACTGCGAACTGGAAATAAGTTTTCTCCAGTAAAAGACCCTTCAAAGTCGCAGCTATTGTATACGGTCATCAGTGGAAAAAGACCCTCAAGGTCGTGTCTTGGTCTCGGTACTTTGATTCCCTATGGTCACGGTAGACTCCCGCGTCTTCAGGGGACATTTTCGATTGAAAAACTTTTGTTCTTAGGCCTGACGCGACAAATCTTCGAACATCATCCGCCTAAGAAGCCATGTCACATGACACTGCTGTCCAAAATTTGTGTAATCATCTGACGTAACAAAGTATCTACTACGGGTTTCCCATTTGACGTACATTGTTACGTTCGATGTCCAAAGATTTCTGGCCCGAATTCACTGGTAAAACTAAGGGGTAGCATTACACCCTTCGCGAAGCGCACCGTATTTACGCCCTTCTTGAAGCGTACAAGAGCTGATGCGCTCCTTTCTTCCTATATAAATGCATGGGGAAATTGCCGTAAAAGCGTAGTTGTACGCTTCAAGGAGGGCGTTAAGTCTTCAAGCGTAGTTCTATGCTTGCACTCTCAAGATCCAACTAATCTTTTTCTTCGTAATAAAACAAAAAGCTTAGTATTATAACAGCACAGTGAAGGTAGTAACCTATGGTGAAGGATTCTCAGTAACTTATGACCAATTTCTTCGTATTATGAACGAATTTCTCTGTATTATGATACATTTGTGTCGTAGAGTACTGAGAATCAGCTTAGTATTATAACAGCACGGCATTTCTAAGTAGGAAATTGGGAGTGTGAATCAAGGGGTTGACCACTCAGCTCAGGAGTGTACACAGGATTACTGATTACCAGTGATTACCTACAAACATACTAAAAAAAACTCCATAATTTTGGCCAGCTAAGAGCATTTTGGCCTAATTTCATGAGAAAACCCCCCAAAATCCGATTAAAACGGCGAAACTAGCCAGTTTTGGTGTGTGATTACCAATGATTACTGGACGAAGTGTACACACGATTACCAGAGTGGGTAACCCCTTGGTGTGAATAAAGCGCAGAACAACGATTTAGTTTTGTTTGGTTGTTTACTCACCATATCCGGGTCCGGGGAGGCTGGGCCACAGCCCGGCCAGGGCCGCGACGAGCAGCAGCCCCCATGCCTCCATCTCGGCCCACTGGGCTCAGCGAGTGCCCCGTCCTCGGCCGCCACTCGCCACGGTCTGCATCGCACAGCCTGCAACAAGTTCTCTGTTTACTACTCGTCTCGCATTCCGTCGCCATCGGCTGATCCTGTTTCAAACATCCCTCTCTCTGTTCGAGGAGAGTACAGCAGCAGTGAGAGTCGGGCGAAAATATGACCCCTCGTTGAAGAGGCCCGTCGGGGGCACCGCCGCCGCCGGGGCTGCCGCTCTGTTTGCCAAAGGGACTAGAAGGCAGCCGACTGAAAAGTCAAACTTGGTAATCAGAGGCGGACCGAAAAGGCCGAAACGCAATCGGGAGGGAAGTTTCGCTTAGTCTGCGAGTGTTGTTCACGCACAAGCTGCGAAAAAGGGGGGGGGGGGGGCAGGTGGGGGCGTGCAAACAAGGCAGTCGGCTAACGAGCCAAAGGGCAGGCAGGCAGTGCAGGTCCTGGACGGACGCGTGGGCCAATGACACTACAAGCCTGTCTACTTAGGATTACGCACTAACAAATGCATGCTTGGCAAGTACACACTTACAAATGCATATGCGTAGCGTAGAGTTATACGGCGCCAAGCATTCAGTTGTAAGTGTGTGCTTGCCAAGCATGCATTTCTAAGTGCGTGCTCAGTAGACAGTTAGGTTTGCAGTGAAGCCGTTAGAGTCGCCAAGAGGTTTTCGAAGGCCATTTTCTTCATATTATCCCGGGACGGCGACGCATCCCTGATGAAACGGCAGCACCCAGTCGCGCGGACCAACCCCGAAAAAAAAAAAAAGGGAGAAAGGGGGCCCTTTCAATTTATTTTCACAGTTTGCCCTGATATTGGACGCACAGGGCGCAGAGATTTTCCGCGACTCTGCCCTCTGAGCAAAAGCTCTCACGCACTGCTGGGAATCCGAAGCATGCATGCGCCTGACAGCTAGAGTCAGAATCAGAAAAGTGGAAAGTGACACATAATGCGAGCGGAGGAGGGGGGCTGGGTGCGCTTGCCCTTTATCCACTGTGGCTACATAGTTTCATTGTTTGGAGACAGGAAAAGTAATTTTATTTTTAAAAAAGTAAAGATAAAGGGGGAAAACGCTGTGTGCAATGAGCAAATGCACCCTGTACATCGCTACGATGTAGAAAAGCAGGGCCCATGAGACTACACCTCACTGTTAAATTTGTCAACTTTCCAGCAAGGACTTGTGAAACAGCAGTACACTCTAAATTTCTCACAGTAAAGATTCTCCATATTATGGAGAAATTCTCTGGTGCTGCAGCTGCCTTTGTAACATATCTTTGAATATTCTTTGTACCTTATAGATATTTTGCGGAATTTCCCTTATGTTATGGAGAAAATCTGCATCATAATATGTTGGTGCAGCCTTTCACCGTAAGATATTAAGAGTGTAAACAACTTATACTCGGGGATAAAAAAAAATACTACCGAAAAAAAAATAAGGAAGGTGCAGAAGAAATTCGTAGCTCGGACACGGAGAGGGTCGGTAAAGGGTGCGAAGGCGTGGCCCGCTAAATATTCCCCGCACACGCTCCGATCCGTACAGCTACACGGCCGGCTCGGCGTGATCCGCGTTTTTATCCCCGCCGTTTTGTCCCTTTGCGCGGACGTGCCGCGGGGACCAATGCAACGCGGCGAGCAGCCCCTGGGACCTGCTGCACACTGGGCCAGAAGACTACTGGAGGAGGCGGTCAACGTCCCAGACGCGTTTCGAGTTGCAAAGTTGCTAAATGGGACTGGAACCCAACGTGTGACCCTACCTACGGAATGCTCTTCGAACGAGGAATCCGTTGGTGGAGCCACACGTTCGATTCGAGTCCTGTTTAGAGACTCTAGAGCTCAAAACGCGGCCGCGTCTTCTGGCCCGCTGGCGCCGCCGCCGCGACCCACCGCGCGAACCCGGGTTGACCCTCTTCGCCCGACCTTACCTGACCCTCTCTCAACCTCTCAGACCTTTTTTTTTTCTTTTTTTTCTGCGTACATGGTTCTCACTTGGCCACGGCAACGTGTCTCAAACGCGGAAATATACTTTAATATCACGTGTCAATCTTACGGACTTATGCTCTCTTTCCGTGTTGTTGTTGGCAAGGACTGTCACAATCGGCAACCACAAAACGCGAACAACCAAAGGGGTCTGAGAATACTCACAGTAGTAACGTGTGTCAGCGACACCGGAGCGATGTAGGGTATCCAAATTGAGCCAGCACTACTCTACCATAACAACAACAACAACAACAACAACAACCGCGAGCACGACCAGCCCCCACCGGCGTCGTCCGGGACCGCGAGGCTCACGTGGCCGCGCGGCGTACGCCCGGCGTCGCGACGCACGAGAAACGCGTCAAATCGGTCCGTAGCGCTGCAGCGCACCCCACCGTGTCCGTCTAGGGACCGTCCGCGGCCGCCGTCGCTCGCCGACTGCCGTGCGGAGCCCCGAGCGGCGGGGTGGGGGTGGCCGAAGTGGCGGCGGAAACACCCGAGGCTCACGCCGGCACCTTCGGCTCGGCAGCCGCGGGGCTGGCTGCTGGCGCGGCTGGCGCGGCGCAGGGGCAGCGCGCGGTGAGGTAGGTCTGGCCTGGGTCTGGCAGCGTGGCGTCGCCACCGCCCCACAGTGCACAGTGGGTCAGAGGGCAGTTGAAGCGGCCGAAATTCTAGACGCGTTTTGAGCTCCAGAGTTGCTAAATGGGACTCGAACCGAACGTGTGACCCATGCAGCGACTGTGGACACTCTCAGACCGGTATTGACTTTGTATCTCTTGGCAAAAAGTGTTTTGTGCAAACGTAGTATAGACTATTTTCTCTTTAGCTTTGCACGTTTCTGTTCATTAGGGATGGGGTATTTAGTCCATTAAACTTACTTTTTGTCAATCGCAATGTACTTTTTGATTTCGACATGATCTATTGACAATTTCATCTTAAAATCGATCAAAATTGTGCATAGCTAAAAAGGAAAATAGTGCAATTTACGTTTGCTCAATAATAAGCTTAATTCATAAGCAAGACACATGAAAGTCCATATGAGACTGAGAGTGGAGCTCGCTGTCCGGGACTTTGACCGCCTCCATCGGTCTGTGTGACCCACTGTGCGCCCGTCAGACATTTGTTTCTAGCTGGCCCGAAGCCACCGGCCGAACCGAAAAAGGCAGCAGCGCGCGCATTACGAAAATGCAGATCAGCGGGAAACCGGCCGACCTGCACCTAATTTGACTCGGCGGTGGGTCGCTTCCCGTGAAATGGGAGACGCTAACGCCGTGACCAATGACAATGCAGTCCTCACCTGGGAACGCTTGTCACCCGAGGGCTATGAATATTTATCAGCAGCGTCCCCTGCGCCCCCCGCCCCGCCGTCCGGCCGTGGGAGGGACGCGCGGCGAGCACCGGATGGTGGCATCAGACGCGACAGCGGCAGCAGGACGTAGGTCCCCGCAGTCCCCCGGGCCGCCGCCCATCGCCCACCGCGACCCCAGCAGCCCGCGGCCGCGTGGTCATCGGGTCTAGGTCGACGGGGAGGGGAGGCGCGGCTGCGAGGCCCGCCGCGCCTCCCCCGCCGTCGCACAGTGGGTCAGAAGACCGTTGGGGCTGCCAAATTTCTAGACGCGGTTTGAGCTCCAGAGTCGCTGAATGCGGGACTCGAATCG
Organism: Stenchaetothrips biformis; assembly: GCA_030522485.1. NCBI lineage: Eukaryota > Metazoa > Arthropoda > Insecta > Thysanoptera > Thripidae > Stenchaetothrips > Stenchaetothrips biformis. Next base: position 7,012,701 of record CM060087.1, on the reverse strand, counting down.
AACGTGTGACCCCACCAATGGATTGCTCTCGAAACGAGGAATCCATTGATGGGGTCACACGTTCGATTCGAGTCCTATTTAGCGACTGTAGAGCTAAAAACGTGTCCGGGATTTTGGCCGCCTCGACGGTTTTCTGACCCACTGTGCGTCGTCGTGCGGCCGCCCGACGACCCGGCATTCGTCTGCGCCGAATCCAGCGCCGCGTCTCCCTTTGTGCCCCGGCAGGCTGGCCCCGCACAGCGCTCTGTCGCTCTGTCTCTCTCGCACTCACAGGGCGCCCCGTTGGAGTGCGGGAGGGACAGGGACAGAGCGACGATGCACCGTTCGGAAACAGGGCCTCTCTGCTGCTTCTTTTGATGCAAAATGCAATGGGAGCGCGACGATGACGAGGCCACGGACCACAAGGACCTGCTCCTCGTTACCGAGGCCGCGCTCTCGGCGGACCGATGGACGACCGCCAGACACTCGAGGACCACGAAGACGAACCGCGGACTCCGGACTGCAGGGCGGCTGGCTTGTTGTGCTATGGGATCGGCAGGGGCCGAAAACACGCAGACAATGCACCCATTGTCGGCTTTGAAAGGAGTGCTCGATCTGTGAGAGAGTGTGTGAGAGACAGAGCAGAGAGTGAGTGAGAGAGAGAGAGAGAGAGAGAGAGAGAGAGAGAGAGAGAGAGAGAGAGAGAGAGAGAGAGAGAGAGAGAGAGAGAGAGAGAGAGAGAGAGAGGAGTGTGTGTGTGATTGGCACCCCCACACGGCAGTGCAGGGCCCTGGTCCTGGTCCGTTGTGCTGCTCCACGATGGCCGTTGCTGCCTGGGCGGCTAGGCCCGCGTCCACTTCCACGCACTCCCGCCGTTCTTCAGGGTCTCTTCTCCCTGAATTATTGAGGAGCGCCGCACGTCTCCGGCTTCCCTGCTCCAGCGGTTCGACTGGTTCGCAGCCGAACGCACCGAACGCGCTCCCGGAAGACTGCCGCAATTTCTACTTTACTTTGAGGTGACGCACAAAGTCTGTGTCGCAACAGCGAGACGGTTTTACAAATGGACGGTTTCGGGAATTCCCTGCGAGCAGGCGACGTATGTAGATGAAAGTTCACCACCCGCATGGGAAAAAAAAGGCTTCGTCAGCCGGGTGCTGCTCGCTGGCGCGGCAAGCGAGACCGGGAATGTAAACACGCCCCGGGCCAAGAAGGAGTGCGCCCCTCCGCACACCTACGACGTCGTTGAATTTCAAAGGGCTACGGTATTGTCTCTGATATGCGCAGTCTAGCCGCGCGACGCGAGCCGTGAAGAAGAGAGCGAGCCGAACCGAACGCAGGGCGAGGCAGGGGGCGGGGGGCACGCACCGACAAGGACGGCAGGGAAACACGCTTATCATAGCACGCATTCCCAACGGAGGGAATGGCCGAAAAAGTTGTGTTTATTTCGCTGTTTCCGACCAGCCGGCCTCGGGGCCGCTCCAGCGCAGCGGATCCCCGGCCTCACTCCATCCTCGCTAAGCGATCCTTCCGGCATTCATATCACCCACGCGCCTCACTCTGTTCTCCGCCTTCTCTCTCTCTCTCTCTCTCTCTCTCTCTCTCTCTCTCTCTCTCTCTCTCTCTCTCTCTCTCTCTCTCTCTCTCTCTCTCTCTCTCTCTCTCTCTCTCTCTCTCTCTCTCTCTCTCTCTCTCTCTCTCTCTCTCTCTCTCTCTCTCTCTCTCTCTCTCTCTCTCTCTCTCTCTCTCTCACTTTTTTTCGACATTCTTGGCGAAGTTGGAAACTCGAAGGCTACTCTAATCGACGCTAGCCGATCCCTACGCGGCCCTACTCCTCGGCCCGGCCGACTTTTTGCCTCTCTTCGGATCGCAGCATCGGGGCAGCAGCAAGGTAGCAGAGTGCATCCCGGCCTGAAGGGTAGCGCCCTTACAGTGGGTCAGAAGACCGTCGCGGCGGCCAAAATTCTAGACGTGTTTTTAGCTCCAGAGTGAGTCGCTAAATGGGACTCGAATCGAACGAGTGACCCCACCAATAGATTGCTCTCTATACAAGGAATCAATTGGTGGGGTCACACGTTCGACTCGAGTCCCATTTACCAACTCTGGAGCTCAAAACGCGTCTAGAATGTTGGCCGCCTCAACGGTCTTCTGACCCACTGTGCGCCCCGCCGTGCCTACAGTGCCGGCCGATCTACTCCTGCACCGCAAACAGGAAGCTGAGCAGGATTACCGGGATAGCGGTTTCACTTGCGTTGTAAGGAAAACGCAAATAATAACGTATGCATCGGAGGATCGCTTTGTTGCACCAATGAAAATGGAATGAGTTGAACATTGAGAATGGTATGGACCAAGGGGGAAACAACCAGAAACAACTCGAAATTTTTGTGTACGTTTTAGAAAATTTCTTGAAATTTTTTGAATTTTTTGAATTTTTTGGTGTTTGGATATGGGAAAGAGTGGTGTACCCGGGCGCTGGCGATCGTTTTTAACTAAGAATAAATTTAAAAAATGGAACTCTACACCCCCTCCCCAGTCTTAATGGGGAGGCCTCCTGCTTTACTTCGGTGTTCGGGATGGGAACCGGTGCTATCAGGTAACTGGGGTTAATCTGATCCAGCGACTTCGATATCGTACGCCGGGGGACCCAGTAGGACCCGAGCCGCCGACACGGCCCAACATGGGCAGAGTTGAGTAAGGCAGAGACGATAGAGAGACAGAGAAAGAAAGAAAGAAAGAGAGAGAGTAGTTTTGGGAGCTTTTGTTTGCGCGGGGTGGTCGGTACCCAAAGTGGTACACCCGCTGTCCCGGCGCTCCCAGACCCGAACATGCAGTCATGTGGGCCAGCTTCAAAGGACTTATCAACTCCATCCGACGAATCGGAATGGACCCACTCGCGACCAATTTCGAGTGGCTGGCTCGATCGGGGATCGAACCAATGCCGAGGCCAATCCGCCGAAGCGGACTGCTTTTTAGACACCCGGGTGTAATGGCCTGGCATAGACGACCTAGACCACTACTACACCACCCTGACTTGCACGTCTGCCGAGTGTTGGACGACGGGTTTGTGTCGCAGTGGGAGTAAGCCAGTCGAAAAATGAAAGGCAGTATATTGGGATTCGATCCCCAGACCTTATGGTTGGGGTCGGACGACTTTACGCCCTCAGCCACCACGGCTCATGTCTGATGCCGATTGAAGCGGGCTCTTGACCGTGACAATGAGCAGCGGTCAGAGAAAAAATTTGTGAAGTAATAAGATTTGAACCGCCGATTCTTGTACCGGGAAACCGACGTAGCGACACCTCCAGCCACCACGGCAGATAATTGACACAGCGCATTGCTGTGGCTTTAAAGCACACTGGGGAGGGCAGCGACAAATAATAAATGTTGAGTCGGTCCTGGAAAGACAATTTCTTGATTATTTACAAAAATTCTTTAACACTTTTCAAATTTTCAATAAAATTATTTAAAATTTTCGAAATTTTTTGAAATTTAATTTTTGGTGTACATGCTCGTGGCCAGTTATTTCCCCCTCGGTATGGACAATATCAGTACTCCGATTAAGTACTTTTTCGAATCTTTTTTCTCTTTCTTTTATTTTATCCTTTAATCTTTGTCACGCTTGACCTTTTTTTATCAGGTTATTTTTTGTTTTATTTTCTGATTTTTTTTTTCTTTTTTCTCAACTCATATCCATTTTGTATTTTGGGTGGAATGTGCTCTTGGTTTCTAGTCGCTTGGGTCGGGCGCCACACTGCGAGCGCCTTGCAAGACGAGGATATGCTGGCCCGCCGCGGCTCGCTGTCTCGCGGGCCTGCCCGCCCCGCAGGCTGAAGACGCCGAGACCGAAGACCGCGCCTCGCTCATCCTCGCTGCGATTCAGCTTTGTGGTTTTGAGACGTGGGAGGAGACCTTTGGGGGGGGGGCGTCTATCAATAAGCCAGTCCTGCACACCTGGAGTACCTGGCCAGGACAGCGGCACCACCGGGCCGGCCGGTCCGGAGGAGGCCAGCGCTACTCGACGCAGACAGGACATACAATACAACCCCCCACGCGGGAAAAAAAGGCGAAAGTCCGGTCGGGTTGTCAGCTCCCAGAGACGCTAAATGGAACTCGAACCGAACCGTGTGACACGTTATGGTTCGAGTCCTGTTTCCCCCGTGACTCTGGAATCAACCGGTTCGCGTCGCGTCTCGACGGTTTGGCAGCCTGTGCCTGGTCCTCTGGCCTCAACACACTGTGCCAGCGGGCAAAGGAGCCCCGGATCAGCCTCATCTTCAACATCCCCGCGTAAAACGGCTTTGAAACGGCAGCCGCACGGCCGCCCCGCCCCGACACGCACTCCAAAATTTGGGGGGCCCATTACGGTGTGCGTTTCGGGGCCGCGACGGGGGAGGAGGGGTAAACGTGCTTTCACCATCTTGAGCGCGGGAGGTGAGGCAGGAAGGGACAAGGGGCCCCCTCAAGTGGGGGAGTGGACCACACCTCCTGCTCGGACCCGGCCGGGGCTGCGCGCGGACCTACTGCTCAGCACCACCGAGCTCTTCGTAGGCAGCTCAACCATGCTCAGGCACCCGCTCAAAAAAAAACCTTGGCTGGCTTATGACAGTTAACACGTTCACGCCGAAGGCGATTTGGGGTGGAAAAGCCTAGATGCCGAAGGTGCTAAAAACCAAACCATACGTCGCAAACACATGGCACATGCATATTCGGACTTGCCATGACCGGCCAAACACCATGCGCCAAAAATTTCCTATACGAGAACCATGTTCTCGTATCGGCGTCTCAGCCATATCGCCGTACGAGAACCATGTTCTCGTACCAAATGCAAAACCCTTATTGGTGGTTTGGGCTCAAAATATTAGCAATGCACACCCCAAAAAAATCGATTTTAGACTCAAACTACATTGTGGAACACGTTCTGGTACCGGAAAGACATGGAAAACATGAGAACGTTGGTGAAATGGCGTTCCCGCCGGTACGAGAACATGGTTCTCGCGCTTATTTTTGCTCCCTTCTCCCCTCCTCTCCTCCCCTACTTTGTGCCTATGTCGTCGTACCGCACGGGGTCAAAAATCCACTAGAATTTGTTTAGAAAAATGTCAAACTTCGTAAAAAGCCAAAAAAGCGCGATTACCCTGTTTTCATGTTTACCATGGTGACATGGCGTTCCCGCCGGTACGAGAACATGGTTCTCGTGCCAAAACGCACGCTAGAGACCTAAATTTTTAGCCGAAATGTCGGAAATTTTACGCAGATTCCGAATACGGGGTCGCTTTTTTGGTCCGAGTACCCCAATCTGATGTAGAGGTCTTGAACGAAAACAGCTCGCAACGAGAACCCCGTTCTCGTATCGGCCTTTTGGCTTTGTAGAATACGAGAACATGGTTCTCGTACCGGCGTGAACGTGTTAATCGCGCGCGCTTGAGGTTCCCGGTACCTGCGCCACCTGCGATGAAGTATTTGAGCCTCAAGTGCTAAAAAGCTACGTTTCTTGCATGTGTAAGAGAATTTATCACTTCAGAAGTTCAGGAACTCATTCTTTCCAGTCTTAAAGCAGTCTCATTTATCTTTTAAAGCACTTAAGGAAAATGGGGGTGATGAGACCGGCTGAATACCAAAATATAAGACTTCCTGAGCTTTTGAAGTGATAAATTCCCTAGCGCTTGCAAGCAATATAGCTTTTTTAGCACTTTTGAGGATCAAGTCAATTTTGAAAAAAAAAAAACCTCTACTGATTTAGCCTACTTTGACCCCGCTTTTCAACATAGATCGTGATGTTTCGATCCAAAATATTTGTGCTAAGACAATGATTCATAGCTCGTTTGAAAGGTAATTGAATTCCGCATCTTTGGAGATCTCAGGCGTTTTCGAGTTTTATCTGGTTTGGCGGAAAACCTATAAAAACACATGCGTTTAGGCGACCCCCTGAGCCCCATACAATTTTTACCGGGTCAAATGCGACTCGTTTATGGTCTTCTGCTATCCTTGGGACCCCATTTTGCCAATAAAAAGGGGGGGGGGTCAGAAATGAAGATCCACCCTTTTGAACAGCTGCATACAGTTTAATTTACAAGGTAGGTGTACGCCAGACCGTGTCTTGTCGTAACAGGCTTCCCGACGCTGCGCAAGTTACGACTAGCCACGCCTGGTGTTTACACCCACCTTGGCCTGCGGCCGCCGTCCATTAATTACGTTACGCACTTTTGGTCCATTTTTGACCCCCCTTCCGTCGTGTAACGTGCCGTTACGAATGTCCAAACCCCCTGCCCCCTAGCGTAACGTTGCGCGAAAAATTCCGAAAAATTCCATAGGTCTAAATACACAGGTGAAGCGTCAAGAAATCATCGTCTAGACTTGAGCGGAAATGATGTTTGGAGCGTAACGTTACGCCAGGCCAAACTCCCCCCCTCCCCCCACGTACCGCAGCGCTGGGCTTGCCCAGACCCGACCCGATCGGCCGAGCTATTAAGGAGAAGTGCTGACACATAGACACGCACGCAGACAGATAGTCAAATCCCAGGGCGTGGAAATGGGCAAGGAGACCGTGAAGCGATGCTCGCGCCTTCGGTGCAGGGGTTACGCACTTCTTCGAGATTATGAAAACCAGGCCTTTGTTTTCAAAACGCTTTGCACAGATGGAAAGAGCATGAAATGAAGGGTGCATTAGGCCAATTGCCTTCCTCGATACTTCCTGTTCTACCCATAATAAATTGATGGGTTTTCACTAAAAAACACAAAAAGTCGAAAATTTAGAAAAAATCTTGGCCGCCCCATCCCAAAGTAAAAATTACTTTCCTTGTGTGGGCTAAATTGAGGGCACTCAGGCAGGCCTAATGCACCCTAAATTTCATGCTCTTTTGATCTGTGCAAAGCGTTTTGCAAACACCGACCTAGATTTCATAATCTCGAACAAGTGCGTAACCACTGCACCTCGCTCGAGCATAGCTTCACGCGCTTACTTCGCTGTTGCCACCCCCTGCAAATCCTCACTGTAGGAACAATGTACGGTATTCACCGTACCGTACCTGGAAGTATGGCGATTCCCGTAGGTTGTACATTGTACAAAAGATCTCGCCTTAAATTCAATTCCACAGAGTTTTTCTTTCAAAATCGTCTAAATTGACTTTGATGTCCAGAAATAAGTGCCTCTTGACAAGTGCATCACTAAGGTGATCGCCGTACTTCCAGGTGCGGTAAACGCCGTACTTATAGGTACGGAAACACCGTACGTCTATGGACACAGTAAACGCTGTAGTACTTCTAGGTACGGCCGAGGGGGCATTCACTCCCCTAAATGATCGACACGCGAATACCTTATGAAAAATATTACATTAATTACACCCATGAAATAACGTCAATGACGGGTATTACCTCACTTTTACGGCTATTACAGACCTATTACGGTGCAATTACAGACGATTACAGCAATATCTGACTATAACAGTTACAGCTATTACAGCCAATTATCGTCCTATTTTATGGTTTCCAGCCTCATGGGAGGGCTGGTGGGTACTACTAGGTGCCTGAGGCACGTAGTATCGACGTGAGACACTAGCGCGACGGGCGAACATCATTCAAACCATGGCACTAAACACAAGCAGAACGTTTTGCCTTGTCCATGTCCAAACGCCACAAATAAAAAAGAAATTACTCTGATAAATCTTTTCAGAATGTAGGAATAGACTAGTAAGAACTGCGATGCTCTGATTTTTTATTTTTTTTTAAGTTTTACCTTTTGCTCAAGTAATTCTAATTTATTAATTTAACACTGCATGATCCTGTCTTAAGTTGGGGGTCTCTAGAATTGGTAACCTAACCTGCGTTCTTGGAATTGGGGTCACTAGTGTTTCGTACACAGGTTGCTTTCAATGTACCTAAGGGGCCAACTAAGAATTTTTATTTGCTTTCTATACGCTACAATAATTAATGAGATTGAGCTGTCACTGTGTGGTTTTTTCCTGGGTCAATCTATCAAAAAAGTGTTTCACCTGTGAGTACATATCTCAATGCATGATTCTTATTAGTATGTTTTCTCTACATTATTTCATAACTTTTAAGATAATGTCATTTAATCTGCAGAGATGTATAGGATTAACTATAGTGCAATCATATTTTCCCTAACAACCATGTGTTTGGTGATCTATAAGCATTGACAAGAAATATTTTATTTAATAACAAGAATATTCACTTTGATAGTCATCAGTTACTCCCAGGATCCAAATAGTTGGAATGCCTCAACCAACCTTCAAAATTCAAAGTCTATTCTTTAGAATATCTGTAATACGAATGGAATCCCCCTTCCACTAACAATTTGATTGCAATTGTGAATATGTTTCCCCTATTTATCTTTAAGTTGAATACCAAAAAAGTGATAAAAAGATAAAGGGTGTTGATAAGTGCAGCCTAGTTGTTTGACAGGGTTTAACCATTAGTAATACATGAAGACTGAATAATAGACCGTGAATTTTGAAGTATGTCCAGACCCTATCCGTATCAGGGAGGGGAGAAGATTTTAATTAAAATACTACTGTCCACTGATAATTTTTTTTTTTATCAAACCTTTCTTTAGTTTGCTTTGATCAACGAAGATAACAACTTAAAATAAAATATCTTAACATTCTAATTGTCTTTGGAAAAGGAAAAGGAATTTCTACTGTAGAATATATAGACAACAGCGCTTCACCCCCACTCCTCAAAGGGAATGACGCGTTCGGCAGGTCCCCTTGCCGTGGGGTAAGGCCGGTGGCCGGCAATACTCCGCAACCGGGCAATTTCCAAAGAGTACCAAGCTTTTTTTCGCCTTTTTTTTACATTTTCCAACCATATTTGTGCAACTATTACAAATCTATTACACACATATTACACACCTATTACAGGTATTACACCAATATTACAGCAATACCTATTACAATGATCTATTACAGGCCTATTACACCCCCTTCGACCGACTAATACCTAAGTGAATACCCCCTCGGGTACGGCAAATCCTGTTAATGAATTAACGGCGGAAACCGTACATTTTTCTTACGGTGTTTCCAACCCTAGCGGAGTAACTGGTTTCGCTAATCGCTTAGCCAAAAAAACCAAATAAAAACAACAACAACACCCACTTGACGGCATAGAGAGTAAATGCCTGTACCACCAGATTCAGGAGACCTAGAATATCTGATTTTTCGTGGACCTACACGATCCGCTCTCCTGGCACCATCAAAAAGCAGCACAAAAACTTTAATGGTTTTCTTACAAATTAAACATCATTAAAATATCATTAAAATAAAGAATAGCCGTAGAAATTGCAGTCTTTTCCAGACATGGTTCCTAAAGCTCCTGTTCCTCCGTCTGCCCTCTTCTCCAGCGGTGCTGCAGCCCTGCTGAGGAGCGCAGGCCGCGGCAGGCGGACCTCGAAACCGCCGCATCGACCTCACAGCGGTGCGGGCAGCCTATTCAGCGGGTTGGCCAGTGCAGAGGCGCCCAGGGGTAGCCGCGCTCTATAGTTCAAGATCTTTGCTGTCTATACGGCCGCACCAGGAGCACTTCACGTAGCACCCCTCCAGCACGTTGCGCCCTTGAGCCAGCTGGGCGCGGCATTCGTCTCGATCATCGCCATAATGGGGGTCCCTCACCAGCACGAGCCGCGAGAGGCGCAGGCCGCACTGGCGCAGCAAGGCGCCCAGGTCGCTGCACCCTCTTGGCCACTCCCCGTCAAGATAACATTCAGTGTCCAGCAGCAGCTCGTCCAGCGAGGCCGCGTGGGCCAGCAGCAGGTCCTGGGTGGTGACGCGGGGGAGGCCGGACACGCGCAGCCACCGCAGGCTGCTGGGCTGCGGCAGGCGCGGCAGCAGGAGCAGGGCTCGCTCCTTGGGGCCGCAATTAGGAAAGCATCTCCGCAAGTCCAGCCGCCGCAGCCGTGGCAAGACGTGCACCGCCGCCAGCAGCTCCGTCTCGACGTGCCACACCTGCAGCTCCTCCAGCGTGGGCGCGGCGCTGCGCAGCACGTCCAGGCACCAGGCCGGGTCCCGGTCGCAGTACAAGTCGGTGATGCGGCGCACCTGCAGACACAGCACAGCGTGCACGCTCAATTTTGTGCGTGATGATACATGATTTTAAACCTGCGTAACGATTTGCATGAAATTGTGCGCAAATTAGCACAAATTTGTGCATTTTTACGCATAATATTTTGCAAGTTTCACGTATGCACAAAGTCGTTCAAGTTACGCGTTCAAAATTCTAAATGAACATTTGGTGAGTGAGGGAGATGGTGCCCGGTGTGCGTGAAATGATTGTGCAAATCTACCGAATGAAATGCTACTCGGCACATGGATGGTTGAGGCCGAAAGAAAGGGAGTGGCCCGCAGGGGCATTAATTTCTTCCCCTGAGATAAAAGTTATGAGGGGTTGAAGTTAACATCGCGCCTCACTGGCAATCCGGGTAAGCTATTCGCAGCACGCATGGGGTGTTTTCGCGCCGCTGTCGTCATTTTTAGTCAAAATTGGCACTGAGAGTCGTAATATTTTAACCAAATTCGCAGGGCCGCCTGACAAGGGTTCATCGATCACGTTGCAGTCGAGAAACCGTCAATATCGGTCCTAACAAAGAATCTACACTCTGCAAATTGAAAAGCGTACATAGTACGCTCTTATTGGAGCATACCTTGAAGTACGCTGTAACTTGAAGCGTGCTTCTCAGGTACGCTACAAATTACAGCATGCATGACAAGCACGCTGTAAACTGTAGCGTACCTGAGAGGTAGATTACAAGTTAAAGCGTACTTGCTAAGCACGCAGCAATTTGCAGCGTGCCTGCCAAGCACGCTAAGATTAAAACTATCACACAAGCAGCCACGCAAGAATGTCGCAGATAATGATTGAATACTGCATTCAAATTTATGGAATAAGAAAAGGAATCTCAAAAGATAATGTGTTTTGTACCTTGCCAACCTATTAACTAAGTTGACACGGAGGCCAGGAAGCACAATCAAAGCCAGCATCAAATTACCACAATATAATAGAGGTCACTTGGTGGGTCTTAGGGTCACATAGTTTTCAGTCATCATCTCAGTCATCATCCCCAGCAGTGCCCTCTCACCTGTTGAATGGGTTTATCCAAAACAAGGTTCCTTATGTCATGATGGCAGTCAGCCTATGCCGGCTAACCTCAGCACAGCGTTCCACACACACAAGTAAAACACCAGTTCTGAACACGCTCCTAACCCTGATGCGAGCATTTCGGAGTAGGAACTTCATTAATTTAGCACGCACTTCGCCCGATCTAACGTGTCCTGTCCGATTTATGACAGAAACGTGGAGAAATAGTCTAGTCACCACACACCGAATATTTATTTTGATTCAACTCGACTTTCAACTGTTTCCTGTTGTCGCTTTTTTTCAACAACAACAACAACAACAACAGCAACAACTTCAGTTTGCTGGAGCAATATCAAATAAGAAAAGCCACACCTCTCCATGACCTTCTCCGATTCTCCTGATATTTTGTGGGCTTGTTAGACACCTAAAGGGAAGTCTTTTGCCAAATTTCCAGATCCTGAAAAAAATTATCGGCTTAGTTGCGGGTAATTTTAGTTTAACTTTTGGAGTAAAAACACGGATTTGGGTATTTTGCGCTACATGGACAACATTCATCCCTGGGGGTTCAAATTTGGCATCCTTACGTAAAATTGACCAAGAAACAAGAATATAACCTCGGATTTGACGTGGGACGAATACCAGCTGCACCAGCCTCAGAAAACCACTAAAATATGGCCTAAAATTTACGTTTGGCTTGGGACCTTTGAGGAAAACATTTTTTGCGCCATCCAATGTTTTGATCATGTAGAAAAAAACGAGATAAGTCAAATGAGCACCCGCGCAGATTTTTCTTACTAGCCGTTTAGGAGTTATGGGACTTTGAAGTCTAAAAGTTACGTCCAAAATACCTGAGATAGGAAGTTTTTTCAAAAAATTGACGAAAAATACCTTCTGCATACATGAATCGATTCATCTCAGCAAGACAAAGAAAAAGTTCCATTACAACTACGACGTCCGAATCGAAATGTAGATTTTCTGGATCATACAAGTTTTAAACTATAATGGTCTGGAACATTTACATTTCGATTCGGACGTCGTAGTTGTAATGGAACTTTTTCTTTGTCTTGCTGAGATGAATCGATTCATGTATGCAGAAGGTAATTTTTCGTCAATTTTTTGAAAAAACTTCCTATCTCAGGTATTTTGGACGTAACTTTTAGACTTCAAAGTCCCATAACTCCTAAACGGCTAGTAAGAAAAATCTGCGCGGGTGCTCATTTGACTTATCTCGTTTTTTTCTACATGATCAAAACATTGGATGGCGCAAAAAAATGTTTTCCTCAAAGGTCCCAAGCCAAACGTAAATTTTAGGCCATATTTTAGTGGTTTTCTGAGGCTGGTGCAGCTGGTATTCGTCCCACGTCAAATCCGAGGTTATATTCTTGTTTCTTGGTCAATTTTACGTAAGGATGCCAAATTTGAACCCCCAGGGATGAATGTTGTCCATGTAGCGCAAAATACCCAAATCCGTGTTTTTACTCCAAAAGTTAAACTAAAATTACCCGCAACTAAGCCGATAATTTTTTTCAGGATCTGGAAATTTGGCAAAAGACTTCCCTTTAGGTGTCTAACAAGCCCACAAAATATCAGGAGAATCGGAGAAGGTCATGGAGAGGTGTGGCTTTTCTTATTTGATATTGCTCGCCAGCCTGTCAAGTTGTTTTCTTCCCTTGTTTATGTCAAACAATCAAACCTACTTTGAAAAAAAAAGTTAAGTTATTATTTCAGAATCTATTTTTTTTTTTTTGCACTTGTTGGCTCTGATGTGAGCATGGAGACATGTCTCCATGATGTGATTATCTGTTTCTCTTAAATTTAGTGTGCCACAGTTGGCCATTGTCACCTGCTGGCAGAGCGCGAATTCATAGCCGTTGCAGAACTGACAGAAATCAGCTGACTTTGTGGAATCTTTGTAAAATCATGGAGGTGGTTTTAGAGTTTGAGGGTCGATCAAAGATGGTGAAATTGAAGAAATCAGCTAAGGAGGCTGATTTGAGGTTGGTCTTTGAGTCTATGTGCAAGACAGACCCTGTATTGCGAAGGAGAGCCGTCACCCACTACGCGACGTTTCATTCATACCATGCTCGTTTCAAGAGGCTCATGGAGCTGGATTCGTCTGAGACTCTAAAAAACGAGCAGGTTGTGAAGGTTCACTTCGCATCTTATGCCGCTTTGGTGAGTAAAGACTCAGATCTGTTACACAGGTGTTGTTCACAGCTGCCTGATTACGAAGGATCTTTTCGTTGGTCTCTCTCTCTCTCTCTCTCTCTCTCTCTCTCTCTCTCTCTCTCTCTCTCTCTCTCTCTCACACACACTCATGAGGCGTCTCTTTGGGGCGCGAAACAGCGACGAAGGGATCCCTCTGAATCAGGCGACAGCGATTTCGTTCAGGCTGATTCCGAACACTGCTTGTCGCTCTGGGGGAACGCCCCGTGAGTGCGAGAGAGACAGCGATGAAAGCAGAGCTCGGAGTCAGTCTGCTGTGTTTGCACTATTCCGGGATGTCCCGTGAGTGGGAGTGCGACTGAGACAGCGACAGAAGCACCCCAATGCTAGTTTTTTTTTTTTTTTTTTTTTGTGTTATTAAGTCATTTTGTTGAAAACTGAACCAGAGCAGGATTGCTGATTGTTGTTTCCACCATCCCTCCCCACCAACTAATCTATTTTGTCTATTTTCCTTTAGAGTTCGTCTGATGATGTCGAAAACTCAGGAGAAGGATTAGAGTCTAGTGGTAAAGAGCGATTTATTCGTTTTGAAACAATAATTTAAAAAATGTACCACAAATTTAAAAAGTACTCTTTTGTTACAGCTTTGAAATTAACAACAACAAATCAAAGTCCAGATATTATGTAAGATCTTACAACTTAAAAGTTACATTTATTGAATGACAGTCAATGTTTCAAAAATTGAATGTGGATGTGGCTTTAATTTCAGGGACTCTCCTGACCCGGATGAACTCCACTTCATGAAATCAATGGGTAATACAATGTGCTAAATAATCTTGTATGTAATTAAAAGCAAAACGGGGATTTAGTAAATCGCTATTGTCTGATGGGGCCTTTGGAGGGGTGGGAACATGAAGCATGTCATTGTCAATCTTAATCTTGGTAAACACAGTCAAAATAGTTAAAAAATAAACCTCTGGCCCTCTCCATTTGTTCATAGGATTACAGTATTCTCCCGCAATAGGTCGACGAGTCGGGACCGGATCTCGGACTATAACGAACACGAAAACCGAACAGCACATGGTGCGAAGGCCGGGCTCCGGCAGTGCTCCGAGCTCGAGGAGGCCATAAAACAATTAGCTATCCCTTGGATGCGACGCTGGACTGGCCCGAAGCCTTGTGCCAACCGGCGCCTTATGGGCCCACGCTACCTGGCCCGTGCCGGCACTGCGCTTCGGGCCGGTCCAGCGTCGCATCCAAGCGCAGGCAGGCCGGCCGCACGAAGATCCCCTGTCAATCATCCTCGACGGTCGAGCTCGTCGGGCCATAAAACCCCCTGCGTAAGCGGGGACCGTCACATGAATTCGACTTATTGCGAGTCGACCTATTGCGGGAGAATACTGTACACAGGCATCAACAGACTGGAGACAGCAGCACCCCATCGACCAGCATTGGGAGACAACAGTCCATGCCCATTGCCACAGCTCCAGCCCGCAAGCCAGTCTCAAAGGAAGTGCCGAGTAAGAAGGTTGGAGAAAAGCGTCAAACAAAAAGGTAAAATACACAGAGTTCTTAAATTAAAATCACTTACAAATTACTATGACAATTGGATCAATCAGTGGGTTTTCATGACAAAAGCAGTGTTTTAGTTTCATATTTCCCTTGCAGGAACAGACAACAAACAGACATAGATGGGCAGTCTGATGTATCCGATAGTGAAGACCAATACTTGAAAGACGCACAAAAGAGCAGAGAGAGCAATCAAGAAAAACTAAGACAACTAAACATCAACACTACTTTAGTTGGACGTAAGCACATTCTGTTGTTCTGATAAATACTTTTGCACTCTCTTAAATATCTTGTGAATTAAACTATTAATACTACCTTTTTTCTTCAGTTTCTATTCCAAAACTTAAAAAGAAAAGAACAACCAAAGGTGAGATCTCTACTTCTTTTAAAACAGTGCAGCAAAAAGCTCTCTAAATTTAACATTCATTCAAAAATCTTTCCAACAGATAATGCTGCTGGTAAGGAGAACAGAGTTATGCCACCAAGAGCTGTGAAGTCCAAACACGCAGCTCCAACAACTTTAATTCCAGATGAGGATAATGAAAATGACGTTGATGATGATGGGCTATCTCCAGAGCAAGAACCTGAACAAGAAACTGTGCAAGGTCCTCTTGGCGGCAATACAGACAGGGTGGTTGTCCCTAAGAAGAAAAGGCGGGCCCCTCAAAAAGTAAGAAAAGCTACTGTACAAGCTATAGTTAAACAAAGTTTATCTTTAAAGAATTTGCCTTGATAAATCATTGCTCTTTACAGAAACGAAGACGCATTGGACAAAAAATAACAAAGTTTACACCATTGCCACAATTCCCAAAGAGTCTCAAGGAAAGCATTGAAAAGAATTTGGTGTATGCACATCAACAACATACAAGAAGAATGAATGATTTTCTTAAGGCACATATCTTGAATATCACTGGTGATCTGTATTGTACTAAAGGAGAACACAGAATTCTAAAGGACCAAGTAATTAACAGGCTTAGATTAATGAATGTGCAAAACATAAAACTTTACCAGGTAATTATAAAACAAAGTTGAGTTATTAGGGATAACAAGACTAAAGTGTAGCCATTACAGTCTTTTCTCTTTTCAAATCACAGAGAAAGCTGATTCGCAGCTTAAGTGCCAGTACTCGCAACAAAAGAAATTATGAAATGAATAAATTACCAAGACTGCTTGCCGAGAGAGAAAACTTAAATCAGCAAAAGGCAGCACAAAAGCAAACTGAGGATGAGTTACGGTGAGTAGACAAATAGACACAAAAATTTATAGCAAACGTAGTCTTGGGTAATCTTCAAAATTTGGATTTCGTCTATCCAGGGAACTTGATGCAGATGAAGCCGATATAATTCTAATGATGCCGGTGATGAAAAAGGAGACGGTGAAGAGAGCTCTCAGTGCTGAATCTGCAACAAGAAGAAACAATTATATGAGAACACATTCTTTGAGAGAAGCCATTCAAGCATATCCTTTTCTTGAAGACACAGAATTGGTAAGAAAAGATAATGTGGGTTACGGGAAACTAACTTAAGAAGAAGAAGTCAGTAACACAAATATTTACCTTTTCCACAGCTTCTCTTTGATTATGCCACCAGAGTGCCCTCCACACTGGATCACATGAAGAACAATTTTGAAACTTCTCTCTCTCCGTTGGCATCAGTTCTCTCCTCAGACACGGGTACTAGTGAACTTCAGAAGCTTCGCCTCATTGAAAAAATCAATGATTACTTTGAAGAGGATGGCAACAACAATTTCCCCTGTTTACAATTGTGGGATGTAAGTTATCATGACAATGGGCTTCAATTTTTTTTTTTATGGTATAAGAATAACAGAATTTAAGTAAACAAAATACTATCTTACACTGTCTGTTTTCTGCAGGAAGCAAACCTTGGTGCTGATCCATTGAACAACATCCCAGCTGCACAAGCACCAGCTCTTGTCATCATGGTCAATGATAAGGATATAATCAGTGCCATTTTAGTCTTCGATGGAGAATGCCTGTACACAATGCTGAGACCATCCTCGTTTGACTGTGTTGCTCTTCTCTTAGCAGGATATTTTGTGTTTCAAATTGAATATCCCAAACCATATGAGAAGGTCATGTACACACTACAGCACATACTTCATGGAGAAAGAAATTATCACTCGGTTGTAAGGAATTTCTTCAGAACATTCACGCGAGCAAAGAAGATGCTCTCTGAAAATGGCTCAACATAAGAAATACAGCAGATCTGAAATTAATAGATAGATATTACTTTATGAATTCACAGTAACAATTTAAGTTTGTATTTAACTAATACTTACAAAAAAGTATAATTTAAAATATTAAGTTTTAAAATTATTTTCTTTTTTTTTCTTGTTAAAACATAAAATGTTAAGTTTGTTGTTAACAGATGACAGTTCCCAGATAGACTGATTGATTTAAATACAATATATTGTCACTTCATAAATTGAATCTTTGTTGTTAACAGATGAGAGTTACTGAATAAGACTGATTGATTTAAATACAATATATTGTCACTTCATAAATTGAACCTAAGAAAAGAAAACATTAGAATCAAAACCATGCTAATTAAAAGTGTAAGACATTTGTGTGATTTCTATTCTTCTACTATGCACTTACCATCAAGTGAACAGGGGCTTGAGTGAGTGTGATGTGGGTGATCAGTCATAAGTTAGACACATTGTAATTCATTTCTGACAATAATTGGAACTTGTCATGAATTTGTAGACACATCTCAAGCAAAGCTACCTGGAAATAAACAAATTATTATAACAAACACTGAACACTGATTTGCCCAAAACAAACACAACATAAACAGAATATAGCTAATATTTTACCATCATAAAAACTGACTCAGTGGTTCAGTAAATATTTGCAGGAGGCTGTGCAAGTATAAAAGATCTGAGGAAGCGACGGAACTTGTAACTGACTCTCCACATAGGAAACAAGTGCTTCATTTCATCAAAGGAAATGACATGATATTCTTCTGTGCACTTTAGAATTTCAAAGGCATTGTAACATGACATGTGCTTTGTCTCCAGATAATTGTATGTGAAGAACACATCATTTCCTGTTTTATAACAAGCACTTATTCTTCCAAATAAATTGCTTTCTCTATTCAACAGCATAATTACACCTCCATGCCAATCACTTCCTCTGTATACAAGTCTATTGACTTTTGACACAAAACTTTCTTCAGTAAGATGAGGAAACTTTTCAAGAAGACAATGTTTCTCCGGTAAATTTCCTAGGCAAACATCACTTACACCAAAAGCGCCATCATTTTCATTGAGGTAACCACCATTTCTCCCTTGCATTAGATCTGCATTCCTGTGAGCAAGGTGTCTTTTAGCTGCTGTCTCAGCTGGATTCTTCATTGTCAAAACAACATCAAATATCTGAGTGAACTCAGAGTGCATAGCTTCATATCGAAAACACGCATGTTGCCTGAGAGGCCCAAGAATCTTCGTTTGAGATCCCAGATGGCTGAGACAGTGCAGTTTCAAAGTTTTAATCCATGGGTACAGAGTTTTAAATAAATTCCCAAAATCTTCAATCAAATCTTCCAATTTTGACACATCAGCATTGCTCGTCTCAAACGCCATGCTTGAGTCAACAATAGAGTTGGCCTTTAAGACAAGATCTAGCTTTTCCTGTGGCAATCTATTATGGATAATGAAAGGGAGCAATCTCAATAGCACAATCATTTGAGAGGCACTCTGTTTGAGTTTTTTCCCCAAAAGGTGCCCCCTTTCAATTTCAGTTGGCTTACTCACACTCAAGTGTCCCAAGTCAAACAATGAACCAATGCAATGGTTGAACATTTCAAGATCCATCACTGGCTTTGCTCTTGGACGGGGGGGCAGACACAAATCCTTTATAATGAGACGACAAACCACTTCAATGACACCTTCATTTAAGACATGCATAATGTCTTGTGGCAAGCATTTGGTCACATCAAAACCAGGAGCTTTAGATAATATGCTTTCACCGTTGACACCATAGTTCACAGAAGCCACTTTATGATCCAAATAAACATTCCCAGCACTTTCATCATCTTGATCAGGGTCATCAATTTCCATAGAGGAATCTTCATCACTGTCACTTACTGCAAGTTGCTGTCCTACTTCTAAAATCTCTTTGCGCATGACTTGTCTTACATGCTCTTCATGTTCAGCAAGATTCCTCAAGAGAGCACGGTCTTCCCTAAAATGTTCACACATTTCACTTGATTTGACCATACAGACACGGCAGGGGCGAAGAGCAGAGTGTGTCTCCTTGAATTTCCCTAAATTGGCAGCAGCTGGATTGTCACAAGATGCAAAAAGAAGCACAGCGTACACTCTCCTTACTTGCCCAGCAATGTTGAGGTCAACACCTGTTGTACCCAATCGAATCATATCTCGAATGAAGCTTCTGAGCAGAAAATCGTTACCATAAGCTTTGGCAACCTTGGCACGAGCAATGGCAAGAAGATTGATTGCTTTCAAAGATGATCTCTTCTCAGGGTGAATGTTGCCTAAAGTCCAATAGAACAGCCGAAGACTATTTTTCCCTGCTTTGGACTTCAATGAATCACAAATCTCTGCATCATCAACATGCATTAAAACTGCTAATGTGGTAGGTCCGTGCTTCTGAACAACTGGGTGAAACCTATAAAACAAGCCATCGGTGACAGTGCGATAAACACCGCTCTTAGTTGGCAGCGGATTATCCACACACTGTAGAACGTCGGGGCAGTTTAGAAACTGTTCTAGCTGAGACAAGAAGGACACGACATAACCAAATTTAAAGGGAACTATTCTTGGGATTCCTTTTCTTACAACAGTTGTATACTCCACAGTAGCTTTTTTCAATTTGACTTTCCTTCCCCCACTTTTTTCTCTCAAGTAGGATTCAAACTGCTGACACGTCTCCACTCCAGTGAAAATGGACTGATCTTGAAAGTTATCCATCACTTTGAAGATAAACTCTATTGATATGTAGCCATCTATAGCAGACAGCTCCTTCCTTAAAGCCTCCTAATTGAAACAAAAAAAAAATGCACATAAATTGCTATTATATTATAGAAAAAAAAAACATCTTCAGGCAACAGTACCTTTAGGACATCATTGTACAATTTTGTTACTGCATTCATCCCTGATACAAGTGTATTAACAGCTCTTTGACTTGTTCTACAATCACCTCGTACATCAGCCAACAGCTTAGCAGCTGCCTCCTGCAGTCGTAGGCTGGCAGCTAAAAAAGGGCAATGTTTCCATAAGAATCTTATGCAAACACTTATCAAGTTTTAAGTTAACCTCCTAAGACTCAAACACACCTTCCATTGCAGTGCAACGTGTGGTCCCATAAATGAAGTTCCAGAAAACATAACACAAATCTAGTTACGAGACAGACGGGCCATCATCACACGAACGGTGATCATTGATCCCAACCACAATGCCAGGACAATCCACTTCTAAACACTCCAAGCCAGCCAGATCAGAGACGGCGCCCAACACTCGACTCCACTGCAAAGAAAGGAAACTGATTATTTTTTCCGATGGACATAAGCAACTTGACAGTGCCAAAGAGACGCCCAACTCCCTGGAAACGGAGAATAAATACACGAGTAGACACACTTCGTTGGAAGGAAGATACTTCCACCCAGTATTTTTGTTTGAGCGGCGTCGAAATCTAACCGAACTTTCCCTTTCGTCGTGTGCTGTATTCGCAGGCAGCTGATGTTGTTGTTGAAAAAAAGCGACAACAGGAAACAGTTGAAAGTCGAGTTGAATCAAAATAAATATTCGGTGTGTGGTGACTAGACTATTTCTCCACGTTTCTGTCATAAATCGGACAGGACACGTTAGATCGGGCGAAGTGCGTGCTAAATTAATGAAGTTCCTACTCCGAAATGCTCGCATCAGGGTTAGGAGCGTGTTCAGAACTGGTGTTTTACTTGTGTGTGTGGAACGCTGTGCTGAGGTTAGCCGGCATAGGCTGACTGCCATCATGACATAAGGAACCTTGTTTTGGATAAACCCATTCAACAGGTGAGAGGGCACTGCTGGGGATGATGACTGAGATGATGACTGAAAACTATGTGACCCTAAGACCCACCAAGTGACCTCTATTATATTGTGGTAATTTGATGCTGGCTTTGATTGTGCTTCCTGGCCTCCGTGTCAACTTAGTTAATAGGTTGGCAAGGTACAAAACACATTATCTTTTGAGATTCCTTTTCTTATTCCATAAATTTGAATGCAGTATTCAATCATTATCTGCGACATTCTTGCGTGGCTGCTTGTGTGATAGTTTTAATCTTAGCGTGCTTGGCAGGCACGCTGCAAATTGCTGCGTGCTTAGCAAGTACGCTTTAACTTGTAATCTACCTCTCAGGTACGCTACAGTTTACAGCGTGCTTGTCATGCATGCTGTAATTTGTAGCGTACCTGAGAAGCACGCTTCAAGTTACAGCGTACTTCAAGGTATGCTCCAATAAGAGCGTACTATGTACGCTTTTCAATTTGCAGAGCAGGCCTGCAAAGTCCAAATTTCCGGAAATTGAACAGGGGAGTGTTTCATGGCTTCCAAATTCCAAACGGGGCACTCAAACTATTGCCTCCTCGATGGAAAGAAGGTACTTCGGAGACGAGATGGGACGGAAGATGAGAAGAAATCAAGAAGAATGAAAGCCAGAACGTACTCGCTGCGGAAGCGGCTGTACGGCGACTCCGACGCTCACTCTCACCAATTTCGCATACTTTGTGTTTCTTCATTTCTTCTCAACTTCCGTTCCAGCTCTTCTACCCTACGGCCAACTGGAGTGAGCGGAACACCCTCTTGGTGGCCGATTTTCCCTCCAAACCCTTACATTCGATGATTTGACATTTTTCGGCCGTAGGAGCACGGTGGGCCGTCAGCGGGTTGACACAGAGCAATATCAAATAAGACAAGTTAGAGAAGCAATTTATCAATATTGCCAAGTGTGACTCGTTCTTTGCCTTGAGGTGACATAAACATGGTGACACATGTAATCTTAGTATTTACAATGCATAACTCATTTGACTGATGTCTTATGAATAGTTGAAGGTTTTGGTAACGACCTAAATTTAGAGAAAAATGTTGCTTACTTCTTACAATCAATGGGAATTGAACTTGGGTTTAGAGATTGGGGGAGAGCGGCTGTACCCTTTGGTCTACGTTACGTTACATGGAGGGGGTGCGCTAACAATGCCCCTAGAGACACGGGGCTTCCTTGAGACCTGGCCGCGAGAGGGCGCATGCGCCAGCACCGATGTTGAGGTTAAAATCGTGGGACTTGGAACATTTTGGCTTGCAACAGCACAACATCTAGTAATCTCAAAATTTCATGTAAAGAATGAGAAAAAATCATTAGAGAAGATTTTCAGGACTCATTGTTGGCTTTCTAATGAGCCAGAACAATCGGTCCTAAATGTTAAACTTTACAAAATAGCCCAATCCATCATTCAGTCCAGAACTTGTAATTCTCTCCTCTTGGTTTTAAGGTGAAGAGTGCTTCATGGTAAGAGAAAAATACCTCTAACATTTGTTTCTCACCAAAACCATACCTATTCAAAAACTATTGCATTACAATTGTGTGTTAAGTATTTACTGAGTTAAACATGTGTCACCAAGTTGTGTCTTACCAAAGACAATACTCGTCTTTACCTTTCTATGTGTTTAGAAAGTAGGTAAAGAGCGAGTAAAAAGCCACACCTCTCCATGACCTTCTCCAACTCTCCTAAAATTTTGTGCGCTTGTTGGACACCTAAATGGAAGTCTTTTGCTAAATTTCCAGATCCTGAAAAAGATTATCGGCTTAGTTGCGGGTAATTTTAGTTTAACTTTTGGAGTAAAAATACGGATTTGGGTATTTTGCGCTACATGGACAACTTTCATCCCTAGGGGTTCAAATTTGCCATCCTTACGTAAAATTGACCAAGAAACAAGAATATAAGCTCGGATTTGACGTGGGACGAATACCGGCTGCACCAGCCTCAAAAAACCACTAAAATATGGCCTAAAATTTACGTTTGGCTTGGGACTTTCGTGGAAAACTTTTTTATTGGGCCATGCAATGTTTTGATCATGTGGAAAAAAACGAGATAAGTCAAATGAGCACCCGCGCAGATTTTTCTTACTAGCCGTTTAGGAGTTATGGGACTTTGAAGTCTAAAAGTTACGTCCAAAATACCTGAGATAGGAATTTTTTTCAAAAAATTGACGAAAAACACCTTCTGCATACATGAATCGATTCATCTCAGCAAGACAAAGAAAAAGTTCCATTACAACTACGACGTCCGAATCGAAATGTAAATTTTCGGGATCAGACAAGTTTTAAACTATAATGGTCTGGAACATTTACATTTCGATTCGGACGTCGTAGTTGTAATGGAACTTTTTCTTTGACTTGCTGAGATGAATCGATTTATGTATGCAGAAGGTATTTTTCGTCAATTTTTTTAAAAAACTTCCTATCTCAGGTATTTTGGACGTAACTTTTAGACTTCAAAGTCCCATAACTCCTAAACGGCTTGTAAGAAAAATCTGCGCGGGTCTTCATTCGACTTGTCTCGTTTTTTTCCACATGATCAAAACATTGGATGGCGCCAAAATATGTTTTCCACAATAGTCCCAAGCCAAACGTAAATTTTAGGCCATATTTTAGTGGTTTTCTGAGGCTGGTGCAGCCAGTATTTGTCCGACGTCAAATCCGAGGTTATATTCTTGTTTATTGGTCAATTTTACGTACGGATGCCAAATTTGACCCCCAGGGATGAAAGTTGTCCATGTAGCGCAAAATACCCAAATCCGCGTTTTTACTTCAAAAGTTAAACTAAAATTACCCGCAACTAAGCCGATAATTTTTTTCAGGATCTGGAAATTTGGCAAAAGACTTCCCTTTAGGTTCCTAACAAGCGCACAAAATATCAGGAGAATTGGAGAAGGTCATGGAGAGGTGTGGCTTTTCTTATTTGATATTGCTCAGAGCAATCGCACGATGCAGGGTTTTCGAGGTCCATTAATTTGGCGAGCGAAGCGATAGCGAGCCCTTGCTGTGATTGGGGTGCCCCGAGAAGCGACTGGTCATGTGTCTGTCTGTCTGTCTGTCTGTCTGTCTGTCAGTCCGCTCGTACTCACCAACGATTCTCAGCAACTACGCTGCCTAAAGTTACAAAATTTTGCATTTGACATCGCTTAAGTTTCTCCCAACACGGGTTTGTTTCAAATCAGTGTTGGCTTATTAGCGAGTAGCGACATTTTTGAAAACAACCCCCTCGAGGGGGTGGGGGTTGACTGTGGAGAGGGGTGGGTTTGTCCGATTGCGATTCCGCTTGCACGGTTGTGAAGGGGAGACTCATTTGAGTCGGTACACGACACATTTCACGTTTCCGATCATTAAAAGTCAAAAATTTCGCCACGTTTCTCTCAGTTTTTACACCCTTAGGCAATGAAGGGGTTGCACAGGCCGTTGAGGGGGGCGCACGGACTGCACACTTGGTAGGGCTCAAGAAGAGCAACGGGGGCACCTACCTGCCAAATTTCAGCATCCTAGCCCAAAAACATAGAAACAGCGCCGTGGGCAAAAAAGGGGCCGCTAATTTTGAACGGCAGTGTACAAAGCAGAATGGTTACAAAATGGTTTTTGTGATAGTTTTTTAACAATTAAGAACGTTTAAAACAGCTCTGGGGCGCCTATTGAGTGCAATGCGGAAAATGAAAGTAAAAATGATTTCGTGTTTCGGCCCCCTTCACCCTCACCCGCCAGTGGGGAACATTTCTCCAGATCAGTGGATTAGTGCAGTGTGCTTGAGAATGGCAAGCAGAATGGTTGATTACCTTTTCCAACTTCGTGAGTCTAGTTGCTCCTTTTTCTCAGGATATAATTTCTCGTTGTTTACTAATTTTATCTAAATAGAGAAAGAAACTAATAGTCTAAGGAAAAAGCAATATTGGGAAAAAGATCTATGCTGACTCCTGGCATCGACTCTGGGAATAAAAATTATTACAATACTGTGAGGTTACTTCGGTTCTAACCTTAATTTATTTTAAGATAAACATTTGGTTGAGTGGGTGAATCGCATACTATGTTTGACATTGACATAAGATTTAAAGAGGCGATTCAGTTTATGAGCGATGAGTGAATGGGTCATTTGATTTAATGAGACGATTCATTCAACTTTATCAAAACTTGTTTGTGACAACTGGTACTAAACGGGGATCTTGGTGCAAGCAGGGGGTGGCAACAGCCTAGGGAGAGCGTGAAGCCATGATCGCGCCATCAGTGCAGAGGTTACGGCCTTTTCTTCGATTGTAAGAACTAGGCCGTTGTTTGCAAAACGCTTTGCACAGATTAAAAGAGCATGAAATTTAGGGTGCATTAGGCTTATTTCCCTTCTTAAAACTCCCACCTTACCCAAAAATAAATTGCAGTGAAAACACGGAAAAACACGAGAAATCATAAAATGTAGGAAAAACGTCTTCCACGCCATGTTGATGTAAAGGTTTTCGCCCTTGTGTTATGTTGAACTGGAAGTATCAGAAAGGCTACAAGGCCTAATGCACCCTAAATTTTGTCCTCTTTTGATCTGTGTAAAGCGTTTTGCAAACAACGGCCTGAATTTCACAATCGAAGGAAAGGCCGTAACCCTTGCACCTCGCTCGAGCATGGCTTCACGCGCTCCCCAGGCCGTTGCATCCCCCTGTTGCAAGCTGGCTCTCTTTTCGATTCACTTAGAATAAGATAAACTTATAGGGAAAGGCAAGGGTCATTTTGAGGGCCCTTACTTGTTCTAACTCCCGCTAAATTTTCAGGGCGATATCGCAGACCGTTCTCTCAAAATCCTGCGCGCAAGCTCTAAAAATGGACAATGTGGAACAACGGCCTTAAAGATTGAGTCGCCTAGCCTAACTTGTGTTAATAGATTTACATAAATGACTCTGTTGCGCCGGATCACCAGTTGGTCTCCGTAAAATGCTTCAGATCAGCCTGCCCTAAACTGTCTCTTAACATTAGATCATAATATATTCCAATAAATATTGTTTAATTCTCTGGTTTAAAATAACAGGGTGATAAAAGGCGTTCCCAAGATACCTGCTAGACAGGGTTTCAGGCATTTCCCGTTTCTACTCCAGTAGGTACTCACAAGGCAGCACACTCACCCCATGCTGCCGCACGCGGCCCAGCATCTCAATCTTCTCGTCTCGTAGAGCATAGGCCTCAGCACGGCTGATTGTAAACAAGTCGAGCTTCTCGATGCGCTGATCGGCTGGTTCTTGTGCAGCAGTGGCCACCTCCGGCTGGTCTTCCGTTGGCTGCTCGGCTGGTTCCTGCGCTGAAGTGGACGCCTCCGGCTGGACTTCCCTGGGCTGCTCCGTTGGGTCCTGTGCTGCAAGGGCCGCCTCTTGCAGGGCTCCCCTGGGCTCCTGGCGTCGGAAACACTATTAATGCGAGGCCGGCTCTTTCGAGTATGATCGCACCACATGTTGAGGTAGAATCTTGTACTTGTAACTTGCACGATTTTGAGCATACGTGAAATTTGCACAACATTATGCGTAAAAATGCATAAATTATAATGTGCGCATAATTTTATGCAAATTGTTCTGAAGGTTTAAAACCATGAAATCACCACGTACAATATTGTACATAAACATTTAGCGTGATCAATCATGATGCGCGACCTCAGAACACGCAGAGTCCTAAAGGTCGTTGTGGGGGAGTCCGCGAAACGCATTCTGACTTCGGTGCTTGTTCTCTATGCTTCGCAGACTTCTTTCTGCGCAACGAAAGAAGTCTGTGAAGCATCGCCTCGTCGTACGAAGAGAACGAGGGCATTGTAAAATTTACGAAGAAATGCTTCGAATTGTGAGGCAAAATCCACCCTCAGAACAAATGTCGTTAAATCAACAACAAATAATGTTGATTAATTTTTGTTAAGAAAAGTATTGTCAAAATAACAAGCTGGTTCTTTCGTATATTCAACAACAAAATGTTGTTGATGAAATAACGATACGTTAGGCTGTGAGAGCGCCATCTGCGCGGCCATCTGGCCATCTTCAGTACTATTCGGTGATAGTTAACAAAATTTAATTGTCAATGAGCTATTCCATCGACAAACCTTTAACCGACAGAAAAAGGTTGTTAGAGCTACAGCAATATTTTGTGAACAATGTAGGTCGTTAAAAGAACGACAAGATATTGTTAAAAGGTAGGTTGTTCCGGTAACGAAAATTTATCGTAATAATCAAGTTACAAGAATTTGTCTTCGGTTTAACGACATAGTTTTTTAAATTTCCTCGTTATAACAACATTTGTTTTCGAAATGACAGCAATATATTGTTAACAACACGTATCGTTAGAACCCATGTCGTAGATTCAACAAGGAAATTTTAACAGTGTCCTTCGTAATACCAAACCCGACGAAGCCTTTGTCAATAGTCAGAGGTAATTCTACAATGCCTTTATTTTCTTGAGGTGATGGGGCGTCAAGGGGAGATTCTGGTGAAAACGTTCCTTTCTTCAAAATAGTCCCAACTCCACAAATTTGTTAAAATTATGATGTCTTGCTTAGGAAAGATCTGAATTTTACATGAGGAAGTCAAGGCACATGTCATGCCCTTAACCCAGTCGAAGAGCCTTATCGGCTTCTTTTGGCTATTTCAGATATCTTCTTGCGCATACAATTTTGTCGTAGAAGGTTGGCCTTGCCATATTTCACTTCTCCGATTCATTTTTAAAACATTGCAGCATGCGCAACTCAAAATGTGCACCACATAACCATTGGCTAGCTTTTAAAGCAAGCATTTCACTGCACACTAAATTACCATGTAGGTTTTTGTGCATACGTAACGTACGAAATTAAACATGCACTAGTTGCGCAGTAAATTGTGCGCAATAACGCACGATTTTCTGCATACCCGCGCACTAAATCGTGCATTGTCACGTAAAAAGTCGTGCGTTACAAAATGCATGTTTAATTTCGTGCGCGGCCGCGCACAAAAACCTACTTAGTAATTTAGTGTGTGATATTAATAAAAAATGTACAAAATTGACAAGTTTAAGGGACTTTTCAGCTTCAACAGCTTCATTTCAAAACGGTTATGGACACTTTGAGCTATGCATGCGGATATCTTTTAAAAATGAACCAAAGATGTGAAAAATGTGAAGGCCAACCCTTTACGGCAAAACAGGATGAGCAAGAAGGTTGCGCCGAGCAGTGGTTCACACTACAATGTTTATGTAGAATTTTGTACATGTCACTTGCACGACTTTGTACATGCGGGTAATTTGCATAAAATTATGCGTAAAAATGCATAAATTTGTGCGCACTTGTGCACATTTTTATGCAAAACTTCACGCAGGTTTGAATTTATGCATCACCACGTACAAAATTCTACATCAACCTTTAGGGTGTTGACTCTACCGTAACCTCTGGTCCCCTTCGCGAGGAGCGTGTGCCGAGACCCACCTGTTGGAGGCGGCCGCTGGCAGCCAGGGCCACGATGAGCGTCCTAAGCAGCGAGTCCTCGGCGTTCTCCTGGCCGCCGACGCGACACTCGGCACCGAAGGCGTCGCCGTCGTCCAGCCGCAGGGTCACCTTGCAGGCGGCGGGCACTCCGCGCAGAAGCCGCAGGGCGGTCAGGGCGGCACCGTCCTGCAGCCCCTGGAGGCCGTCCTGGAGTCCCTGGAGGTCCTGGAGTGCTGCCGGCGTCCAGTCCTGCAGGCCTCGCCGCAGGGCAGCCTTGGGTCGCCTCACGTTGTGTTCGTCCACGCACGCGGCAGAGGCGGTCCTCTGGCAGTCCGTGCACCACCACGCCACCGGAGGCCTGCCGCAGAGTGCACTATCAGAAGCTAAACTCGCAACGTGTTCCCGATCGACGGGAAGTTACCCACCACTTAATTGCGCATCGGAGTCACACAAAAGTTCATAAGAGAACACTTTCCCCGTATCGCCGACAAGACCGGACAAGACTCACCTCTCGAGGTCCCTGGCTTCGAGGCTCGCCACGAGCGCAAAGTTGTCTTGCACTGGTTCCGTGAACGCCTGCACGCAAAAGTTACTTGTGCACTCACATGGACAGAAGTATTTGGTCGGAATGGATCACTTTATGACATCCAGCCGTGGTGTCAGTTTGTCAGTTATAGTGACTTAGACATGCGGTCCAAATAACGCTTTGCAATTTTTGTCAGGGGCAGTTTACTGACACCGAGGGGACAATCACTCAGCGTTCTGGTGGGTACATGAGTAAAGGTGAGTACACCTTTCAAAACCAATAAATTTCACATTATTTCACTATAAAGAGTACACCTTTCCGAACCCATAAATTTCACATTATTTCCCTATAAATAAATTTCACATCTTAAAACGTTTTAAGGCTTTATTTAGCGTTTTAGACGACACACAACGCCAAATCGTGCAAAAAAGGAGCGACTTTCACTCTTTTTAAAGTTGAGAGTGCACTGAGAACGGGCCAATTTGTACACACGAGTACACTAGTAATTTACCCCTGGAATGACACTCGCTTTAACTTGACCTTAGGTTTTGTCTCGATTTTGAATAGTGTTTTTTTCAAGCCTAGACCATCAACTAGGCCAGTTCTGAAACTATCTGATGAGATTTCAGACGTGAAGTAAACTTTTTGGCACCCAAACGCATCGAAAAGAGCACCGGGTCAAATCCTTTTAAATGGTCTTTGGAACAAGTGAACTAAGTTTCACACTTCTATACCTTTTAGCGTTTTTTATCTCCCGCGTACCGCCAGGACTACGCATTTGTGATGCGGAATTCTCCGCGTTTGTTTCCTTGGTGAGGAGGCCCCGATCACAATCAATGTTTCAATCAATATAAGAGACGAATTGCTCGCACTCTAAATGTAGGCTATTTGTATAATTTTGTACAAAGCTTTACACAAAGTTGCGCATACGTCCGTTTCGCACAAAATTTGTGCAAACTTTTACACGAATGTGTGCAAAAATTCACACGAATTTGAGCGATTCTGCGCACAAAGTAGTGCAAAAGTTATGTATGCGCAACTTTGTTCAAAGCTTTGAACAAAAATTGTACAAATTTATTTAGTGTGTGGGCAACGCTCAAGCCTACCTTTTGACAAGTCGGGCACCTCCGGTCGACAAGGCGCTCCAGGCAGGATTTGCAGAATGAGTGCAGGCACGACAGCGATTTGGGCCGCACGTCCTGCAGGTCCCACTGATGGAAGCACACGGGGCAGCAGTCCATGGCGGTGCCGACGCGACGCTGCAAATACGAATTACGCACATTAGACGCGTTCGTCGCCTAAAGCTGGAGCTTACTCAAGTGGGACGAAGATTCAATGGCTTTAGAATGAAGACAAGAGACAAGTTACTTTTTAACTTTTATAGTTCTACTGACATTCGTAATGATAATACAATAATAATACAAGGACAATTCCACAAAACATCTAAAAGGTGCAAAAACAAACAAAAAAAAACGTTAACGCTAACGCTAACGTGAAAGCAGATGATACTAATGTTTATTTCAATGAATGTTTGTTCATCATTTAATTAAGGAAAACAATTTATTTTTAATTTTCTAATTTTGTTTGATGTATTCATGTCTACGCATGTGTGTCCACAATGATATGCCTAATACCACTTGTGTTGGGTATCATTCTCTTTGTTTCAATGCGAGGATGCACAATATGATGGCCAATCACATGAATACTCAATACCCGTCTACTGTACTAGCGCGGCATCGGCGCAGCGTCCTGCACTTGACACTCCAGCCTCGGCGCAGCGTCCGGTCACGATAAGCAGCCGAGCTTCGTTAGTCGACACTCCAACATAAACAAACAAGAGCAGCGCGGCGCAGCGCAGCACTCCGCGCCACTTGTAACCAGACGCCGCGCATCCGTTCCGCCCTAGTACCAATGCGAACTTTTGCGGGTATCAGTTATTGAATGGATGCCGAATTCTGCATCCTCACGTTGCGACGAGAAAAATGATACCAAATAAGACTAGGATAGCGGCGGGGGCGCGGGCGAGCCGACGCCCCCTCCACACCATAATTCTTGGCGAGCCATCCACGCGCTCGCTGTCCCCGTACACGACACGAAAGTACAAGCATTATGATACATAAATGTATCATCTGCTAAAAACGATTTCCTAAGGTACACTCTAAAAAAAATGCCTCTTAAATTTCATAACCTGGACTTGAAGAAAATTGTATAACTATGGATCTTAAATTTTATAACATTTTAGCTCTGAAATTTCATAAACATTCGTTATGAAATATCAGAAGCAGTTTATTAAATCTCATAAACTTTTTATAAGTTTTCCTAACTAACTGGTTATGGAAACTCATATCCCATTCTGATTCTTCATGTCACAGATAATGAAACATCATAAATGTTTTATTAATTTTTGGATTGAATTGCCTTACCTGAGGTAACCTTGCCTGTAGAACAGCAAACTTGAAAATTATGACGGGAGAGGGACCATTAGAGGTCTTCGTCCCTGTCACTTGAAGAAGTGGACATCCTTACTGCCACAGAGTGCACAGACCGGACACAATAATCGGGCGGATCATGCGTGCACCCAACCTAATGGCCGACCGAAGACGCCAGGGAGTGGCAACATGGAAATGCGTTTTTCTCGACTTCAGTGTGATATTTCGTTCAAAACTTATAGCTAAAGGCTAGAGCTGATATCTACGACGGCAATAGATGGTATGATTTGCGAAAATTACTTGCTTTAACAACATGAATTGCAAAGACTACTTGAAGAACGGTCACGGCGCTCCAAGCGCCACCTAGCGGCAGATCTGTGAAACCTGACTCGGGCGGCTGTTTTTCTGACCACATGTGGATTGTTCACAGATTGCGTTTTGTTTTTAGAATCACCCACGGAATTTTCGTTTCTCATACCGAAGTTGGCACTTTTACCATACAAAGGTACAGTGGAAATGTGATTATATTTTTTTAGAGAGCAATGATCTGAATCACACACTATTTTGGTACTTTTTGGGTAAATACGTCCAAGGATGCCCTGTCAACCCACTAAGTTTGGAACCCTCACCCAACCCAAAAAATCGGCCTGTCTTCAGGTGCTGTCACCCCATTCTTAAAATTTAGAATTGGTTTATGAATTAAGCTACCGTTTTGAAATATAAGAGCGACAATCTCAATTTTCATAACTTCTGTTCTGAATGTAACTCGTTCTAAACTTTTATAACAGTATTTCTAAAATTTTATAGCCGAAATCTTAAATTTGATTACCAGATCTTAAGTTTTAGAAGAATGTTATGAAAGTTGACTTTTAGAACGTGTTTATGAAAAGTTATACTTTTTTCGATATTAAATTTCATAACTTTTTTTAGAGTGTACGTTACCCAGGCAGCTGCACCACCATATTATAGAGAATTTCCACCATAATATGGCAAATTCTCACTCTAAGACCTTTAGAGTGTAATGTGCATGTCAGAATGTGTCATCCTACCCCACCTCATAGGCCCTTCCTAAATATCCCTTTGTCCTGCCATTCTGAAAGCCAAGCAAACGGGTACTGGAATACACAGACCGCAACCAACACAGAAAAAAATTATCACATCCAAAATCAAACACCAAGTGAAAACCCAAAAAATAAAATCAAAACCGCCTTCTTTTTCAAGTAGTCGGAAATCAAGGGGGAACCGCCTCTCCTGGAAAACATGGTGAAGAGCTAAAAAGCCCCGAAAATAAGTGCCAATTTTGTGCCAATCCGGTTCCAAAAGTGCCAATTTTGTGCCCATCCTGTTCCAAAAGTGCCAAAATAGCGAATACTCTCACCTTATTCCTTAACCCCCAACCAAAAAAGACCCACGCTCTATAGGCCCCACCCCCATTTACCCCAAAATTCTCCCACCCCCACACACCCCACCCGGCGCAGGGGAGATGCTGGTTAGGCCCCTGCAAAAACATTTTATTTTGTACGCGGCAACACCGCCTCGCGGTCCCGGCCCGGCTCGACACGGCGCGTTTCCCCCTCCGGCGGCGGCCCGTGGCGGCGGCAAAATTCAAACGCGGTATACGGCATTCCCCGGACTCGGCGCGGCGCATTCCCGGACGGTCCCCCGGCACGTTCCCGGACGGTCCTACGGTGCGTTCCCGGTTCGAACAAGCCCTTAGGGTAGGTTAGGGTCAGTCATGATGGTGGAGTGCAAGAATGTCCCACCCTTGGGTTAGGGGTGGCTGCGTTAGGGGAGGTTGGGTTAGGGGAGGAAAAGGAGGGGACGGACTTGGGTGTTAAGTTACCCCCCGCTCAGGATGGCGAGGTGCATGAATGTGTCACCCTTGAGTTAGGTTGGGTTAGGCCCGCTCAAGATGGCGGCATGTCAGAATGTGTCACCATTGAGTTAGGTTGGGTTAGGCCCGCCCAAGATGGCGGATGTCAGAATACCCCACCAAAATGGCGCATGTCAGAATGTGTCACCAAGATAGCGACTGTCAGAATGTCTGACACACTTAGGTTGGGTTAGGACCGCCCAAGATGGCGGATGTCAGAATGGGGGACCAAAATGGCGCATGTCAGAATGGGGTACCTTTACTACTCACGGTGAAATTTACGAAATGCTGTGTTTTTGTTGTCGTTTTTCCGATTCGGCGAAGGACAGGCGAACGAACGAACCGGGAACATCGTGTTCTTAATGATCCACATCTGCACAAGTGTGAAACGGCACCAAATGCACTGCCGCTGCCTACCGAGGTGATGTACTTACACGTCCACCTCACTCGCACCCTGGGCGCGCAGGCACTGCTCGGCACGACGTAGGGGCGCGTCCGCAGCCTCGGTCTAGCGCATCGGCCGGCACGAACAGCGCGCGGCAGTCGACTGTCGGCG
Organism: Stenchaetothrips biformis; assembly: GCA_030522485.1. Classification (NCBI taxonomy): domain Eukaryota; kingdom Metazoa; phylum Arthropoda; class Insecta; order Thysanoptera; family Thripidae; genus Stenchaetothrips; species Stenchaetothrips biformis. The sequence goes on along the minus strand of CM060087.1, from coordinate 6,979,048 downwards.
TGAGTCAACCAACGCCAAGCCCGGCGCGTATTCCCTCCGTCCGCACATGACCTTGAGGCACAACGGCGCAACAGCTTCAACAGCTGAGCGTCGCAGGATGCCCTAACAGCCCCCCCCCCCCACTTTTCCTGCTCATATCGATCCCAGCAGCGGTGGCTAGGAGGGCGGGGGAGTAGGGTGGCGAGCGTGACGTCAGGATGCTAGTCACAGCCCAGCCAACGCTTCCCAACCGTCTGCGCTGCGCGTCGGGTTGCCTGCCAGCGCCACGGCGAGTTGCTCTGTGGAAAAGAATAAGGGACGGCCTGTCGATTCTAGTGCCACTCTCCACTGTGACGGCGCGCACTGTACTTAGGGTGCCAGCACAAAACAAATGATTTAAAATTGGAAAGTGTGGATGTAAAACAGAAATGCTCTTGCGGGCGATAGAAAAGTGTGGAGGAAGAGCGACAAAGAAGCCAATAACTAGGCAACTCACTGTCAAGGAAGTAACATAGGGTACCATTTGCGACTTATGCACTCACTGATATTCAATTTCAACCCAATTTTCTGAGGTGAAGCTCAATCTACGGTGTCTCAAAAGTAACGCACCTGCACCCGCGGTGTTTGACCTCACATTTTTTTGCGTTGTACTCCACGCAGATTTGACGAATATTGCCATTTTTGCGACACTAACTGTGTTACATTCACCGCAGATGAAGTGCGGTGAGGTTACTTAACACACATTTTGTAGGGGTCGGGACCCTCATACTGTAGTCTTCTGCGGTGCGCAATGCAGATGCTTTCGCATCGCACGGGAATTGCAATACCTTCCCATGCATAAGCATGAGGCATTTTTGGGACGCATCGCACGTGAAGTGCGATTTCTCACCGAAATGCATACAGGTGCTATGTTCATAGCGTTTGGAATCTCAGTGTGTCGTTCATTTACACTCTACTCTGCAAACGTAACAGTGTACTCAGTACACTCTGTTCAGCGTGCACTCTCAAGCACACTCTCATCAGAGTGTACTCATCACAGCACACTCTCATTACAGTGTACTCAGATGAGCACACTCCAACGAGAGTGTTCTCAGATGCGTACACACCTACAGCTGCATATAATGCAAGGCGTGCCAAGGTGTGTGCTCATCTGGGCACACTCTCGTCAGAGTGTACTCATCTGAGTACACTCTTGGAGTGTGCTCATCTGAGTACACTGTGATGAGTGTGCTCAGATGAGTACACTCTGATGAGAGTGTGCTTGTGAGTGCACGCTGAACAGAGTGTACTGAGTACACCGTTGAGTTTGCAGAGTAAATCTTACGAAGAAATTTCCGATGATACGAAGGGTACGCTGCAACCATAATACAAAGGCGTACAAAGGCAGTTTTTCTTCGTGTAACGAATGTTTTTCTTTGTACCTTACAATGAAATTCTAAAAAAGAGTCGTATCATCAAGGAATTTTGCTTCGCATTATGCTTGCGCCGAATCCACTGTAACGTAGCTCAAATTTATTTGTAAGATATTTTGAGTGTATGATCAGTCTGATCAGTCACATTTTTTATGGACACGCTCTCTTTTTTTCACAGACAGATACTTTTACGAGGTTGTAGAAAACTGATCCACAGGTCATTCATTTACGACGAAATCGTTTCAGGACAAATGTGTCGCTATCAAAACCAGCAACCAGAAAGTCGCTATAAGTTTCAATTTTATTTTATAGAGTCAATTCTGATAAATTAATTTTGAAATTGCCGTGTTCTCACATTCATTCCGCACCAAATCCGAGGATCCAAGATAGCCGATGTCGAAATTGTTCCTAGTTTTTCACTGCGCCGGGAAATGTAATATTTTGGGCGTTTAAAATAACTCTGGGCCCGCCCGCCTCTGGAGTGGCGAGACCTTTGGATTTGGAGTGTGACTATGTGCCCCTCCCTCCTGAAGTCGAGTAAGTTATCTTTCCGCAGCCAGCGTGGACAAGGCACTGGGGTTTCTTCCAATGGCAGGGACACTTCTCAATAACGCGCAAGGCAATGTAATCAAATAAAATAAGCATTGATTGTTTTATTTGAATCCGACGAAAAGATACTGGGAAGTTTCTAACACACTACGAAAAGAAAAAGTACACTTAGTAAACGAAGCATGCAAATAAGCGTCGGGGCGCTAGCAGAAGATAAGAACATAATGAGGTGCAAATTGAACGTTGCATGTTGCATTGAAGTTGAGCGATGCAAGACGGGTGAGCTGCATTTGTCACTCCTGCTGGCACCGCAGGGACTCACACTTCTCCACCAGTTCGGTCAGCTGCGAAAGAGAAATGAATTAGTTAGAGGCGCTTTGGTGCACTGTGAATCCATACCATGAGCATCAGGTCATGAGGCACATTGTAGGCAAATGAGACATTTCGTGCAGTTTGGTTACATTTCAGTGCACTCCCTCGCCCAGCGTTCTGACTATGTCATCGACAATATAGAAGGTGGTCCCGGGTAAACTAAAAGCAGATCTACAGGTTGCTGATTAAAATGACTTTGAAGAAGTGCTTTCACTGAAAAACCAAACATGGACTACTCAGTACCAACTGATGCGGTCATGTGAGTGCCATTTTGCCCCCATCAAATGGCGTAGTCATTCAACTTGGCATCGCAAACGCGGTCTAGCTTATGAAGGTCGTATTTTTTTCGGAGACGACATTAGACCATGTTTGCTCGTGCGAACAACCTACTCAGCGCACAGGCGGAGTAGACACAACGTTTGGGTAGTCAGTGTTTGCATTCTATTTTACACAACTATTAAATGGATAAAGTTTAACGTGAAACCAACAAAATATTGAGAACGTTAAGCCTGACAATTCGTTCGAGTGACACCATGTCGTGGTGCAAACTTGAAATTGGCACAGCAATTTTCAACGAACAGTGTGTCAAGCACGCACTACAAGGAGTCAACCCAAGACATGCACTTCTTTGCTGCATGCCAGCAGGCACACACTTGCTTGTTCCATGCATGCATTAGCTACGTGCATGCAGCAAGTGTGTGCCTGAGGCATGCAGCAAAGAAGTGCATGCCTTGGGCTGACATAATGTAGTGCGTGCTTGGCACACACTTGGGTTTGCAGAGAATGTGACGTTACATTCATTACAAAATGAATGGTGTCGTCACATTCGAACAAACGTGACATGGTCGCCTAAACGGAATGCCACTTTCGTTTGAACGTGGATGATCATCCAAACGAATTGCACATATTTTAGCGAACGTGACACTTTCAACAGCGAAAATGACGTCACATTCCTTTAGTAACAGTGTTGTGGACAGACAACAGGCATAAGTTGCACGAAATATTTTTTTTTACAATAGCGGTGAACGTTGATGCACTCCATGGAAGACCACCATTCAATAAGGCCCCCACGAGCCCCCAGCCAATGCAATACTCACCAAATAACTTTTAGCAAATGTCTGAAGCTGCTGAAGTAGCTCTCCATCCTCAGGCACTTCATCGGTGTACAAAAAGTCTATCCAGCTTTTGAGCACATCTCTGCAACGTAAACAGCATTCGCGTTAGACACTACACTACATGGTGAGGGGCTGTTAAACCTCAAAAACTTTTGAACAACGTTAAAAAATATATTTTCATTATGAACCTTAAGCAGTGTGAGCAAATGAAAACATCCAAGGAGAAAAACAGTACGTTACAGACATTGCGGTACTTGTCTACTATCACATCATTTGGGAACCAACTCTGATAAAAGGTGTCAATTCTCGTGAAAATGATATAATGCACAAAGAAATGAGGGAGAAGTAACTTTTTGAGGGTGCTCGAAAACAAGTAGGAGTCGGTGCTCGTGGTGTCTGTTCGGGAAAGAACCGAAAACTTCGGGGAGGGGAAATTTCGGACGTCCCGTCTTAAGATTGCATTCCCTTAGAGATTAACTTACACTAGTGCGCGATAGTGTACGGTACCTATAACCAGCGGGAGTATCCCCGAATTCCTTTCCATGCTTACGATCCTAGCGTATGGGAGGACACACGCGAGCAGGGCCACCCACCTCGCGAAGGGCAGCCGCACCCTGCGCTCTTGCTGCTCCTGCAGCCCGCTGCAGAACATGCTCTTGAAGACGTCGGCCCGGGCCATGAGCACGGCCTGGTGCGCGCGCAGGGGCCGCGCCGCGCCCAGCCGGCTCACCACCTCCACGTCCATGGACGGCGTGTCGCGCAGCAGGCGGCGCAGGTCTTCCAGCAGCAGCCTGCAACACAAGTCAGGCCGTCAGCGCACTACCACAAGATCCAATGTGAGCTTCACTGTGATTCCAAACGCTATGAACATAGCGCGTAAGGTGCAATGCATTGAGACATCGCGCCACACGTGCAATGCCATAGTCACATTGCACCTTACGTGCGATGCGTCCCGAAAATGCCCTATGCTAGTGCATAGGAAGGCATTGCACCACACGCGCGACGCAAAAGCATAGCGCCAATTGGCGCGATGAAAACGGCTTCAAACGCATAGCGCCAATTGACGCTATATTCATAGCGTTTGGATTCTCAGTGTTGGGACACATCGAAACGACTGTGCTCCCACTGAAAATCAAATAGTGATACATCTCACGCATCTCACCCTCCGAGGAGTGAGACAGAACTGTCTCACCAAGTCTCACAAAAAAAGGGTGATACTTCAATGTACCACCAATAAACAAAGGTCGTACACGAATGTATCACCGAAGAAAAGGGCGTACACACAATGTATCGCCGAAAAACGGTGATACTTTCCCAGAAAAACAAGGGCTAATCTCGCTGACGTCTGGCCTTTTCTTCGGTGATACATTGGTGCACGACCTTTTTTGAGGTGATACATTCGTGTACGACTTTTTTTCGGTGATGTATCACCGATAATTGGTCATATGTCTCAACCTTTGAATTTCAGTGCTATGCTTGATAAGAACACATTTACAGGAGAGTAACAGCATGAAGAATATCATATTCATCATATTCACTGGATGAGCGGTTTGAAATTTGTAGTGAGCTTATTCAAGCACACTCCCGCGTATGTGTACAAAGCACAAACTGGATGATGTATTGAGCATCTCTGCCGCATCTCGCGAGATACGCCAGATCTAGCAGCCCAGCGGCAGTCAGATGACCGTCACCTGCGTGAGGTGCACTGTAAAAAATTGTTGTAAATTTATGAAAAAAAATCTGTCAAATTCCTTGTAAAGTAACGAAAATAATTCATTATTTTATGAAATTAATTTATACTGGCAGTTTGTTTGTGAACACGGACTTATGAAATGGTACTATCGAAAAAACGACAGTAAAGGTAGAAAAATATGAAATGTTACCTAAAATTACAACAAAACTTTGGGTACTCTGCAAACTCAACAGTGTACTCAGTACACTCTGTTCAGCGTGTACTCACAAGCACACTCTCATCAGAGTGTACTCATCTGAGCACTTTCTCATCACAGTGTACTCAGATGAGTACACACTGTAAATCAAATGGTGATACATCTCACCATCTGAGGGGTGAGACAGAACTGTCTCACCGAAAAAGGGTGATACTAAAGTGTATCACCGTAAAAAGGTCGTACACGAATGTATCACCGAAAAAAGGTCGTACTCAAATGTATCACCGAAAAAGAGTGATACTTCCTCAGGAAAACAAGGGCCCATCTCACTGATGTCGGACCATTTTTCGGTGATACATTTGTGTACGACCTTTTTTTCGGTGATACACTCGTGTATGACTTTTTTTTCGGTGTGACTTTTTGTATCACCGGAAATGGGTGAGACGTCTCACCCTTTGAATTGCAGTGCACTCAGACGAGAGTGTGCTCAGATGAGTACACACCATAGCACGCCTTGCATTAAATGCAGCTGTAGGTGTGTACTCATCTGAGTACACTCTCGTTGGAGTGTGCTCATCTGAGTACGCTGTAATGAGAGTGTGCTCAGATGAGTACACTCTGATGAGAGTGTGCTTGTGAGTACACGCTGAACAGAGTGTACTGAGTACTCTGTTGAGTTTGCAGAGTAATTCCGTTGCACACATTGGTTGTAAAATCATGAAAGGGGGTAACGTCCTCGTAATTTTACAACGAGTATCGTGAAACGTAAAAAATTGTCAAAACAAGTTGATTTCCATTTAATCAGCAGGACATAGAGGAACAAAAGCCGTAGACGTAATTTAAACGTGTAAAAAGTTTCAAATTTTATAAAATTCTTTGTGAAAAATATTTCATAAATCGTTTAAAATCATAAAAACGTACTAAATTTCCAAATTATTCGTGCAACAAAATTACCCAACAAATGTTTATAACTTTACGAACAATTTTATTACAGTGTGCGGAGCGATTCTTAATGTGCCAATCATGCAAGTAAACCAAAGCGGTTTAAACAATTTACCGAGGGCTCCCCTCACTTAAATAATCTATGTTTGCCTGGAGGAGACAATCGCACAATCTTGCGCCTGTACACTGAAAAACCAAACGTGGTCTACACGACACCATTGGTGCGGTCAAATGAGTGCCATTTTGACCGCATCGGTTGGTGTGGTCTAGACCACGTTTGGGGTGCTCCGCAAATGCAATGACCACTCCAACTAATGCGGGCAAAATGGCACTCATGTGATCGCATCAGTTGGTGCAGCCGAGGCCACGTTTGGTTTTTCAGTGTATAACTAAGGCAAAAAGCGCAACAAAATCACACAGAATCCTGAACAATTCAAACAAACAGTCTGTGTACCGCAACATTTAAAACGAGGGACCCCTCGCAATCGGCAAATGTGTTGTGTACACGGTTAAAAGGAAAGCGTGGTGTTACCGACCTGACCGTGACAGCCTCGTTTCCTCCCCGCTGAATGCACGGGCGACTTCCCTCTCAATGCCTCATTTCAACCGTCTACTCAGTGACATCACTGAGAATCCAAACGCTATGAATATAGCGTCAATTGGCGCTATGCGTATGAAGCCGTTTTCATCGCGCCAATTGGCGCTATGCTTTTGCATCGCACGTGTGGTGCAATGCCTTCCTATGCACTAGCATGGGGCATATTCGGGACGCATCGCACGTAAGGTGCAATGTGACTATGGCATTGCACGTGTGGCGCGATGTCTCAATGCATTGCACCATACGCGCTATGTTCATAGCGTTTGGAATCACAGTGATCGCCAGGCTTGGACTTACTCGTGGTGCTGCGGCTGCTCGGGCGCGTGGAAGTGCGCGTACACCGCGAAGGGCTTCCCGGCCGGGCGGGGGCAGCCGGGCAGGGCCGCCCGCAGCACCCCGGCCTCCTCGTCGGCGGCCGTCGGCACCGTCTCGTACAGCACGCTGCCCTCCGACAGCACCAGCAGCGTCACCGACTCCGCCTCGCTGTCCTCGTCCTGGAGACCATGACGTCATCAATCGGGGGGAACACAGTCGCGTCAAACCACACTGAGAAAACCTTACAAACTATTATAGGCCTTACAAAGAAAAGCAGCTTGTTATAACAAAGTATTTTGAGCCTACATAAGCTTACACTGAAAATTGAATGGACAGACTTTGCTCCAATACATGGCGAGACAGAAAGTCTCGCCAAGTTTTGGTCAGACCTGAAAGTCTCGCCAAAATTTGGTCAGACAATAATGTCTCGCCACAAAATGGTGAGACTTTTCTGTCAGACCACGGAACAGGCCGCATGAACCGTATTGAATGGATTCAAAGGTCTGATCGTATTGTGGTCAGACATAAAATGTCTCACGATATTGTGGCGAGACATTTGTGTCTGACCAAATTATGGTGAGACTTTCAGGTCTGATCAAAACTTGGCGAGACTTTTTGTCTCGCCTGTCTCGCCTCTGGAGTGGCAAGAAGTCTGGCCTTTGGATATGTAGTGTACAAAGAAAATACTTCGTAATTCAAGAACTATTTCTTCATATAACAAAGTAAATTAGTTTATATTATGTAAGTTTAAAATACTTCGTAAGGTTTTCAGCGTGCATGCACAAACAAGCCCTGCACGGCTCGTCATCTCACGTTTGGACCGTAATACCTCTTGATTTTGCCAGTGTGCTGATAATGACAATCATGTCGCGCCCGTTGCTTTTAGTTAACGAAGTTTTGATGACAACGTCTTCATTTCTCAAGTAGCATCCATGAAAAATAACTGTTATTCAGCGATATGGTACGTCTACATACATTCGTTACAACGAGAACTTTTCAAACGTTCGTTAGAATATGATGTCACATTCGTTGTTGATCCATGTTCAAACGGTCGTGACATCCCAATCAAACGGCCGAGTTTCTTTCAAATGAATGTGACATCTCGTTCTATATTCAGTTAAGGACTTTCTGTTTTCACTCCCGCGTGAGTGTGGATCCTACACCTCCACAGGCGTCAATCCACGCCTCTGCGGGCGTGAGAGTGACTTTCTAACACCCGACGAGGCGTGGATCCACGCCTGTGGAGGCGTAGGATCCACACTCACGCCGGGAGTGAAAACAGAAAATCCTTAACTGAATATAGCATTGTTCAAACGAACGTGGCAAAATCCACATTCTAACGAATATGACGTCACCATTCGTCGATTCACAGTGACGTGAATAAAAATTTCGACAGTGTGCGGCCACAGCACCACGGCAGCGGCCTCACTCGAGGCGAGTCCCTCGTTACCTGGACCACGGTGAGGCGGCTGGCAGAGATGGTGTGCTCGGCGGTCCAGCGCAGCTGCCACTCGGCCGCGGCGGCGTGGAACACGGGGCTGGCCAGCGAGTCGGAGCCGCTCGGCGGGGCGCAGCGCCACAGCGCGCCGCTGTCGGAGCACGCCGCCACACAGCCGCTGGGGACGCCGTCACCGGGCAGCGTGGCGGGGCCGGCCTGCGCGGGGGGACGGGGATCAGAGGCAGCCACACTAAATTACTATGTACTTTTTGGTGCGGAAGATTCGCACATAATTGTGCATGCGTTTTGAAATGCACGAATTTGTGCGTAACTACGCACGAAAGTGTGCTTTGTAGCGCATAAAATTCGTGCATATTAAAACGCATGCACAACTTTGTGCAAAGCATATGCACAAAGTAGTACATAGTAATTTAGTGTGAGCAAGCACCATGGAGGCAAAGGCAGCGACGGGAGGCGCGGACGAGCAGGTGACGCATCCAGGTACACCCTGGTGCACACACCTACTCCCTCACTGCAGATGGTAAAGGGGACATTTGTTCCGAGTGAATCCATTGCCAGGATTTTTCCGTGCTCTGAATGACCAGGATTGACCTCCTCCGGCGATTTGAGACCCAGGATTTCCATTCTATGGTCACATGGTACAGAAATCATCTGTCTGCCAAGCAAAGGAGAAGGACTGGATCGCAAATCACGGTGAATCCTGGGTTCTCAAAGCAACGGAAATATTACTGGCAATAAATTGAAACAGAAAAAAATTTCCTACGTTTTTCTTTCCTGCAGTGCTCGAGCCTGACTCATCTCTTGCACAGAACTTCACAAAGAGTAATTTGATGTAAAGCCCCAGCGGTATGTAGCCAGCACAAAAGTCTATTCGAAGAAGAGAAGAAGAAGAAGAAGAAGAAGGATGAAGAAGAAGATGTTGAAGAATGAAGACTAGGGGAGAACAAACAGGGTTTAAAAATACAATGCCCTTGGAAGTGGTCGTTGAGTCGTGAATAAGTATATGGGACTTGTAAGAAAAATTTTAATGCCCTTCGGGAGGACATAAAGTCTTTTTGTCCTTAAAGGGTGCTGAAAGACTTATTATGCCCCTCTTGGGCGTAAAATTTTTATTTTTGTGCCTTTATTTTACCAGTGAAGATTCCTTCCCAATTTCATACCTCGCTATTATGTGTTCAAAATATGAGACACACACACGAAGTCTTCAGGGGCCACGCTGACCCTTACGTTGATAACGAAATATGCAAGCAACTTTATCTACAAATTATGAACAGTTAAACTTGCCTGCTCGACCCCTAGATTTCTAACTCTCAGGGAAAACTTACAAACCGTTGCCGATACGTTCACGATTGATTTGTGCGGTTCGGAGCTGTGAAGGTGCGTTTTAATTACCACACATACCGTGTCATGCAAAGTGGTCAACGTAGGTCACCCACGTTTTTTAACAATACGGAAAACGTCTTGATATTCACCGTTTTGTGTCTGAGCGGCACAAACTCTTCGTTTAGGGACGATGCGCATTTTATCGGAGAATATATCTCGATACAATGCTCAATAGGTTTGTTTTAATTTCATCAAATGTTGGGATACATCCAATTAAGGATAAATAAAAAGAAACATACTTCATGGTAATAGAAACTTTAGAGAAAACGATCCTCGAAATTGAGTGAGAAAAGCCAAGACTAGACGTCCCACAGTTCGCTCACAAATGAGGAGGAGTTTGTGTTTTTTAAACTCTGGGATGAGAACGGAGGTCCCCTCAACTCCCGTTGGGGCAGGGGCAGAGAGGGCGCTGATGACGTCCATGGCCTGGCTGGGCGTGGTCGCGCATGAAGTCGCGCATGAAGTCGAGCCACTGCGACGGTCTCGAGCAACGTACCCTCGAGGTGCTGGCCAGCAGCCAGTCCAGCTCTGGCGCGCAGGAGCCGCGGGGGCGGGCAGGCACGCCTCAGCGCGCTCAGCACCCGCCAAGCCACACCGCGTCGCTCGAGCACACGGCCACGGCCCGCCGGAGGGCCGGCCCGCGCCGCGGCGGCCAGGCCACCACACCTGCAGAGGCAGCGGCACGGTCAGGGCAGGAGTCCTAGATACTGACTCAAGGTCTCTAGGTCAGGGCGGCACGGTCAGGGCAGAGTCCTAGATACTGACTGCTAAGGTCTCTTACGGTCAGGGCGGAACGGTTCAGAATCATGGCAGAGTCCATAGATACTGACTCCTAGGTCTCTAGGTCAGGGCGGCACGGTCAGGGCAGAGTCCTAAATACTGACTCTCTGGTCTCTTAGGTCAGGGCGGGCACGGTCCAGGGCAGAGTCCTAAATACACTGACTCTAGGTCCTCCTAGGTCAGGGCGGCACGGTCTGGTGCAGAGTCTTCCAAGATACTAGGACTCCCAAGGTCTCTAGGTCAGGGCGCGCACGGTCAGGGCAGAGTACCTAAATACTGACTCTAGGTCACTAGGGTCAGGGCGGGCCGGCACAGAATCCAGCGTCAAATGGTGAGAGGTTTACACAGTTCATGAAGGCGGCAGAGGTGAATATATTCCCTTAAATCAAACAATTTTAAGGAGCAATATAATATCCGTTTTTAGGAGAAGCAAAACTATAACAAATGATATGAGATGCAAATGCTCTATCAAACGGAAGTGTGTACTCCGTATGCATCTACAGATGCATACCTATACACATCTTAACAGATCCATACTTGGTTGATTACACATCTACAGAAGCATACTTGGGCTGAGTAACGACATCTGCAAGAATGCATTATCTTAGCTCAGTTACAACACCTACAGGATGCATACGTTGTAGGGTGTGTACACTGTTAAAAAAATTGCCGATTGAAATTCTCATAACATGTTAATGTAATTATTAATCACTTTTTCTGTTTTGACAATTTCCACAATAGGCGATCTTCTGCAATGAAATTTCATAGCAACGTGTTATGAAGCTTCATTATATTGTTTAATTGAAAATTCAGGTGGCAAGTTATGACATTTTCCAAGTTGCGATAGTAGATGAGATGTATTTCTCAGTTCAATTGCCTAATTGAAATCTCAGACTGGTACCTTATGACTTTTGGTAACGCCACACTAAGTCCCAAAAATAGCATAACGGGTAAAAGTCCAATTCTAGACATGGCTCATACTTCGGAGTGTGACGAGAAGAGCGATATGTCAGTGGCGGCACAGATACTCGCATCTACGAAGTGCTCTCCGCGTGGAACCTAACGTGACGGTCGGCTGCCGTAACGCCATCGAGTCGCAACATGGTAATGCGTTTTTCCCTCCCTCGACTTCAGAGATAATATTTTGTTTAACAAACTTTTAGCATATCGTCCTTAGAGCAGATATTCCACTCAGGTAACCAAGCATAAACTTTTGAAAAAAAAAATTCATTTATTTTCCTTAAATGGAATTCGGATATACGTTATTAGTGAACAGACAACGGCGCTCCATAGCGCCACCTAGCGGCAGGTTCTTGAAACTTGACTTTCGAGCCCATGGTGGCTGACAGGGCCGTACCATGTGAGCAGTGGGATTGTCCACAGTTTTGCGTTTAATATGATACTAAAATACTTTTTTTTTGGTGCGCACGTTTGAGATCTTACACTACTCATATCTTCACGCGTATATTACTCAGGAAAAAGGAGAATAGGAATATTCCAAATCACGATTTGGGTTTTAAACTCAGTCAAATACTGAAGTTCCTTCCACCTCGGGCAATGTAAGAGCCATCATAATCTTGCCTTACCAAATGTCGAAGACCAACATGAAAGGGTTTATATCTTCGTTTATAAATTTATCAGAACCATACTGAATTTGGTAGTGTCTAACGTTTTGACTTTTCATCAAAATCTCTTGACCGTTTCATATTGCAGACTTGGATTTTTTTCAAGGAGATATTTTGACATTTCATTGAAATGAGTTCTGACATTTCTTTCCATTTTAATGAAATTTTATGGCCCGCTATGAAATTTTAATGGCGTTTCATGAATTTTCAATGCATATTTGGTAATGAAAAATTCATAAGACACATTTTTAAACAGTGTACTCAGCTAAGTACGCATCTGGAGATGTGTTAACATCAGCTAAAGTATGCAATCTATAGATGTGTACTTGTGGCCTATGCATCTGTAGATGCATACTGAGTACACACTTCTCAGTTGGTAGAGTGGAATATTACGACAAAAAAAAAAAAAAAAAAAAAAAATCATAACTAGCAATTAAAAAGAAAAGTTTAGGGAACACAAAGTGGGAGGAGGTTTATTCGCTCATTTCTTCAATGCGTAAAATCCGCGTAGTTGACCGCGCCACGCTCATTTTCTTACGATGATTTTTATGCATAATACGATGATTTGTCACCGTAAGGTATGTTTAAATTTGCATCATACGTAATATGCATAGTTGTGTACGTAAGGTATGCATGATTTAGCCGTATTATGCATGTTTCGTACATAAGGTACGTATGATTTCATCGTATTACGCATGATTAAGCGTAAGGTACGATGAATTTTATTGTAGTATGCATGTTTGCATTTTTACGTATGTTACGCAGACCGTTTCAGCGTAAGAATATGAGAGTGCGGGGTGCACGCCCACCTCGTAGTGCAGGGCGGCGCAGAGCAGGTCCGCGGTGGCGGCGGTGTCGTCCGTGTCGCTGGGGACCACGGCGCCGTAGACGTACTGCAGGAAGGGCCTGGCGGCGCGCGCAGTCAGGTGCTGCAGCTCCAGGACGCCGTCCGCCGCGTCACCCGCCCCGTCCTCGGCCAGCACGGCCAGCACCACGGAGCGGCAGCGCAGCACGGCGCGGTGCGCGGGGAACAGCCGGCCGCCAGCCACCTGCACGGAACCATCGACCGTCAGGCCGTCTCTGAGTCCATTTACCCACAGAAAACAAGTACCTTCAATCTAACGGTCTGGGTCTGGGCCTGAACTGCGGCGAGCGGACCCCAAAACAAGGGGAACTAACCCCAGTCACTGAAATTCACCAAAAATTTGAGATTTACTGAAATATATTAAACTTTATCGAAGTTTCTTTCAAAATTCACGAGTTTTGACCCGAAATTCATTTAACTAGAAATTATTTGATTAGTACACCAAAATTCACGTGTCATGCCGTTTTACGGCGTGAATTTCCTGTCAGGCCATTTCTTAGCGTGACTTTTTGTCATGCCCGACCAGAACATATTCAGTGAACAGTGGTTCAATCATAGGGAAGCACATCTGCATTATGCATTTTTCTGTATATGCGTACACTACAAGAACAAATGTGTACTTAGTACACAGCTGTGGGAGCGTACTTTACAAGCACACATCTATTAATGTATGCTTGGCAAGCAGGCAGCTATAGATGTATGCTTGGCCAAGCACACTGCTATAGGTGTGTGCTTGGCAAAGCACACTTTTATCCCACTCATTAAAAGGCAGGCTCCTACAGGTGTGTACTTGGCCAAGCATGCACCTATAGCTGTGTACTTGCCAAGCATACATCTATACCTGTGAGCTTGCCAAGCATACATCTATGGATGTGTGCTTGTAAGTACGCTCCCACAGCTGTGTACTAAGCACACATTTGATCTTGTAGTGTAACTAAGCAAAAAAATTAAATTAAAAAAATAAAATTAGTGGCCTCGAACTGACCTTGATGGTGACGTCACAGCCGTCCTCCATGTCCTGAAGCAGCAGCAGGTCCTTGGCCACGCCCCGGGTGGGGGCGGCAGGGCGACGTGCACCACCTGCAGGCCCGCGAGTCCGCGGGGGCGGCGCCCACTTCGGCCCGCATCCACGCATGGCCGGGCACCAGGCCCGTGGGGTTGCGGACCAGCCTCCTGGTCACCTGTAATCCGCACCGGATGAGGCTATGATAGCAAAACCTCGCTGACTCTGTGTGGCTGCTTCCTAACTGACGAGCATTATAGGGAGGGAATCAAAACCAGTGACCTCACTACAACGTTTGATTGCGTGCATAATGCTCCATTACGCTTAAAAATTATCGGGATTTCGCTCAACAACAGCTGAAAACAACCCAACAATATGCATAATTCGAAGAATTTTGGCTGGTTTGGCGAGGTTACATGCCTTCGTTTCACCAGTGTGCAGAGACACCTACCTCGGCGCCGCTGCCCAGCGCCGCGGCGAAGGCGACCTGGCTGCAGACCCAGCCGCCGGCGCCCAGCCCGGTGCGGTGCTCCCCGGCCTCGCCCAGCAGGCTGAGGCGGCAGCGCCCCGAGCGGCAGGCCAGCCGCAGCTCCCACTGCAGGCCGTGCAGCGAGAACGGGGGGCACGTCAGCGTCCAGTCCTGCAAGGACACGGCAGGGCAGCGTCAGTGCGCTGGCAGAACTGAAACCAACTACGCTTGACGACTTCAAGTGAAGGGAAGAAATTCTCACATGCATTTAAGACACTGAGAATCCAAACGCTATGAATATAGCGTCAATTGGCGCTATGCGTTTGAAGCCGTTTTCATCGCGCCAATTGGCGCTATGCTTTTGCATCGCACGTGTGGTGCAATGCCTTCCTTTGCACTAGCATAGGGCATTTTCGGGACGCATCGCACGTAAGGTGCAATGTGACTATGGCATTGCACGTGTGGCGCGATGTCTCAATGCATTGCACCATACGCGCTATGTTCATAGCGTTTGGAATCACAGTGGAGGAGCGGCGCGGAGAACTACGCTCAAGGGGCAAACGATTTCAAAAAATTTTCGACACCATGATTTCTTGTCGACGTTTTATTAATTACTTCAACGCCATTTTACCGCTATTTCAACATTAATTCGACGTGTTTTTTTCACGTTACTTGTACGTTATTTCGATGGAAAACGTACAACCAAAATTCAAGTTGTTTTCCCCACCTGTATGTACTGCGCTTGAAGCGGGGCGTAGAATTTACTTCGCTCAGTGAAGGCTTAAAAGTGCGATTCAGTCCAAGAGGTCTGCCATTTCTTGCTTTCATAGAACGCCTACACCCACCCATACTAATCTTAAATGTTACCTAAATAAAGACCCTATATGTTTGCAGTTAATTAGACAAACGCCTCTGACTAGGCAAGTAGCATATGGCTTAAGTCAAAGGGAAACTCACTGCAATCACACTCGAATGTACATTTATTTTGTCAGAGGCAGACCTTTTTAACCAGAGCGAAAAAGGGCACGAACCAGAGTTCACTTGGAAGAAGCGAACGCTGC
Organism: Stenchaetothrips biformis; assembly: GCA_030522485.1. Lineage (NCBI taxonomy): Eukaryota > Metazoa > Arthropoda > Insecta > Thysanoptera > Thripidae > Stenchaetothrips > Stenchaetothrips biformis. The sequence continues at coordinate 6,963,232 of CM060087.1, read as the reverse complement.
AACACCTAGGCAACGCTTTTAAGAGTACCCACGGTAGACAAATTGGCTTGGCTTATTTGATTTCAGAATGTCCCACGGATATAAATTTGAATCAATCGAGACACTTAACCCAAATTGTTCCGTAAACAAAAACAGGCAAATCGAATCAAGACGGCATACTCCAACAAAGTGAACAAAACTGTCCATTTCAAATCAAGAAGGCATGAGACAACAAAGTTCACTGTGAAATCAAATGAAGAGGCCATACCCCGTTGCCGAACATAGGACTTAAAGGGATAAAATTCACTTCGTGGCCTCAAGAGCGGTTATTCTTCACAGGCTGAAAAAAACCCCTTCGAGTACTAAGCTACATCAGTAACGACGAGTTTTTAATTAGTAACGATGAGCATGAAAAGGCGTGGTTAAGAGGTAAACGCAATTAGCAATAGTGAACCAAGAAATTGTATCTGGAATCCTTAATCAATGTAATTCAGATAGAACGACTTTATCCTGCTGCAGAAACACTACCACAACTTACTTTTTTTTTTTCCACCAGTACGCTCATGAAAGAAAAATTACGACATTGTGGGACTGATCGTCCGAGTGGTGTTCTCTCCCACCTCGTTTCCACGCTGCCCCTTGCCGGGCAGGGTCCAGGTCACTCCAGACGGGTCCACGATGACCAGACCGTTGTCCTGGTCCTCGCTGTCGGCAGTCTCGTCTTCAACTTGGCTGCGGCTGTCAGGAGCCTCGGCTTCAGCTTGGCTGCGGCTGCACGGAACGCAGAAGTCCTGCGGCGGCGGGGCACACTGCTGGGCGTCGGGCAGTTCCATCTCCATCTGCATGGCGTGCGCCAGCCACCGCTCCAGCATGTCGCTTCTAGCCTACAACCAGCACCGAAAAGCATACTTGTTTAGATGCATGTTACAGAATACTTGTTAGAACAAACCAAGTTTTCGAAGTGACAGAAAGACGAATCCTCGAACTGCATATAATAATTAGAAGAACAAGCAGTGTGTTGTGACTTTAAAATGCGCAATAAGTAGGCTAGTGATATCCGAGGGGGTATTCACTCGGGTGGAAGTCGGTTGTCCGCTATGTAATTGATCTGTAATAGTTTTGTAATGTAATCGGAAATACGGGCACCAAGTAGGAAAAATAGGTGTTGATTTTGTGTCTTTTTGGACCATTGTTGCCTTTGTAACTTGTTGAAAGGCTTTTTGGTTTTGAGAGGTTAACATAAAGCATACAGAAACGGCACCGAATAAATGGGACGCATTATCGCGTTCTTGAAAGAATAAAAATAGTCAGAAATGACCAAAAATGCTTCTTTTACGCTTAAAGATCCCACGTCCGTCATGAAAGGTGTAATACTCCCGAAAAGGTTAAAGTGTGTTGATTGTTTTGAATACCCCCTCAGTGATATCCGAAACTATGGGGATCCATCAGACATCCCTAAGTGCCTAGTGGCAAAGGAAATGTAGAAGCGTGGAACTATGAATCCTAAGAGCGTGACCGCAAATGCACCTGGAATTCGTCGGCAGTCCTCAAATTCCAGTTCTTGGAAGGTCTCGCACACACTTCTGACTCTCCGTGGACTTTGGCCTGGAACAGTAAAACATGGGGTGCAAATATTGTGAGTGACGTACTGAGGCTAGGGCTGGGCGGTGCGGCAAATCCCGAACCGGTTTCCGGTTCATGAAAAAACCTTTTGCGCTCCCGGTTTACCGGTTCGGTAAAAAACCGGTTTTTCCCACAGAACCGGTTTTTTTTTTCCCTCGAACCGGTTTGGTACTGACGCGGTGTTTTTAAATGAACCGGAGCAATTCTTTCCCAAGGCAACCAGGCCCAAAACCTTCATGTCTCAGATCCTGCTCCCGTTGGTTTTTTAAGATGCCCTAGTAGTAGAGAGTCTCCAAAAAAATTTTCAGAATTTTATGTCTGATAGAAGCCGAGATTTTGGGGTTTTTATGTTTCAAACCTAGGAAAAATTCCACATTTTTAATTTTTCATCGAAACTTTCCCGTCTAAATTTTTTTGAAAAGAGCATAAAAAGTTGAGTCCTTTCCATGCCAGAACGGAATTTTCAAACAATTTTTTGAAGTTTCGACATAGTTTTAAAATTTAAAAAAAGTGGATTTATTGGTTAAAAGCTAATACGTATATTTTTTTTTCACTTCTCTGAGCGTTAAAAAGTGTATTTTTATAGTCCCTAACTCTGGGAAAAATAAAAACTTTACGGATGAAACTCATTCTAAATACCGCAGCCCAAAACCTATTTTCAGTCTTCGCTTTTCGACTAAAGTGTACCCCCAGGCACTGCAGGATGGTTCAATGAGTCAAACCAAATCATCTTTGTATGTTATTACTCACTTAACATCAAAGCTGAAGTATTTTAAGTACTCTGTTCAACAGATATATCTGTAGATCACTCTCAAATGTTATTTTATAGCCTAAATCACTCAATTTCTTAGATACACACAGCCATTCAAATTACTCTGCAGCTCACTCAAACATTCAAGAGTGATGTCAACTAGAACACAGCAGAAGAACTTTAAAAAAGTACTAGCATGCAAATAATTTTTTATTTTGAGATCAAATTTAATAATTTTTAACAGTTTTACTTCTTCTTGCTGCCTCTTGACTTTTTGGGCTGACCTAAACAGAAGAAAAGATTGTGAAGACAAAGAAGTCCTTGTTATAATTTTGTTAAATACAAAAGCATCTTACTAGTCTCTGCTGATTCTTGGGCAGCTCTTTGTTTTCTGGAGCTTGCAGGAGTTGGTTTACTTGTTTTGGGTGGCAGTTCATCTGACTCACTGCAAAAGAAATGCATATGCATATATGAAGAAAAACTATATGCATTTGGGAAATGAGAAAAGATATTTCTTACCCGCTTTGGTTTTTCTTTGCTCTTTTCCTCTTTGGCTCGGCTTCTGATTCTGGTTCATTTGGCTCACTGCAAAAGAAATACATATGCATAAATGAAGAAAAACTATATGCATTTGGGAAATGAAAAAAGACATTTCTTACCCGCTTTGGTTTTTCTTTGCTCTTTTCCTCTTTGGCTCGGCTTCTGATTCTGGTTCATTTGACTCACTGCAAAAGAAATATATATGGATAAATAAAGAAAAACTTTGTACTAGGTATTTGTGAATTATTTTGGGAAATGAGAAGAAATTTCTTACCCGCTCTGGTTCTTCTTAGCTCGTTTCCTCTTTGGCTTGGCTTCTGAACTACCTTGAGCCCTAAGGATTAGAGGACAGATATTAAGATGATGAAAGTGAAAAAGATAAAAGTAGGATGTTATAGCGCAGTATAAATTTTTAAATGTTTCTTACTTCGGTTGAGGTGTGATGTCGCACATCTTGACATGGCTTGACAAAGAATACTCCTTTGTTTGGACTAAAGTTTCAGAAACTGGGATGATAGCATGGATGCTTCTGATCCCAGGTACAAGAGTAGCATTTTCCATTCTATCGTGGTATATCTGATTGTGACATTCAATTTTGAATTTACTCACAAAAGTGTAGTCCATGCTTTTACTGCTTCCTTTGAGGTAATTGTACAATTGAACTGGGTTAGCAATAGGCTCTTCATCAACTCTTCTTTTGCTTTCCTCTGCTGCTGACCGCTTTGCTGCTCCAGCAGTCGCATCACAGAGAGTTTTTCCATGTGAGGTTGGGAAGAAGTGCCACTCCGCTACTATCAGGAAGTCTCCCTGATGGTTGGCAAGATTTGAAACATTCTTGCGGTTTTTGTACTGAGCTGCAGCTCCGTCACTCCAATAGAATACCTTCTTAACTTTTCTCCCTATCTTCTCTTCTAGATACTTGAGCAGCCTCTCTTGAAAGGCATGTACTGCAGCAGTGTTATGTTTAAGTTCATCAGAGATTACGATGAGAGTGCAAAATTCAATTTCTGCTTCTTCTGTTCTGCGGAAATAATTTACAAACGGATGCAAGGTGGCTTGATCATTATTCCAGTGGAATCCCTGGATTGCATCCTGTATCAAAAATGAATAGTTCTCTGAAAAGTCTCCCAGGGTTAAAACTTCACCAACCTTCAAATTGGCTTTACATTCTTTCAAAGCTGCTGCTTGCTTCTTAGCTATGAAATTGTGCTTTTTGTACTCCAATAACTTATCCGTAAAATCATCAATGTAATTGTCAATAGATTTCACTACTGTTTCCAAAGAGCAGCGATCAACGTTCATCCACTGTTGAAACATTACTGAGTCGAGTGAGAGTTCTTCAAAGTGTGCAGCCAGAAACACACGTAATATTTCTGGATCTGGACAGTCTAAACATTTATCCATATAGCAATCATCTGACTTAGAAGTACACATGAGCATGTCCACACAATCTTCAAAGGTTATTTGTGCCTCACCATCTTTCTCATCTAATTCACTAACTTCCGCATCTTGTTCACTCACACTTTTCTTCTTTTTTCTGCGTATCCCACCGCCTTTGGCCATCAGCTCAGTGTTTTGATGGATGGCACAGACACAAACAGAGTGCGTGCCACTAGCACCAGCACTCACACATTCTGGAGGCCTCAAGCTTGCAAACTTTGAGAACGACACTTTGCCAGGATATTTCTTGCAAAACATTGAGTACAGTTCATTTACAGTGCAAAGTAAAAGTCTCTTCTGTTTGTGAACTCGTTTACCATTTACTACGACACTTTTGTAGTCTCTCTGACCAGGCATAGGTCTACTAACTTCATCAGCATAGTAGAAGCCTAAAATTGATTTGACTGTTTCTTCATTCAGAGGCCGACCTTGCTTAGGTTTTGGCACTGCAAGAATTCCCTCTGATTCAACTAAAGCTTTTGTAACTCTCACCATATTTACAGAACAATCAAATTTTTGACAAATTTTTTCTCTGCTCCAGCTTGTTGGTAAAACAGATAAAATTTGGATCTTCTTTGCTCGATCAGCAGTCTTGTGAAATTCGGTCTTTAACCCACTGATCATTTCTGTGAGGTCAGCAGAATCCTCACATACCTGAAATTCACCAGAAAAGCATAAGTATTTTTGGAAGACTCAGAAGACACAAACAAACTCTTTGGATTAACATATACCTCACGTAGAGAAAAATTTAAATAATCATGTTGTTTCTCTGCAGCCTGGATCATGACGCTTTTAATCGCATCAGTAATTTCTTCTAATCTTGTCATGCCATAATATCTCTGATGCTTAAGTTTCTTTACATCCACAGTTGCAATGTTAAGCTTTTTTAAGATTTCATTTAAAGAATCCAGGATCTCTTCTGATTTCCATGACTGATCTGACTGCGTTGACTGCCCTGACAAAGTCAACGGACTACCTTCGCTTGATGCAGCAGAAATGGTTCTTGAAGCAGTAGCAGATTTCAAGGCTGGTCGAGGTCTCAAACGATCCAAGTTCACCACGCTCTCAGTAGTTTGTGTGAACTTGTGATCTGATGTGGGCCCAGTTTGTGTGAACTTATGGTCTTGTGGAGTGCATATGGTTTGAGTTGATTGGCTTAACCGCTCAACAGGTGGCTCTTCAGCAGGAGGGTTGTTGCCTTCATCATCATGTCCATGATCATATCCACTACCACCACCACCAGCACCACCACCTTGATCATTTTGAGCAGCATAACGGTCCCTCGCTGCTTTCACTGCTCTTGCACAAGGATAACATAGTTTGTGGCCTGGCAGAAATGTTAAGTTCAAAGGTAGCCACTGTTTGTAACTGTCCAAAGATATTTCTTCAAGCCGACCTTTCACATTTCGACCATGGTTCTGGTATGGATTACAACACACTTTAAAATTAAGCGAATAAGCGTGTAGAAAGGTCCTTTTGTGAGATTCGCAAACAATGAAAGGCTTCACACTGCAGCCCGATCTTATTGACATCAGTTCCTTGTGGTCTTTTGAAATCTCTTGTTCTGTAAATTCTCTGCCAGCGCAGGGTGACCCAATACTTGTTCCAATGGAACACGACATTGTCTTTAAGTCAGGCAAATAGATAAGGAAAAGAATTCCTCCAATGTCACTTCACACCACGCACACTACACAAGAGGTTAGCGGCCAACAAAAACAAATGATGACTGCAAACAACATCATACACTGTTTGCAGGACAGATGCTTATTTGCACTAGCATTTTTTTAAAAGTTCTTCTGCTGTGTTCTAGTTGACATCACTCTTGAATGTTTGAGTGAGCTGCAGAGTAATTTGAATGGCTGTGTGTATCTAAGAAATTGAGTGATTTAGGCTATAAAATAACATTTGAGAGTGATCTACAGATATATCTGTTGAACAGAGTACTTAAAATACTTCAGCTTTGATGTTAAGTGAGTAATAACATACAAAGATGATTTGGTTTGACTCATTGAACCATCCTGCAGTGCCTGGGGGTACACTTTAGTCGAAAAGCGAAGACTGAAAATAGGTTTTGGGCTGCGGTATTTAGAATGAGTTTCATCCGTAAAGTTTTTATTTTTCCCAGAGTTAGGGACTATAAAAATACACTTTTTAACGCTCAGAGAAGTGAAAAAAAAATATACGTATTAGCTTTTAACCAATAAATCCACTTTTTTTAAATTTTAAAACTATGTCGAAACTTCAAAAAATTGTTTGAAAATTCCGTTCTGGCATGGAAAGGACTCAACTTTTTATGCTCTTTTCAAAAAAATTTAGACGGGAAAGTTTCGATGAAAAATTAAAAATGTGGAATTTTTCCTAGGTTTGAAACATAAAAACCCCAAAATCTCGGCTTCTATCAGACATAAAATTCTGAAAATTTTTTTGGAGACTCTCTACTACTAGGGCATCTTAAAAAACCAACGGGAGCAGGATCTGAGACATGAAGGTTTTGGGCCTGGTTGCCTTGGGAAAGAATTGCTCACCGGTTTTTTCTACACAACTTGCCTATTTTTCATCAGCTGAGGGTTTAGCTCTATTTCTGATGGATGTTTTTGACGTTTTGGCACACTTTGCACCTCGCTTGGAAACAAAGAAGAAAAAAAGGAAAGCCAATTTTTTCTCTTTATTAAAAACAAAGCCGGCGACCAAAGTGGAAAAGTCCCGCCGCGGTTCAAAATCGGTTCGGTGGTTTGCCGGTTCGATACCGGTTCGGCGGTTTACCGGTTCGCCGCCGGTTTTCGGTTTACCGGTTTTTTTTCGGTGCTCGCACCGGCATGCCGGTTCACAAAAAAACCGGATGACCGAACCGGTATACCGAAAAACCGCCCAGCCCTAACTGAGGCCACTGGCGTGGTCGTGTCGCTCCTAACTGCACGCGAAGTGTCTCAAGAGTATATTCAATGCACGTTGGCAACTTCGACTTCGAGAGAAACGAACGGGCCACACTTGAACATGGTCGAGGAACAGTCGTTGGAGGCGATGAGTGGGAATGGCGGTATTCTAGTTCATTACGTAAAAACTGTGAAAACTATAACTCACAGAGCGTGATCACTCTGACTTGTCATTCACTTACCGCTGACACAAACTTGCCGTCCGGACCGTGCCATCTTCCATTCCTGTCTTGATAGAACTTAGACGAGGTAAATAACTGAATTGGAAGTAATGAAAATGAATAAGACTTCATACACAAAGAATGCGGAAAATAAATTTTTGAAAATTGTTGAGACCGGCACCTTGCTGGAATTCGAAGATTTACGAAGGGAGGCTTTCCCAGTGGTTTCACCAACGAGACTCTGAGAACAGAAAACGAGCATGGTGGCAGAAAGTTAAAGAAGTACTTGCACTTCGATCACCTTTTGGCGAAAGACCTTGGGATACCAAGAAAACCAAAGGCGTTAAGAGAATTTTAGTAGATACCCTAAAATTCCAAACTTTGGAGGTGAATGCCTTGGAGGTGACTTAGCACCTCTGTGAGTAGAGGTGAAATCACTTCTGGGTTTGGAGGTTATATTTACGACACTAATCACCCTCGGAAGTACCTCAAAACTTAAGAGGTTCCTTCTCAGCTACCTTAAAACACCTCTAATTTTGTGGAGGTAATAATTTGGATGTAAAAACAATCACAGCATTGAATTGGAGGTATTTTTTTTTTGGATGTAGTCGGCCCTACCCTGAAAGAGTCATGCCAAAAATTGGCAATGTTTGGCGTGAATTTCCTGTCATGCCAGTTTTGGGCATATCTTTCCTCAAAAAACGCATTGTCATTCACGCCAGATGACGACGTGACTCACATGTCATCACTCACAGAGCGTGATCACTCTGACTTGTCATTCACTTACCGCTGACACAAACTTGCCGTCCGGACCGTGCCATCTTCCATTCCTGTCTTGATAGAACGAAGACGAGGTAGATAACTGAATTGGAAGTAATGAAAATGAATAAGACTTCATACACAAAGAATGCGGAAAATAAATTTTTGAAAATTGTTGAGACCGGCACCTTGCTGGAATTCGAAGATTTACGAAGGGAGGCTTTCCCAGTGGTTTCACCAGCGAGACTCTGAGAACAGAAAACGAGCATGGTGGCAGAAAGTTAAAGAAGTACTTGCACTTCGATCACCTTTTGGCGAAAGACCTTGGGATACCAAGAAAACCAAAGGCGTTAAGAGAATTTTAGTAGATACCCTAAAATTCCAAACTTTGGAGGTGAATGCCTTGGAGGTGACTTAGCACCTCTGTGAGTGGAGGTGATATCACTTCTGGGTTTGGAGGTTATATTTACGACACTAATCACCCTCGGAAGTACCTCAAAACTTAAGAGGTTCCTTCTCAGCTACCTTAAAACACCTCTAATTTTGTGGAGGTAATGATTTGGATGTAAAAACAATCACAGCATTGAATTGGAGTTTTTTTTTTTTTTTGATGTAGTCGGCCCTACCCTGAAAGAGTCATGCCAAAAAATGGCAATGTTTGGCGTGAATTTCCTGTCATGCCAGTTTTGGGCATATCTTTCCTCAAAAAACGCATTGTCATTCACGCCAGATGACGGCGTGACTCACATGTCATGCTGATTTTCGGCGTGAATTTCCTGTCACGCCAATTTTCAACGTGACTTTTTGTCACGCCATAATTTGGCCATGTGTCTGACTATAACATTTTCAGTGATAATTTAGAGTCATCGATTTCGCTATTCAGAGACACGCCGAGACATGCGCTTTCGTTCGCTGAGTTAAAGCTGAGTCCATACCTGATTTGTACTGGATACGGAAGTGGATGTTGCCCCCGTAAAAGAATCAACAGCAGACTACAAGAAAAACATCGAAAAAGTTCAAGAATACATGTATGTCTTACAGCGAAAGTTGTCCTCAATTGGGAAACACGCGAAAAAATAGAATAAGTACAGCTGACAGGTGTATTCATTAGGGGATAACCATGAACCACTAAGTATTATCAATTTATTGTCGGAACAAACACTCTGCTGAAATGGAATTGACCACCGCCGGAAGGTCTGTATATTTAGAAGTTCTCTTTGTGAATTCGAAGCGAAGGCACTGCGCGATGCTCTAGTGCAACTGCGGCTGAGACGACAAAATACGAACTTTTCTGTAAGTACAGCACTGCGGGTGAAAAATCGGTCACGTTACCAAGATACGTCTTCCAGATGTATTGAGGAGCTGATTTAGTTATTATCTAGGCTGTAAGTCATGTTGCTGAGCATGTAGCGTACGAAGAACATTCATCAGTAACTTCAACGATTTCTTTGCAAGTATGCCGAGGGAATTGGTATAAATAATCGTGATTCCAGTTATGAACAGTGATGTGTGTTGAGACTGTTAAGTTGGTAGTAAAAACATATGAACTTGTAAAGTTTTTGTATTTTATAAGTAATTAATGATAGACAAAAACTTATGTTGGTAACGAAAGTATATGTAGAACGTCTTTTGTCACCAAGGATAATAACAATAAAAACAAGGCAGCTAAAAGGACAAAGGAACAAAGCCAATCTACTCCACTTGTGAGAATCCCAAACGTAAATTTGATCAAATACCAAATTAACAAGAATAGAAAAGACAATAATAACAACAATATGAAGTATGAAATGTAGATCGACATTTACCTTCGAGACGAATTTGCCGTCAGGCCCATGCCATCTTCCTTTGCTATCTTTGAAAAAGGAAGAGGAGGTTGACAACTGCAATGTAATCAGATAGTTTAGGGTTTAGAGGTAGTTGGGTCATGCGAGGCAAGTAAGAAAAGGGTAACGGTTTGGTAGATGCCCATACCTTGCTTGAGTTGGCAGATGTCGTCTTTGAGGCGGAGGTTGAGGTAGAGTCATAAGAGGAGCTCTGAAAGGAACGATATACTTTGCAAAAAGTGGACCAATTTATCTGTGAGGTAATGTAATAAAATTAGACTAACACTAACTTCGCGCGAACTGGATGGCACATCAGCTCCCATTGAAGCATCGACGACAGCCTGCCGACAAATTGCAGAAAATAAGAGAAAACCTCTTTCACAGGTTGAGAAAAAAAGAAGAGAAAAGTAATACCAGTCAGGTATTTAAAGACGACTCTCCTCTCTTATCAATATTCACAAATAATTGGTTGCAATGAGACGAAAACAAACACCAAGATGCAATGTTATTCAATACAAGTGACGTCACACACGCCACAGGATGTCACGTTCCTTTGAGTAAGATGACACATTCGTTGGAACGTGACACGACCAGGGACCCTGAAAGTACTTCATGATAGGGGGGGGGGGGGCAAGAATTTTTCCGTGAGGGAGGGAGGGGGGGAACTTGTAAAATGCGTGTTATGTGAAATTTTCAATTGTTGCCAGGCCGTTTTTACTGTCGAAATTTAGTGAAACGCGAGCGGAGCGAGCGAAAAGCCATCGAAATTTTGACAGTTTGAACCTTAAGGGGGCCCAAGCGATCGAATAATGGAAATAACAAACAAAATGCGAGCGAAGCGAGCTTAAAGTCAGCGAATTTCAGGAAATTATAGCATATTTTGGTACCAATTACGACATTTTACACAAATTAGTGACGCTCTTTCAGTAAAAAGAAGGGGGGGGGGACGCCCCCCCGATTCAAATCAGGTGATGCCAATGCATCCCGCGGTCGCTGGACACGGCCGTTTAGTTCGACTGAACGTGGATCAACATTGAAACAAATGACACGATTTTTTCTTCGTTAAAAATTTCTCGCCCGCAACAAAAATTTATTTGTCTTCACCTTCCTTGACGCAAGCTCAGCCACGATGCGCCTCATGCTGGCAAGGGCAGTGATGTGTGTTGAGACTGTTAAGTTGGTAGTAAAAACATATGAACTTGTAAAGTTTTTGTATTTTATAAGTAATTAATGATAGACAAAAACTTATGTTGGTAACGAAAGTATATGTAGAACGTCTTTTGTCACCAAGGATAATAACAATAAAAACAAGGCAGCTAAAAGGACAAAGGAACAAAGCCAATCTACTCCACTTGTGAGAATCCCAAACGTAAATTTGATCAAATACCAAATTAACAAGAATAGAAAAGACAATAATAACAACAATATGAAGTATGAAATGTAGATCGACATTTACCTTCGAGACGAATTTGCCGTCAGGCCCATGCCATCTTCCTTTGCTATCTTTGAAAAAGGAAGAGGAGGTTGACAACTGCAATGTAATCAGATAGTTTAGGGTTTAGAGGTAGTTGGGTCATGCGAGGCAAGTAAGAAAAGGGTAACGGTTTGGTAGATGCCCATACCTTGCTTGAGTTGGCAGATGTCGTCTTTGAGGCGGAGGTTGAGGTAGAGTCATTAGAGGAGCTCTGAAAGGAACGATATACTTTGCAAAAAGTGGACCAATTTATCTGTGAGGTAATGTAATAAAATTAGACTAACACTAACTTCGCGCGAACTGGATGGCACATCAGCTCCCATTGAAGCATCGACGACAGCCTGCCGACAAATTGCAGAAAATAAGAGAAAACCTCTTTCACAGGTTGAGAAAAAAAGAAGAGAAAAGTAATACCAGTCAGGTATTTAAAGACGACTCTCCTCTCTTATCAATATTCACAAATAATTGGTTGCAATGAGACGAAAACAAACACCAAGATGCAATGTTATTCAATACAAGTGACGTCACACACGCCACAGGATGTCACGTTCCTTTGAGTAAGATGACACATTCGTTGGAACGTGACACGACCAGGGACCCTGAAAGTACTTCATGATAGGGGGGGGGGGGGGCAAGAATTTTTCCGTGAGGGAGGGAGGGGGGGAACTTGTAAAATGCGTGTTATGTGAAATTTTCAATTGTTGCCAGGCCGTTTTTACTGTCGAAATTTAGTGAAACGCGAGCGGAGCGAGCGAAAAGCCATCGACATTTTGACAGTTTGAACCTTAAGGGGGCCCAAGCGATCGAATAATGGAAATAACAAACAAAATGCGAGCGAAGCGAGCTTAAAGTCAGCGAATTTCAGGAAATTATAGCATATTTTGGTACCAATTACGACATTTTACACAAATTAGTGACCAGGGACGCCGGAAGTATGTTTTACAAGGGGGGGCGAAGTGCCAAAAGGGCCCGGATTTTTTTTCGCCTAATTTTGGGTGGCAGTCGTCAGTCTGTTGTGTATTTTCCATGCTTTATGGCCGTGCTAGGGGCGTTTAGTTCTGTCAAAGAGTTTGACCAGTAACCTGCCCAACGCAGGGGGCTATAGTGTAAACTATGTTTTGTACAACGAAGTAATTAGAATCATTTACCCCCAGTAATGGATATTTTGCGAGCGAAGCAAGCTTTAAGCCAACGCTCATTGGCTTCCAAAAATGATCATTGGAAAGACGATGGGACATTGCGTCCCATACATGAAAGTATGCATAGGTTCATTCGCGAGCGCAGCGAGCAAAGAGCTTTTGAAAACCTATGTGGTATCGTGTGGTATTAAAATGATATTTAAGGCCACTGAGGTGCCGTGCCATACGAGATGGTATGTGACTCTGGGGTATAGAAAAAGCCCGCTTTGCAGTCCCTAAAAAGGCCCGCTTCGCGGACTCTGAAGGGCCCGGCTTTGCTACGACAAATTCTAGGAGGGGCCTTCGGCCCCCCCTGCCCCCCACTTCCGGCGTCCCTGTTAGTGACGCCCTTTCAGTAAAAAGAAGGGGGGGGGGACGCCCCCCCGATTCAAATCAGGTGATGCCAATGCATCCCGCGGTCGCTGGACACGGCCGTTTAGTTCGACTGAACGTGGATCAACATTGAAACAAATGACACGATTTTTTCTTCGTTAAAAATTTCTCGCCCGCAACAAAAATTTATTTGTCTTCACCTTCCTTGACGCAAGCTCAGCCACGATGCGCCTCATGCTGGCAAGGGCAGTGATTTGTGTTGAGACTGTTAAGTTGGTAGTAAAAACATATGAACTTGTAAAGTTTTTGTATTTTATAAGTAATTAATGATAGACAAAAACTTATGTTGGTAACGAAAGTATATGTAGAACGTCTTTTGTCACCAAGGATAATAACAATAAAAACAAGGCAGCTAAAAGGACAAAGGAACAAAGCCAATCTACTCCACTTGTGAGAATCCCAAACGTAAATTTGATCAAATACCAAATTAACAAGAATAGAAAAGACAATAATAACAACAATATGAAGTATGAAATGTAGATCGACATTTACCTTCGAGACGAATTTGCCGTCAGGCCCATGCCATCTTCCTTTGCTATCTTTGAAAAAGGAAGAGGAGGTTGACAACTGCAATGTAATCAGATAGTTTAGGGTTTAGAGGTAGTTGGGTCATGCGAGGCAAGTAAGAAAAGGGTAACGGTTTGGTAGATGCCCATACCTTGCTTGAGTTGGCAGATGTCGTCTTTGAGGCGGAGGTTGAGGTAGAGTCATTAGAGGAGCTCTAAAAGGAACGATATACTTTGCAAAAAGTGGACCAATTTATCTGTGAGGTAATGTAATAAAATTAGACTAACACTAACTTCGCGCGAACTGGATGGCACATCAGCTCCCATTGAAGCATCGACGACAGCCTGCCGACAAATTGCAGAAAATAAGAGAAAACCTCTTTCACAGGTTGAGAAAAAAAGAAGAGAAAAGTAATACCAGTCAGGTATTTAAAGACGACTCTCCTCTCTTATCAATATTCACAAATAATTGGTTGCAATGAGACGAAAACAAACACCAAGATGCAATGTTATTCAATACAAGTGACGTCACACACGCCACAGGATGTCACGTTCCTTTGAGTAAGATGACACATTCGTTGGAACGTGACACGACCAGGGACCCTGAAAGTACTTCATGATAGGGGGGGGGGGGCAAGAATTTTTCCGTGAGGGAGGGAGGGGGGGAACTTGTAAAATGCGTGTTATGTGAAATTTTCAATTGTTGCCAGGCCGTTTTTACTGTCGAAATTTAGTGAAACGCGAGCGGAGCGAGCGAAAAGCCATCGACATTTTGACAGTTTGAACCTTAAGGGGGCCCAAGCGATCGAATAATGGAAATAACAAACAAAATGCGAGCGAAGCGAGCTTAAAGTCAGCGAATTTCAGGAAATTATAGCATATTTTGGTACCAATTACGACATTTTACACAAATTAGTGACAGTGACGCCCTTTCAGTAAAAAGAAGGGGGGGGGGACGCCCCCCCGATTCAAATCAGGTGATGCCAATGCATCCCGCGGTCGCTGGACACGGCCGTTTAGTTCGACTGAACGTGGATCAACATTGAAACAAATGACACGATTTTTTCTTCGTTAAAAATTTCTCGCCCGCAACAAAAATTTATTTGTCTTCACCTTCCTTGACGCAAGCTCAGCCACGATGCGCCTCATGCTGGCAAGGGCAGTGATTTGTGTTGAGACTGTTAAGTTGGTAGTAAAAACATATGAACTTGTAAAGTTTTTGTATTTTATAAGTAATTAATGATAGACAAAAACTTATGTTGGTAACGAAAGTATATGTAGAACGTCTTTTGTCACCAAGGATAATAACAATAAAAACAAGGCAGCTAAAAGGACAAAGGAACAAAGCCAATCTACTCCACTTGTGAGAATCCCAAACGTAAATTTGATCAAATACCAAATTAACAAGAATAGAAAAGACAATAATAACAACAATATGAAGTATGAAATGTAGATCGACATTTACCTTCGAGACGAATTTGCCGTCAGGCCCATGCCATCTTCCTTTGCTATCTTTGAAAAAGGAAGAGGAGGTTGACAACTGCAATGTAATCAGATAGTTTAGGGTTTAGAGGTAGTTGGGTCATGCGAGGCAAGTAAGAAAAGGGTAACGGTTTGGTAGATGCCCATACCTTGCTTGAGTTGGCAGATGTCGTCTTTGAGGCGGAGGTTGAGGTAGAGTCATTAGAGGAGCTCTAAAAGGAACGATATACTTTGCAAAAAGTGGACCAATTTATCTGTGAGGTAATGTAATAAAATTAGACTAACACTAACTTCGCGCGAACTGGATGGCACATCAGCTCCCATTGAAGCATCGACGACAGCCTGCCGACAAATTGCAGAAAATAAGAGAAAACCTCTTTCACAGGTTGAGAAAAAAAGAAGAGAAAAGTAATACCAGTCAGGTATTTAAAGACGACTCTCCTCTCTTATCAATATTCACAAATAATTGGTTGCAATGAGACGAAAACAAACACCAAGATGCAATGTTATTCAATACAAGTGACGTCACACACGCCACAGGATGTCACGTTCCTTTGAGTAAGATGACACATTCGTTGGAACGTGACACGACCAGGGACCCTGAAAGTACTTCATGATAGGGGGGGGGGGGCAAGAATTTTTCCGTGAGGGAGGGAGGGGGGGAACTTGTAAAATGCGTGTTATGTGAAATTTTCAATTGTTGCCAGGCCGTTTTTACTGTCGAAATTTAGTGAAACGCGAGCGGAGCGAGCGAAAAGCCATCGACATTTTGACAGTTTGAACCTTAAGGGGGCCCAAGCGATCGAATAATGGAAATAACAAACAAAATGCGAGCGAAGCGAGCTTAAAGTCAGCGAATTTCAGGAAATTATAGCATATTTTGGTACCAATTTCGACATTTTACACAAATTAGTGACGCCCTTTCAGTAAAAAGAAGGGGGGGGGGGACGCCCCCCCGATTCAAATCAGGTGATGCCAATGCATCCCGCGGTCGCTGGACACGGCCGTTTAGTTCGACTGAACGTGGATCAACATTGAAACAAATGACACGATTTTTTCTTCGTTAAAAATTTCTCGCCCGCAACAAAAATTTATTTGTCTTCACCTTCCTTGACGCAAGCTCAGCCACGATGCGCCTCATGCTGGCAATACGCTTTTTCAGATTCACCGTTAGAAATAGCCTTGCGTTTCCGATGTTTGTGCATTAGTCGAGGCCGGTTGGCACAACGGTGACGTTGACGAATCACCGGGAAAGTACGGACGTCGAAGAACTTACCCTTGCTACAAACTTTCCATCTGGTCCATGCCACCGTCCCTTGCTGTCAATGTAGAAGGACGAGGATGTCGACTCCTGCACATCAAACATGGTGCGTCAGGCATTCACACTTTACAAGAAGAACCCTCCCGCATTACAGAGCACACACGGAGCCTTCAGTACCTTTCCGCAACTCAGTAATGCGCTAGTGTTGGAGGATCGGTGCGAGGTCGCAGTGGAAGGGCTCTGCGACAGACAATCGGCAATCACACATGAGCAATCAGAAGGACAACACATAAAGAACAGGACGAAACCACGCGATTATAGTATTAAACTAGCCCCTATGCAGTTTGCGGAGACAAATTCCAATTACTGTTTTATAGGCCCAGCGGACTAAGGAACAAGCTACTTGTCAGAGTTTCCTATTTCCAGTGATATAAGTCGTGACGCGCTCGGAAAGCGTTTTACTTACATGTCAGGCTAAAAATCTTGCAATGGTGATGTAATGGATATTTTGAGTTGTGTATGCCAGAATCTTTTGAAATGAATCAAAGTGAAAAATTTCTAGCCCAACCTCTAACGACAAAAGAGTATGCGCAAGAAGATTTCTTAAAAACAGCCCAAATAGGCCTCAAACAGGCTTTTCGACAACGTGAAGAGCCTCCAAATGTCATGTATGTCTACTAATATTTCATATTTCTCACAAATTTTTACAATATGGCCCCACTTTAAAAAAGGTGAGATAATCACCAGAACCTCCCCTTAAAATAATACAGTGCTAGTTTTGTAACCCACCTTCCGAGTGGGAGTTGAGGTGATACCAGGTGAGAACAGGCGGTCCAGACCAGTGCATGAAGAATTGAGGCTCGCAGCCTGAAAAGAAAAGCAAAAATTAAAAGGCGTAAATAACGGAAATATTCGACGCCAACATTTGAGCAAAGTTCCAGCATTTCACTGTTTTTTTGTTTTTTTTTTGACAAAGGCGCATAAGTCCACAAATTGGCAAAATCCACTCTTTTCCACAAGAATATTTGTTATGCCATAACTTGCATACTGGTTTTTGAAAAACTGAATGATCTCAATTCGTTTAGAAGATACACAAGGTGTCCAAAATGCGTACCGTAGGCCGGGGTAATATGAGACGATTTCGGGGCAATATGGGACAACGTTGGGTTTACGCAAGGTACACTCCCAACCCCCGATTTCGTCACTAAGAAGGCTACCACTACAACACATTCACTAGTCTTGATGATATTATTTTTGAAGGTTAAGTTTGACAGGGCAGAGTCATCAAATGTAACTAGAAATTCAATTGTAATGATTAACATCGTGTGTCCCATATTACCCCGAAATTGTCTCATTTTACCCCGGCTTACGGTAAGTTCATCCATTTTTTAACAGAAATCCATCCGTTTTGTGACCAAAAGGCGTAAGTTTAAGTCCTAAGTCTGTAAATCCCCCCATACATTTTAGAGAGGAGGAATCTTGGTGGATAAGCCTGTTACGCTTGATTTCATGCGTAAACTGCACACTAAAATCTTGTGGAGTTTTTAATGCATAATTATGCATGCACAGAAACGTACGTAAGGTGTGTATAATATTATGCATCACTGTGTTCATTTTATGCATGAAGATGCACAAAATGTACACAATGATGAATAATATTATACACACCTTACGTATGTATCTGTGCATGCATAACTATGCATAAAAAGTGCATAATTATGCATTTAAAAAGTCCACAAGAGTTTAGTGTGTGATTTACGCTTGAAAACACAGGGTAATACTTCACTTTAGTTTCACTCGTGCCAAGACATCTGTGTTCCGTGAATGTTATTATAAAACCATCTTTAGCTAAAAACCAAACTTCTGAGTAACGCCTAATGCGCAAAAGTATAGATTTCGTAACCTCGTTTGCAGAAAAACTAAGCTAATTAAAAGTCAAGCTGAACCATGAAAATCGACCAATTGTAAGTGGAAACGTTTATTGAAAGCGTCTTTTGAATGTTAAAGCGATATCGTTAACAAAGAGTTGAATAGTTTTCGTCGACTTTAGAACTTGGTTCTATACGAGGCGATTGGTCACTCCAATTAACTACATTCTGGCGCAAACAAAGATTTGATGTCGTAAATTCGATTTGCTGCTGCTCCTCTGTCCTTAACTTCTTTAAATGCCTCTCTATGCGCGTTCTTTAGAGTCGAAAAGTTTAAACAAAATACCACACCCAATTTTCATGCAAACGCACGATTCATGGTGCTGTTGACATGTTAAATAGATACCTGATTTGGACGAGATGTAGATGAAACTCCAAGCGATGAATCCACAAGCGCCTAAACAACATAAAGTAGGGAGAAAAAGCATATTAAGAACTTACAAAATTGCATTATTCAAACGATTACTTTAACGTCCGCGAAAACTTGCCAAAATAATCCCGCAGTACATAAGAATTAAGAAGCGTTAATAAGAGGTTTCTTTGTTTTTTGTTTTTCAAGTGTAAACAACGGCGAGGATTCAGAATTTTAAGGGACTTTTGACCTTTGAAGTACCATAATGAACTTCCCAACCCTGCACACTAAACTCTTGTGGACTTTTTTAATGCATAATTATGCACTTTTTATGCATAGTTATGCATGCACAGATACATACGTAAGGTGTGTATAATATTATGCATCATTGTGTACATTTTGTGCATCTTCTTGCATAAAATGTACACAGTGATGCATAATATTATACACACCTTACGTACGTTTCTGTGCATGCATAATTATGCATTAAAAACTCCACAAGATTTTAGTGTGTGCACCGCCAAAGCTTTGAAAACTGGTAAAAGACTTACAAAGCAAAATGAATACCTTGACAACCGTGCACACCCAAAGCCTCAGAAACCAAGAGGGGGCTGACTAAGCAAAATGAACACTTTTATGAAGTATTTTAATCAAATGCATGGCAATGGCAACAAAGAAACTTCAGCAATTCTTAGTACAAGACAAAATGGTGGTTAGCTCTCTCCGTGTTCTCAAAAACTTTCGGCAGGTTTACGCTTTATCCGCAACTTTTCTCTTCCGTCTGAAGTAACTCACACAGACAACTGAAGTTTCCTCACTTTCTATCTACTTTCCCCGTAAAATACGTCTCGAGTTCAGTCTTCTGGTTCACTCATAAAAGCTTAAGGTGAATTTCACTGTAAGCTACGGCGAACCCTGCAGCACTGTAGCCCACGGTGAATTTCACAGTAAGCTACGGTGAATATCACTGCAAGGTACGGTAAATGTCGCTGTAAGCCACGGTCATGCACCCTGATTCACCGTAGCCAACAATGACATTTACCGTACCTTACAGTGATATTTACCGTAGCTTACAGTGAAATTCACCGTAAGCTACAGTGCTGCAGGGTCCGCCGTAGCTTACACTCTGCAAATCGAGAAGCATACATTGTATGCTCTACCTGGAGCATGCCTGCAAGCACGCTCTAGCTAGTGCATGCCTGCCAAGCATGCACTAACTAGTGCATACCTGCCATGTACACACTTACTGGAGCATATATCTAGTGCATAAGAGATAGGGAGTTGTCTGCTCCAGTAAGCGTGTACATGGCAGGTATGCACTTGTTGGTGCATGCTTGGCAGGCATGCGCTAGCTAGAGCGTGCTTGCAGGCATGCTCCAGGTAGAGCATACAATGTACGCTTTTAGATTTGTAGAGCAGTGAAATCCACCGTAAGCTTTTATTAGTGTATACTTTTCGACCATTCAAGCGCAGTTTGTTAAAAAACTATTACCTTTGACACAAATTTGCCATCTGATCCATGCCAGCGTCCACTTTGATCTTGAAGGAAACTAGACCCAGAGGAGGATTTCGATGAAACCTGGAACAGCAGAAAGAAGTTTTACCAGTGAAGACGAACCGGTGGCCGCAGCCTCGTTTTGAGGCTTGGGAGGGATTCTGAGAAGGCAAACACTTAGAATAGAGTTCAAATTTGAGAAGTACGCTTGATGCAGGTTCACTCCGTGCCCAATTTGCAACGTATTGCCTCCGACACAAACTTTCTAACTCCGCACGAGCAACGGTTTCCTGGACCTCTAGAAAACCATGTTTGCGTTATTTCGCTAGTCAACGACTATACTGCAGTTATTCCACTAATAAAACAAAAGCATCAAATAACGCTTTAAAGGGCATTAAATCCTGCCCCAAAGGCATCAATCGTTAAAGGCCTTTGAGAAGGGCGTCAATGAGAAAGGACATTCAGCCAAAATTTTACGCATTCAACGATTCACGCCGTTCGACGGCGTAAATCGTTCACGTGCTTTAAGAGCACAGTTTCAATGCCTTCGTTTTACCACTGTTGGTCATAATATTCACTCGTAGACGTCGGTATGAAGTTAACTCCGTGGCATACACCAATTCTTTCCACTAAAATAGACAGGAAACAGCCAATACACTTTACCGATGAGGCCGAAGATGACTTCGCCGCTGGCTTCGATGGGGCAATGTTTGCAGGAGAACTAGTAAAGGACGTACTCAGTAGAACAAACCGAACATAGCAAATAATTATCCAGGTATAACCGACACTATCAGAACAAACGATCAAATACATTCTCAATTCCCGTTGGATTACACAATATTTATTTAGCCATTTTTTTTTTTTTGGAGCTGTGTTTTTTGAACACCTGTTCCGTTCCTTCTTTAATCCTATCTAACCTTCTTTGAGAATTCCTACCCTGATCTCTGTGCATACGGTGTCCCCGGACCCAGGTATAGATTTAGTGGATCCAACACAAAACAAAAAAAAAGTATGTGAACAATTCTGTACGTTGCCTGACAAGCGACTCTTTTCCTACATATTCATTCGCCTAATCGCTAAAACTGTGATAAATTTAAAAGAGATAGAGGGCCGTGCATGTGCAGACTCGACACATACCAAAATCGTACGAAGGGATTTAGTGAAAACCCAGGCAAAAGGCAAGGACCCGTCTATACGTTCGTCCTTCAGTACTTGACCGATCAAAGATACGGGACGGGCGGCAAAGCATTGCGTTGCGCTTTATGTTATAGAACGTACATGTACGATGCCAGGTGGCTCGACTCGAAAGTTTAGTTTTCACATATCCCAGCGCATGCGCACTAAACTACTTAGTTTTCTGTGCATAGCTCTCCAAAGAATAAAGTATACGTTTTAAAATGCACTAATTCGACCGAAGCTAAGCAATGAGAATGTGAATTGCGAAGAAGCACCCTGTGCTTTGGTGCGCACAAATTCGCGCATTTCACGCGTAGGCTTTACTATCTGCAAAGCCAATTCACGAATAAAGGACTTTAAAACTAAGTGTGTGCGATCTGCGGCTTCTGGTCTTCACCGCTCGCTGGTTCTGACGATAAGGAACTCACCGAACTGTAGCCTGACGAATCACTTAGTCTGCTCGTTGATCCGGAGGAGGCATTCAGGACACCAGAGGATGCAACCACGGCCTGGAAGAAAAACAGACGAAACACGCCATTGCATTAAAGGGAGCACGTCCGCTCCATAAACCCTCGTAAACGTTTGAATCAATGTCAAAATGGAAAAAGAAAATTACGTCGTTTTTGACTATAACGAACAAACGTGGGTCTGACATTAAAAGCGATGCCATGTTCGTCATCCCAACACAAGATTTGACGGAAATTCGATTGGCTGCATTGAAAAACCTAACATGGTCTAGACTACACCGACCGATGTGTTCGAAAAAGTGCCATTTTGACTCGTATCAGTTAGTGGGGTCGACCACGTTTGGTAAGGTCATTGCATGGATGATCTTGCGGTCTTCTGGTAGCTTTTTCAACCTTTCAAGCGCGGTTTGTTTCAACACTGTAAGATTACCTTTGACACAAACTTGCCATCTGATCCATGCCAGCGTCCACTTTGATCCTGATAGAATCTAGACCCAGAGGAGGAGTTCGATGAAACCTGGAGCAGCAGAAAGAAGAAGTTTTACCAGTGAAGAGGAACGGGTGGCCTTAGTCTCCTTGAGAGGCTTCGGAGGGATTCTGAAAAGGCAAACACGTCAAGTCACCAGATTAAAGGGATATATATGTTCAATGGATGGCGGAAGAATAGAGTTTGATTTGAGAGGGGTAACTTCATGCGGGTTCACTCTGTGCCAAATTTGCAACGGATTTGCAAGTACACTCTTTTAACAGCATACTTACTAGGCACACTGGTAAAACTAAAGCGTAGTGTGACGCCTCTTTCAAGCGTACTCAGGCCTAGTACGCCTTCATTGAAGCGTTGCAAGTGCTACGCTTGAAGAAGGGCGTACTCAAGCACACTGAAAGTCATACGCTCTGCTTCAAGCGTATGGATGGACTCGCCCAAAAGTATTGCCAAAATTTAGCAACTATTTGGAATTGGTCAAGAGAATACCATGATCCACTCTAGAATCAACAAGGTAGGTTTACGCCAGACCATGTCTTGTCGTAACAGGCTTCGCGATGCTGCGTCAGTTTCGACAATCCACGCCTGGCGTTACACCTACCTTGGCCTGCGGCGCTCCCTGCTTGCAGGGGGTGGAAACGGCCTAGGCTCCGCCTGGTCCCATGCGCGTTACCAGTGCCGGTCTACGCCGCTCGGGCCGATATTGCACACTATAGGACGGAAACTGTTTACAAAAGCGACAAAACCTATTGATCATCCGTTAGATAAGAGTCTGAAGGGTGCTAATATGTCTTGACATGTCTGGGAAACTGCCCCTAAAACGTTCTATTAGCTAAAAAGTAACAGAATTAGCGCTGAGCTGTTCTTTAGAATTTCTCATACTAGCAGCCGATTTTGACGCTGACGGCCTGTTACGTTTTCGTTGTCAGACGGTTTCGGGAGCAGTTTTCCAGTAATTTCAAGGCATATTAGCACCCTACATAATATTTTCTGACATGGGTTCAAAGGTATTTGTCGCGTTTACGAACAGTTTCCGTCCTATAATGTGCAATGTCCGGCCGTTCGCCGCGCGGAGTCGTCACTTCTTCGCTTGTGTATAAAGTTTCAGTGTTTCGGCAGCTTCAAAATAAGAAACCAATGGCATGAAATAAAAGATCACAAAATTCTACGTGGAATAGGCCCATTGCATATCCTTCTTACAGGCTTTATGTTAATCAAACATTGTTTTGAAAATGGGTTGTGGCGTTACAGCGGTTTTGGCGACACACAAATTATGGCTAAGATAATGATAACTCGTTTAAGAACCACCATGAAACCTAGTGCATTCCATGTGGCGATCCATTACCTCTATTTTGTTCACTGCATGTTGGGCGAAAGCTGAATCTAAATAGTATAAACATTGTGATTTATATCTGACACAGCGATCTTTTTATAGGTTAGTCGTCTTTCGCAAGCCCGTGCTCGGCAGTGGTGGCACCTAAAATTATTTTAAAAATACCTGAACAAAGCTTAGAGAGCAAGCTTTCGGGAAAACACAGGCCTCATTGTCTTTCAAGACGAATCAAGCCCACAATTCGGGTCGAACTGACGCGTTGCGGTGCCCGGCCGGCACGGCGCGCGCCGCCACTGGTAACGCGCATGGGACCAGGCGGAGCCTAGGCCGTTTCTACCCCCTGCTGCTTGCCTTCGGCAAGCTGTTTTAAGGGTTCATTGAGGCAATGAGTAATGCACTACGTGATGAATGGTCGAAGTATACAAGCTAGGGCGCACCGCCCTTCCGTCGAACCGAGTATAGGCAGCTCCGCTTCGCTGCGCTGGCAATTCAGTTCGACAGGGGCCGATACCAGCTTGGCCTGCCGGCGGATTCTTCTCGGTCCTTCTTCGGCCCTCGCACCAGACCTGGCTTGGCCCAATCGGAGGCCGTCTCTCGGGCCTTCGGTCCTCGCTCCTCACACCCCGTGGAGGTAAAGCGCCAACTTATTGATGCAACATCAGGACTGAGGCCCTCTCTTGTGTTCCCACTGTGCCAAAGTTAATGTGCAAAACTTGGCCGTTGCACCAATGTTCACAATACATGAAGGCGGGCTCACAGCCCCTCCTTCCGACCCCTCTTTGAAAAGGTCTTGATGAGACCAATCGAAATCTGCAATAAAAATATTTAGTCGGTCGATCCCCTTTTTTTAAGATCCTGATTCGGCCAACTGATGAAATCGGGCTCCTAGACCACCCTTCCGACCCCTCTTTGCAAAGGTCTTGCCGAGACTTACCGAAATCTGCAATAAAACGTTTTAGTTGGTCGACCCCCTTTTTACAAGATCCTGATTCGGCCAACTGATGAAGTCGGGCTCCTAGACCCCCCTTCCGACCCCTCCCTGAAAAGGTCTTGCCGAGACCTATCGAAATCTGCAATAAAATTTTTTAGTCGGTCGACCCCCCTTTTTCAAGGTGAAGGGTCAAAGTTGATTATGTTAGTAAATTCGGGCCGAGATAGCCGATTCGCAGTTAAAACTAATGTCTGGGGTATAAATTGATTTCATTTTCGTCATTAGCACCTTCAAAAACATACGAAACCATGTAAAAATGTCTCTAAAACGTAAAGTCACTAAAAATTTGCACTTTTTCTGCCGTTTTTTTTATCGTTTTTTCGTTGGTACGACTGAATTAGTTGAGATGAAGAGCTGAATTTTGACGTGTGGCGAGCCAAGGATATACCTATGAACCCTGCAAAATCTCGCCCCGATCGGCCGAGCCGTTTGGGAGGAGTAGTGCGGACACACAGACGGACAGACAGACAGACAGACAGACAGGAAAAGTTTTTCAACCCCAGTGAAGTAACTGGCTTCGCTAATCGCTCAGCCAATAAATCTAAAAACAAACAAATAAATAAACAGAATCTTATTGTCAAAACCAGTGAATTTTGTCCATCTAACACTTAAGAAACTACAGGCAGTTAATACTGACACGTTCCCTAATTTGCACGTCCTTGTTAGTATATCTAGGCTGCTTGTACTTACAACAAGGTACGTTTACGCCAGACCGTGTCTTGTCGTAACAGGCTTCGCGATGCTGCGCCAGTTACGACAATCCACGCCTGGCGTTACACCTACCTTGGCCTGCGGCGCTTCCCTGCTTGCCTTCGGCAAGCTGTCTCAAGGATTTTTGAGGCATTGAGTAATGCACCACGTGAAATCTGCAATAAAATTTTTTAGTCGGTCGATCCCCTTTTTTCAAGATCCTGATTCGGCAAATTGATGAAGTCGGGCTCCTAGACCTTCCATCCGACCCCTCTTTGAAAAGGTCTTGCCGAGGCCTATCGAAATCTGCAATAAAATTTTTTAGTCGGTCGATCCCCTTTTTTCAAGATCCTGATTCGGCTAAATGATGAAGTCGGGCTCCGAGACCCCCCTTCCGACCCCTCTTTGAAAAGGTCTTGCCGAGACCTATCGAAATCTGCAATAAATTTTTTTAGTCGGCCGATCCCCTTTTTTCAAGATCCTGATTCGGCTAACTAATGAAGTCGGGCTCCTAGACCCCCCCTTCCGACCCCTCTTTGAAAAGGTCTTACCGAGACCTATCGAAATCTGCAATAAAAATTTTTAGTCGGTCGACCCCTTTTTTTCAAGATGAAAGGTCGAAGTTGATTATGTTAGTAAATTCGGGCCGAGGTAGCCAATTCGCAGTTAAAAGTTTGGTCAGGGGTCGAAATTGATTTCATTTTCGTCATCAGGAACTTCAAAAACATAAGAAACCATGTAAAAATGTCTCTAAAATATACAGTCACTGAAAAGTTGCACTTTTTCTGCCGTTTTTTTAGTGTTTTTTCGTTGGTACGACTAAATTATTTGAGATAGAGAGCTGAATTTCGGCGTGTGGCGAGCCAAGGATATACCTAACAACCCTGCAAAATCTCGTCTCGATCGGCCGAGCCGTTTGGGAGGAGTAGTGCGGACACACAGACAAACAAACAGACAAACAGACAGGCAAAACTTTTCAACCCCACTGGAGTAACTGGCTTCGCTAATCGCTCAGCCAATAATCACTGCGGCAACTGATCTGAGGAAATATGCAGAGAGGGCCACTTCATGGCGTTGAATCCAATTAATAAAGCATCCAAACATGGTGGTTTGAAAACTAGGGGAGTAGGACAAGCAGAATCAGCAGGACAAAGAGGTTAGAGCACAGTTGGCAGCAAGTGTTGATGAAGTAACATTTTTAACACTTTTCCAAATCACTCCAATTTTCAAAATAGTTTGTATGATGAAAACCAATCTGCGCCAACAGAGTTCACAGACCGCACTGGTCTTTATCTCACAGCACAAAAATAAGTTGAATTAAAATGATGGAAGTTTGTACACAAGAGTCTAGCGGTCGCCATTTTGTTTGAGGTTTGTCCTGTTGACAAGGAGTGACTGCGAATACTGACAGTGTAGTGCACATAGTAATCCAGGTTCAGTTATTTTTCATAATCCAAATCTGCAACACCAGGCACGCACCGGGCCATCCATTTTAATTTAATTTATTTTTGTGCTGTGAGATAAAGACCAGTGCGGTCTGTGACATCTGTTGGCGCACATTGGTTTTCATCATACAAACTACTGTTAAAATTAGAGTGTTTTTGAAAAGTGTTAAAAATGTTACTTCATCAACACTAGCTGCCCACTGTGCTCTAACCTCTTTGTCCTGCTGGTTCTGCTTATCCTACTCCCCTAGTTTTCAAACCATCATGTTTGGATGCTTTGCCGCAGCGATTATTGTAAGTACATCTGATTCAACAACAGTAAATACAAGCAGCTTAGAAATACTAACGGGGATAACGTGTCAGTACGAACTGCCTGTGGTTTCTTAAGTGTAAGGTGGACAAAATTCACTGGTTTTTACAATAAGATTTTGTTTATTTATGTTTTTTTTTTTTTTTTAATTTATTGATTCTGGAGTGGATCATGGTATTCTCTTGACAAATTCCTAATCGTTGCTAAATTTTGGCAATACTTTTGGGTGAGTCCATCTGTACGCTTGAAGCAGACCGTATGACTTTCAGTGTGCTTGACTACGCCCTTCTTCAAGCGTAGCTTTTGCTACTCTTGAAACCAACTGGAGGAGTACGCTTCAAGAATATACGCTTGAGAAAGGGCGCAACAATACGCTTTAGTTTTACCAGTGCACAATCTAATATAGAGTGTACCTGGCATGTACACGCTAAATAAAAGTGTGCCTTCGAGTACACGCTAGAATGGACTTGATAAGTTTTATCTAAAAGCATGGGCTAGTAAGTGTGCTTGCAGGCACACGTTATTTTAACGTGCGCCCGGCAGGTATGGTGTGAAAAAGAGTGTTCTTGGAAGCATGCTGTAAATAAGAGTGTACTATGTACACGCTTCAAGTTGAAGCGTGCGCGTCATCATAATGTATACTCCGTGACAAAACCCAATTCTTTCCCCTAAAATTGACAGGTGAGACCTAATATACTTACCGATGAGGCCGAAGATGACTTCGCCGCTGGCTTCGATAGGGCAATCTTTGCAGGAGAACTAGTAAAGGACGAACTCTGTAGAACAAACCGAACATAGCAAGTAATTATCCAGGTATAACCGACACTATCAGAACAAACGATCAAATACATTGTCAATTCCCGTTGGATTACACAATATTTTTTTAACCAATTTGTTTTTTTTGTTTTTTTTTTTGGAGCTGCGTTTTTTGAACACCTGTTCCGTTCTTTCTTTAGTCCTATCTAACCTTCTTTGAGAATTCCTACCCTGATCTCTGTGCATACGGTGTCCCCGAACCCAGGCATATATTTAGTCGATCTAACCCAACACAAAACAAAAAAAAGGATGTGAACAATTCTGTACGTTGCCTGACAAGCGACTCTTTTCCTACATATTCATACGCAGAATCGCAAAAACTGTGAGAAATTTGAAAGAGATAGAGGGACGTGCATGTGCAGAATTGTGACACATACCCAAATCGTACGAAGGAATTTAGTAAAAACCCAGACAAAATGCAAAGACCCGTCTATACGTTCGTCCTTCAGTATTTGACCGATCAAAGATACGGGACGGGCGGCAAAGCATTGCGTTGCGCTTTATGTTATAGAACGTACATGTACGATGCCAGGTGGCTCGACTCGAAAGTTTAGTTTTCACACATCCCAGCGCATGCGCACTGAACTACTAAGTTTTCTGTGCATAGCTCTCCAAAGAATAAAGTATACGTTTTAAAATGCACTAATTCGACCGAAGCTAAGCAATGAGAATGTGAATTGCGAAGAAGCACCCTGTGCTTTGGTGCGCACAAATTCGCGCATTTCACGCGTATGCTTCACTATCTGCAAAGCCAATTCCCGAATAAAGGACTTTATAACTTAGTGTGTGCGATCTGCGGCCTCTGGTCTTCACCGCTCGCTGGTTCTGACGATAAGGAACTCACCGAACTGTAGCCTGACGAATCACTTAGTCTGCTCGTTGATCCGGAGGAGGCATTCAGGACACCGGAGGATGCAACCACGGCCTGGAAGAAAAACAGACGAAACACGCCATTGTAATAAAGGGAGCACGTCCGCTCCAAAAACGCTCGTAAACGTTTGAATCAATGTCAAAATGGAAAAAGAAAATTACGTCGTTTTAGACTATAACAAAATTCAAACGTGGGTCTGAGATTAAAAGCGATGCCATGTTCGTCATCCCAACACATGATTTGACGAAAATTCGATTGGCTGCATTGAAAAACCAAACGTGGTCTAGACTACACCGACCGATGTGTTCGAAAAAGTGCCATTTTGACTTGAATCAGTTGGTGGGGTCGACCACGTTTGGTAAGGTCATTGCATGGATGATCTTGCGGTCTTCTGGTATCTTTTTCAACCTTTCAAGCGCTTTTTGTTTAAACACTGTAAGATTACCTTTGACACAAATTTGCCATCTGATCCATGCCAGCGTCCACTTTGATCCTGATGGAAACTAGACCCAGAGGAGGATTTCGATGAAACCTGGAGCAGCAGAAAGAAGAAGTTTTACCAGTGAAGAGGAACGGGTGGCCTTAGTCTCCTTGAGAGGCTTCGGAGGGATTCTGAAAAGGCAAACACGTCAAGTCACCAGATTAAAGGGATATATATGTTCAATGGATGGCGGAAGAATAGAGTTTGATTTCAGAGGGGTACCTTCATGCAGGTTCACTCTGCGCCAAATTTGCAACGGATTTGCAAGTACACTCTGTTAACAGCATACTTATTAGGCACAATCTAATATCGAGTGTACCTGGCATGTACACGCTAAATAAGAGTGTGCCTTCAAGTACACGCTAGAATACACTTGATTTGTCCTATCTAAAAGCATGGGCTAGTGAGTGAGCTTGCAGGCACACGTTATTTTAACGTGCGCCTGGCAGGTATGGTGTGAAGAAAAGTGTGCTTGGAAGCATGCTGTAAATAAGAGTGTACTATGTACACGCTTAATGTTGCAGAGTGCGCGTCATCATAATGTATACTCCGTGGCAAAACCCAATTCTTTCCCCTAAAATTGACAGGAGACACCAAATATACTTACCGATGAGGTCGAAGAAGATTTCGCCGCTGGCTTCGATGAGGCAACCTTGGCAAGAGAACTAGAGAAGGACGAGCTCTGTAGAACAAACCCAACATAGCGAATAAGTATCCAAGTACCGACACTATCACAATAAGGGATAAAATAAATTTTTAACCCGTTAATTTTTACCCAAAAAAAAAATTCCAACCGAAATGTGGGTTAGAAAAAAAAATTGTGGGTCACTTTTTTGAGAAAGCCATATTCAGGGCATGAATTATGAACAAGTAGCCAAAGTAGCTTTGACGCGTTGGAATACAATCCCTTGACTACACGGTAAAAAGGTCGCCTAGGAATCCTAGGGATTTTTTCCGATCCGGGACAAGTTGGCTCATTCCTAGGGGCTCTCTTTGAACTTGCTTCAAAGTCCTAGGGAGTTAAAGTTCAAGAGTTTTGGGTACTTCTTTAAGTAGCACAGTATCCTTTTTGCCGAGTCCAGTGGATTTTAGATTGAGAATTATTGTACTGACTAAAGAAACTAGCACCACAAGATATGTCAGGTCGAGTACACACACTTAAGTGCAATAAAACCCCAATCAGTTCCTGGTAGGGCCCACTTCCCTTTTCTTTAGATTTAAGGTTAGGAAAGAAATAATGGTAGGATCTTTTTAAAAGTCTGTGATGATTAATTTTGTCCACACATAGGGAGAAAGTGTTGAGAATTTGAGAGTCGATGATTTCTTCCTCCAATAAATGGTCTGAGAATGTAACATGGCGTTGGTCCATTTTCATACAGTCTGAAATCAAGTTCACGACATATATTTTGCTTCCAGATAGAAGGCATTGTCTAATAGAATCTGATGTTGCATTTACTAATCACTTTGTATAACCAAATGAATTATGCTCTTATCCGTTCAAGAATATCTTGGTGACCTCAAACCTTATCGATTGAACGAGTAAACGTAACAGAATTTTACTTACAGATTTCCAACGATATGAGGTTGACTTTACAAAAGTCATACCAATATGTACACAACTGGTTGAGGTAAAATCGATTTCAAGATTTTGGATTTTTGAGTGGGAAAAAGTTTCACCTTGGGTGGGTGAGTTTTCAAAATTGTTCAAACTGACTTTATTTTAGAGAAATGGATTTGTAGCTTCAAACTTTACAAAGTGGCCCAAAACGCAACATATTAGAACTTAACTCTTTTATAACCCACCCAGGCCCATGACAAGTAATGACATTTTTCGTTTGTCTTGCTGAGAGGAGTGAAAGTCTAAAAAAAAAGTCAATTTAGTTAATTTTAAAAATTCACTCAATTTCCTCAGAAATGAAACAAACGCAATTCCGAGTTACTCCTGGAACGCTTCTAGAAAAGTGAGAAGCCCACACATGACCCTACCTCGAGCCGATCTGTATTGTATTTCGTCTGAATTGTCAACATTGTGATGAAAAGGCCTCTGGAAATAAATTTCTAGGGGTTCCCTAGGAAACGCGTCGAATTCCAAGGGAGTCCCTAGGAAATGAGGCAAGGGGGCGCGAAGCCGCCATTTCCTGGCAAGTCTCTAGCACTTTGAACCAAGTTCCTAGGGAGTCCCTAGGAATGGGTCAACTTGTCCCGGATTGGAAAAAATCCCCTAGGATTCCTAGGCGACCTTTTTACCGTGTACGTTTTAAAGCGCAGCGCGCAGGAGCCCCGTCCATTGGCCTTATTTACTGAGCCGCAGCTGTTTTCAAAACAGATTGTTTTGGCCCACAATTGATTTTTGGAACCAATTATGGGTCAGCATTTTTTTATGTAACGCTCGCAACACTGTGACAAAAATGTACGGTATTCGCCGTTCATGTAATTACAGGATTTGCCGTACTTAGAAGTACGGTGTTTCCCGTACCTAGAAGTACAGCGTTTTCCGTACCCATAGAAGTAGGGTGTTTTCCGTACCTGGAAGTACGGCGATTCCCGTAGTTTCTACATTGTACAAAAGATCTCGCCTTAAATTTAATTCCAAAGAGTTTGAGTAAATTTTCAAAATCGTCAAAATAGACTTTGATGTCCAGCAATGAGTGCCTTTCGACAAGTGCATTGTACTAAGTAAGGTGATCGCCGAACTTCCAGGCACGGTAAACGCCGTACCTACGAGTACGTTAAACGCCGTACTTACAAGTACGGCAAACGCTGTACGGAAAACACCGCACTTTTATGGGCACGGTAAACGCTGTAGTTCTAGGTACGGTAAACACCGTAATTCTAAGTACGGCAAATCCCGTTAATGAATTAACGGCGAAAACCGTACATTTTTCTTAAAGTGAAGAGGCCTTGTACCATTTTGGCAAAACTTTGGTTGACTTAAGTTCCTTGACCTATTTTACAACAAAGTCAGCAAGGGTGTGCCCCTACCTTCCATAATTCGATTTTTGGCAAATGTTTTAGAAACATCCCTTGTTTTCCTTTTTTGGCCCTCAGACAAACCAATTTATCTTTGAATTTGGAAGGTCTTTCTTTGCAGCCCGGTAGGTTGCGTTGTGGTCGTCCCTCAGACATCCGTGCTGTTTTAGGTGACATAGGAAGATTGACGGAAGACCCATACCGACATTGAAACAGATTCGCTTACATGAACTCATTACGGCCCGTCGACAAAGTGGCCCATAATTGATTCGATACCTAAAATTCATTTTTCGCCTTACGTTTCGATATGCACTAACTAATGCGAGCGTAGCTAAGCATTGAAAATTTGTGCATATCACGCGTATGTTTAATTCCCTGCAAAGCTAATGCACGAAAAAAACTACACGGTAATTTAGTGTGTACGATCTGCGGCCTCTGGTGTTCGCCGCCCGGTGGTTCTAACTCACCGAACTGTAGCCTGACGAATCGCTCAGTCTGCTCGTTGATCCGGAGGAGGCATTCAGTACACCGGAGGATGCAACCACGGCCTGGAAGAAAAACAGTCGAAACACGCAATGAAGGGGGAACATCCGCTCCAAAACAACCAAAAATTCTAATATTTCCTACTACTTTCAGTGCGCCGCTGGACGCGCTAACACAACTAAAGATCGTTCTTTCGTCAAACGCCGAAAAGCGCATTCAGAAATTCGCAAAACTGCAGCGTCGGGAGGACGTGAGCCGCAACCTTGCATAGAATACATAGAATACTTAGAATCTCAAAATTTGATCGCGTTTTTAACGAAACATGAAATTGCACATTGTTACAGGCCCCAAGGACGCAAAAAACGAGCAACAGCAGTGAGATTTCACAAAGGTGGCTGGTAACAGAATAACTTGATAGAATCAATTTTAAAATTACCTTTTTGCCGTTAGAAAATTGAGAACATTTTGACGTGAAATGTTACATTTAAAAACAAAATATTTCATGTATTTTTTTCCCAAATTATTTTGATGTGCTATCGGCTTTAGCCACACATCTCAGGAATGCTGACCCCGAATTTCGTCGATCTACGTCAAATCGTTAGACGTGCACCCTGGGACAATGGAGAAAGGTCTTGCACCAAACTTCAGTCTGATAACTTTTCTGTGGTGCTCACGTAAAGTACTTTTTGTTTGACATGTTAAGCGTAATGTCTTACACAGTAGAATTTTCTACTCGTTAAGATTCTGTGTCGTTCGCCCAAAAACACTCTTCTTAGAAGTGATGTCCCCTTCGAAAGACAAGGAATTCAAAACTAGTCAAGGATTTGGGACGCTTGAGCAGCAGTTATCAAAATCTAGCAGCGACATCGTTGTCGCTTTCTGTTTTCAGTGACAAGAACGCTATCGTCAACACATAGGAAGGAGCCCTGTAAAGTTTTTCATAACAATGGAGCGACCGATGGAGTGGCCAATGGTTCAGAATGATCAGAACCCGTAAGTTAATTACAATTACCAACAGTTAACAGGAGACTCCAGGTCGGCCGCCGGCCGTGCCTCCAAGCGGGGAGCCGATGCAGACCGACATGAAAATCGCGATTTCTCGAAAACAGTTGGGCCAAAAAAAAACGTTAACGCTAACGCTAACGTGAAAGCAGATGATACTAATGTTTATTTCAATGAATGTTTGTTCATCATTTAATTAAGGAAAACAATTTAATTTTAATTTTCTAATTTTGTTTGATGTATTCATGTCTACGCATGTGTGTCCACAATGATATGCCTAATACCACTTGTGTTGGGTATCATTCTCTTTGTTTCAACGCGAGGATGCACAATATGATGGCCAATCACATGAATACTCAATACCCGTAAAAGTTGTTTTCTGTACTAGCGCGGCATCGGCGCAGCGTCCTGCACTTGACACTCCAGCCTCGGCGCAGCGTCCGGTCATGATAAGCAGCCGAGCTTCGTCAGTCGACACTCCAACATAAACAAACAAGAGCAGCGCGGCGCAGCGCGGCGCAGCGCAGCGCAGCACTCCGCGCCACTTGTAACCAGGCGCCGCGCATCCGTTCCGCCCTAGTCCCAATGCGAACTTTTGCGGGTATCAGTTAAATAGTTGAATGGATGCCGAATTCTGCATCCTCACGTTGCGACGAGAAAAATGATACCAAATAAGACTAGGATAGCGGCGGGGGCGCGGGCAGGGGCACGGGCGCGGGCGCGCCGGCGCGCGGCGCAACCCGAGCCCCCGCAGGCGCCCCGATTCATGAGGGGCGCACGACCGCACGGCACGGTGCGGTGCGGCACGCTGAGGGCCCTCCGCTCATAATCTTCTAGGCAGGCTAGCCAGCCGCTGCCTTGCCAGCGAGGCGCTCGGCCTCTTGTACGCTTGCTAGTCAGGCAACGAGGCAGGCAACTGCTGCCTGGCTAGCCGAAAACTCGGTACTCGCTCAGCACGAGAGTACAAGCACGCTGATACGTGAACGTATCATCTGCTAAAAAATTCAAACTTGGTAGTCGGCGGCCAGGCAGGCGCGAGCGCAGACGGTCTGGCGGTGCACTGCTGGGCAAGCGGGGCGGGGGAGAGGTGGCGGGGGCCCTGCGGGGGCCGGTCTTTTGCTGATGCCTGTTTGCCTGCCCTCAGCCTGCCTTCGCCGCGCCAACCACCCCAAAGTCGCGGTTTTCGTCTCGGCGTTTCCTAAACTACGGCCACACCGTTCCCGTTCATGATTTTGACTTGAAATTAGGAGAGGCGTTCGGGAACGAGTAAGACTACGCACGTACGTTGGCCGATTTTGGATATCATATTTAGGAGCCGAGCTACGGCGGTCTCCGTTTTCCAACCCGATCACGGCAGAAGGCAAACAGGCAATGTTGGGCCGGGTTTGGCCAGACCGAAAGCGGGCCGGGTCTAATAGCAGTACCTGTACCAAGTTTGAATTTTTTGGCCGAACTGTTTTCGAGAAATCGCAATTTTCATGTCGGTCTGCATCGGCTCCCCGCGCGGAGGCACGGCCGGCGCCCGACCTGGAGTCTCCTGTTAAGCCTAAGGATTTAGCTGTGGCTGGAATCGTAACGCCGAAATGTTATAAAACGGTTCCATGGAATAGTTAAGGCTTGATTGAGAACAATGAATCGCTGTATTAGCAACCTCTTTCGGATTTACAGAATCAACAGAAAACTCTAAGAGAAAATCAAAGCCGTAACTTTGTTACGTGGCAGTGGCATAGCAGCTCCCATGCATATAATTAAAATCTGAGAGCTGCAAACGACCCGCGTGGGAGAATCTGCAATCTGAATTGTACCCAGGAACTGAAATCACACTATACTTTGCAGTGAATAAGGAGGGTAGTTGAAGTGTCACTCAATTGTTCTTAAAGTGTTCACAAATGCGCTATTTTGTTTGAAGTTTGAAGTATGCATTGACCACAGTCTAACTTCAGATAACCAGCTGCAGTTCGAGTGCAGTTAACTGCAATTAAAATGCAGTTTAAGTACACTTAACTGCACCTGAACTGCAAAAAAAGCAGTACTTATTTCGGACGTTTCCAGTTTTAACTGCAGTTTTTTGGACAGTTCCTGACAGTTTCTTTAAAAATGTTGTTTTGCGAAAAAAAATATTTTTTTTGGATTTGAAGGCTTTGTGAATTGCCCTCCCTCAGTAGCTTCCTTTATTTTTCTTCGTCGTTGTAATTTGTCATAGTCAGATGGATAGTCGAACCCGGACCTCCGGGCTGTCGGACCGCAACGCTGCCAATTGCGCTACGGAGACGTCTGAGGGTCTGGCTCCAGCGCGGGCGATGCCACTGGCCATGCCCGCGAAAGAAAAAGGCGTCTGTTGCCGGTCTTTTCAGAGTCAGCCGAAACCTGCGGTCTAAAAATCGGCACTTTCACCAGACAAAATAGGAGTAGAACCCAGCCGAAAGAGTGATCCGTGTTGCGAACTGAGAACGTGGACCCGCGAGAATAGCTTTGAGTCGACATAAAGCTTACGATTTGAACTTACATGGGACACAAACTTTCCATCTGATCCATGCCACCTTCCCGAGCGATCCTTGTACAATCCAGAAGAAGACGAAGACACTGATAACTGTAACAAGCATGAAAACGTTGACAGTCAATTTTCTTTAGACTATGACACTGCAAAAGTCACTGACAGGCGTATAAGTAATCACACACTTCGAGAAACTAGGCCTTCTACGGCTCGGCTCACATTAAATGCAAGCTGGTTGAACAGCAAACGCACGTGCAAGTGTTTGGTTTGATATGACAAGGACAATTTGATTGTGGCTTGGCTTTTATTATCTGTTAACGGCTGCCATATAATGATTCAACACTGCTGCACTGGTGTTACAGTCGGGAACAGTTGTTACAGATTTGGGCTTGCGTTTCACCTCATTTCTGATATTCAGCAAACGTGAGAGGATGTGCCGGCGTTGGCTAGTCCAAGTGCACATTGGAAGCTAGACCAGGAATGATCCTCGGCCGAAACCCATCCAGGTGGCGCCAATCCCTCCACCTCGCAGAAAATACCATCGACTGATGATACGGTATTTGAACGAATCCCTGGATAGGAAGTCATAGAAGTCGACGCGTCCTAATAGAATAATCCTGTCAATGCGGATCCAAGACAATCCTGTCAGTGCAGGCCCAAGACAATCCTAACTGTCAGTGCAGGCCCAAGACAATCCTAACTGTCAGCGTCGATCAGGGTTGTTAAAGTTAATTCTTTTCGTTATCAAGTTAGCGATAAGTTAATTTCTGACCCTCATTATCGTTAACTTGATAACGATAACGGCCGTGAAAGTCTTATCAAGTTAACGATAAGTTTAACTTATCGGATTCGATTAGTTAACGTAGTGAAAGGATCCATTAAAAACCGGGAAAAAATGCCAATTTCGCAATTAACGCTTTATTTCAAGGACTAGGTGTCATAATTACACTCCTGGACGGGAAAAATCAGTTCAAAATTATAAAAAATAAATTTAAAAAAATGAACAATAATTAAAGGTCTTTACAGTCAACAACAAACAGATGACGAGCGCTCCGAGTGGTGGTGGGGGTGGGCGGCAGCGGCAGGGCGACGCGGGATTCAAAAAATTTCGAACGTATTGATGCATTATGAGCGTTTTTATCTACTGTCACTAAAAAAAGTTAACTTATCGATCGATAAGTTAAATTGGGCTGTGTTAACGATACCTTGATAACGATAACGTTTCAAGAAAAGTTATCAAGTTAACGTTAGCGATAATATTAACTTATCGTTATCCAATTACCACCGATACTTTCGAAATTAACCTTAACAACCCTGGCGTCGATACAGCGAACTATCATGTGCAGCGAACTGCACATGACGTGAAAATGGGCCTTTTCTTGAAGTCCGTGACGCTCACACACAACATAAAACTACTTGCCGAAAAATTTGTTTGCTAGTTTCATCCTCATTTAAAGACGTGGACATTATACAAAGTACAGAAATTACACGGAAAATGTCTGGTCAATTTTTTACCTGGACCGTCCGTACCTTGCCAACCACGGAGGTTCTGCTCATGTTTTCTGTAGAAGTTTACATGAGATCACAGAGAACCACGGAAGGTCCATACCTTGTCTGTACCCCATCATCTGTACATTTTCCGTACCAAAACACAGAGTTTTTGCAGTGCAGAGAGAGTTCATAACCAGTTTTAGCCACCTCTGCAGTTAGGATTGTTTCGGATCTGCCCTGGCAGTTGGAATTGCTTTGGATCTGCCCTGGCAGTTAGGATTGTCCTATAAGGAGGCGTCGAAGTAGGAACCAAAACCGCTTCTGCACATACACACACGCTGGCTCTGAGTGGAGCGGTGATGTCTGCGCATGCGCAGAAAAGGTTTCAGTTCTTACTTTTATTCTAAGAATTCTGGTCTAGGGAATCGGTAAAATACCCTATTGAGCCTCGACTGGATGCTTCGCCACAGCTCCAAGATAAGTTCAAGCGTTGCTTTCGTTCGAGGGGGAAAGCACTCGCGTAATAGTCGGGTCACTCTGTCCGTAATAGCACGCGTAATAGTGTGCGTAATAGTAGCGTAATAGCCGAAATGTTTCAAATTTGATCTATTTTAGGGTTTTTTTTTTGGTCTGTTTTCGGCTTAATTCCTAAAATTTTGAGGCGCAATAGAGCGTTATAGACGTAATAGTCCCGCGCGACACAGTGCGCGGGAGGGAGCAGCTGCGAAGGCTGACCTTGACAGCTCTCGGGTAGCCCAGACCTCGTAAGAAGTGCCACGTCCAAAGCGAAGGCGACGGATCCATGCCTGTCCCCTGCTGTCAAAGCCTCTGCTTCCGACCACGCCAAGCATCAAGAATCGCATTGTTTAGCGAGTAAGATGACGCTTGACGTAAAAAGACGAATTCGCATACAAAATTGGAACTCTGTTATGCACTGCCCCACCGTCCCATTAGTGCTGTTCTTCACGAGATGCACACCTGAAGTGTGAAATGATCTGGCTGGTGCGTCGGTACAAGATACAGAGCAACCGCACTCATTCTCAAAACTCCCCCCCCCTTTTCCTCTTCTTTCCAGGACTGCGGTGCAGCATGGCGATAAACCCTGCACTCTTAAAACCTTACGAAGTATTTTGAGCATACATATAACAAACAAAAATACTTAGTTATACGAAGAAATAGTTTGTAAATTACGAAGTATTTTCTTTGTAAGCTTATGTATGCTCAAAATACTTTGTTATACAAACTACTTTTCTTTGTAAGGCCCGAAATAGTTTGTAAGGTTTTCTCAGTGTGCGCGGCCCCAGCAAGAGCCAGACGCGGCTTCCTTTGGCCTCACATTTCGACAGCGTACCCCTCCCCCTCCCTCTCCCAGTCTCTCTCTTCGCCCTTGACGCTCGCGGTTTAGCGAAATGTGAGCACACTGGAAACATAATGGTATGTCACCCTTTGACAGCGTGGCGTGAGTCTGTTTCTGGCCGGCTTTTGACATGGAGCACCTCAACGACGCCGCAATGCAAGTAGACCCATACACTCTTATCGACATTTTATTAATATTCATTAACGTTTATGCACATAAGTAGGATTTCGTTAAGAAGCTTAACAGATTTGTCAAGCTCATTAATGTGCACAAACGTCAATACGTTATTGAAGAAAAAATCGGTACGAGTCTGAGAGTGTACCCTTCCGAAAGAGAAGTGCCGGGTGAATATACTAGGCTGTGGCAGGCAAATATGTCACCCCTGCCTGTAAGAGACTGAATTCTCTTAATTGGTGACTTTCGGATCCAATAAGGGGGATGGCCCCTTTCGCCCCCAGACAGCCGCCAGAAAGGTAGGAAAAAACCGCACTATGCGCACTTAATTACGGAGCACGTTTTTAGTGCGCAGTGTTTGCACGACATTAAAAATGCGCGTGAAATGCACAAATTCATGCGCAACAACGCACATTTTCGTGCCAACACGGAAAAAAAAAGTTCGGTCAGTGCAGTCAGGATTCGGCCGTGGGGCACGACTTGTTGTAGGTTAGGTTGCTACCGATGCTTTATCACCACGATCAGAATGGTTGGTTACCACAATCAGAAACATGTTCACCACGACCGGATTTCACCAACTAATAACCCATTCCGATTGTAACGACCAACTCCTTTTCCCCGTGAAGTTGCGCACGAATTCGTGCATTTTCAAACGCATAGTTTTGTGCCCAGAATTTAGGGTGTGACCCCCCCGAAGTTGGCGAACAGTGCTACTTTGCTCCTCCCTCCAGCCAGCTCTGGATTCACCACAGTAGCTCACTAGAACTAGAACGCGATCAGGAAGGGTGCCAACAACCTAGCAGTCTTAACAAGTCTCAAAAGAAGACAATACAGAGTAACAGTGAAGTGAGCGACTTTTCCTTTCTCTAGCAGACCTCGCGAAAAGAAAAAAACGGCAGTCTGTACACCACGGTACAATCGTACGTTTCTGGCAAGCGACTAACACGGAGTTGGATTCACGTCTCTCTATCTTCAGCGGAAGGAAATGTGGTGGCAAGCAACAGTATTCCCCTCGGCCGAGGCGTGGCGATAAGCGCAGGTATCGGGCGGTGGGGAGGGGGGGCGGATTAAAACGGCTATCTTGTCAGTAAAGAGCGAAACTAAGAAATTGTCATGAGTGTCCCGAACCTTCGACCACGCGTGGGCACGCTCTCACCAGTTCCCCAGGCACGGCACGCACATGGGCCTCTGGATTCGACAATTGGAACTAACTAACACGCTAACACCTTACTATGTGTGCTCTACAGAACAAGGGTATCTTCTCCTGAAAAGGACCCTGTGACACCAGTTTCAAGACAAGCATTCCGTCGACCCTCGTTACCAGCTTCGCTTGCCAGCGCCGGCAACTCAGTTCAACGAAGTGCCATGGCGGAATAAGGAGGACTCGAGAGGGCAAAAGCATCCTGATCGGCTGAAATTCGGATCATCCTGTAGAAAAGTCGCACAGGGCAACACACTCACCGCGGGACTAGAGCACCCAGTACGGGAAGCAGATCCAAAGCTGGAGTAGCCGGAGCCGCCAGCACCGGAACCGGAGTCGCCGGAGTAGCTTGAGCCGCCAGCACCGGAACCGGAGTAGCCGGAGTAGCCCGACGAGCTCCTTGATCCGCCGCCGCTGCTGCTCCCTCCGCTACTGCCGCCCCCAGAGGCTGCCACGGTGGCCTGACGAATTTCGGCAACAAAGAGAAAATTAGAGAGGGACGGCAAAACATGGAGAGATTTTGCTACAGTGGCTTCTGGGAACGGAGCAGCACTTAATGACCGTTCTTTAGTTGTATTTTCGAACCTCTAGTTCAAACCTACATCAAAAGATGGGTAAAAAAAAATATCTTTTAGTCAAACGTTTACCTGTTTGATACTGGGCCTAAAAAAAAACCTCCAAACTTGAACAATAGTAAGAAGGCTATGTGGAAAAAAAGAAAAGACGCTGCAGTTTTAGCAAGAAAATAGAGACATATTGCAATGTTGGGCAGAACAAAGAAACCCCGATATTGAAGCGCGAGGAATACTTCGAGAAAAACTAAATCATCATTAATACACTCAAAAAAAAATGCTAGCCACACACTTTCAGACCCGAGAAATGCCCCCGTGTGAGTGATCCGGTGATTCCGCGCGTAGACGTCGTTTTCGACAAACCATGAACTGCAGAAGTGAAAGAGTAAAAATAAATAAGGGGTGACAGGGTTGGATTTCACCTCTCCGATTTGGCTGCTTTATGGTGGGTGTTTTAGTGTCCTAGAGACATGTAAAAAGCCGGAGTATCAGGTCCGGCAAAAATTTATTGTCCAATCTGTAGCCATGTTTCTGTTTTTTGGGCTTTTTCGACTTGAATTTGGGTATTTTGCCCTATGTCTTAGGTTTCCCAGCCAGTTGGTCGAGACATTATTTTTCTGACGTAAAATGAGCCAAGGAATCTAAATCTGTGTCCAGAATTGAGCTACGGCCCACACTGTGGGAGATATTGGCTAACACCGTCCAAAAATTACCGAAAAAGACCCAAATCTTGGGGAAATGGTCAAAAAATCGTTCGAGAGGCTTTCCAAGGGGTATAAAAAATGGTTAATGAACTAAGGAATCCAATGAGCACAACCCCATATTTTTCTGATGAACCGTTTTAAAATGGCGGGGTGTCAAAGTTGGACAATCAGTTTTTTCTTCAATCCTTTTTAACATTTTGACCCTGTAGGATTGTATCTTATCCCAGCATCCCATTGGCAATATCCCCTGGCATACAGGGTCACACGATGCGAACACCACGATGCAAAAATATTGGAATCGAATGCGCGGCGCCTCACGGACGGTCTGTCATGCTGTGCAATGCCAATATGGCAGTTACCGGGTCCGAAACGGCGGACGACCAATTGTGGTCTAGCTTCTCAAGTTTCAGTTCAAGTTAGCGCCTGTGAGAATCCAAGATAGGCAGACCCGTCACGCGGGCGGGCAAAGAGGGTTGCCTACCCGCTGTCGCGCGAGGGATCGTCCCAGTAAATGCTCCTATGGACAGATGTCTCCAATAAATCAAGCTAAACTGGTGAAATTTTTGAAACAACTGGGACAGCATCAATTTCATCAACAATTGCTAATGATAGGATACTCTATTCCAAAAAATTTGAAGGAGAAAATCAGGCAAAAATATGCCACAGAAAACGATTTAACATTCTCAAAAATAAATATAATAAAAGTTGCGTGATCCTGGATGCCACAGGATATTGCCAATGGGATGCTGGGATAATATACAATCCTACAGGGTCAAAATTTTAAAAAGGATTGAAGAAAAAACTGATTGTCTAACTTTGACACCCCGCCATTTTAAAACGGTTCATCAGAAAAATATGGGGTTGTGCTCATTGGATTCCTTAGTTCATTAACCATTTTTTATACCCCTTGGAAAGCCTCTCGAACGATTTTTTGACCATTTCCCCAAGATTTGGGTCTTTTTCGGTAATTTTTGGACGGTGTTGGCCAATATCTCCCACAGTATGGGCCGTAGCTCAATTCTGGACACAGATTTAGATTCCTTGGCTCATTTTACGTCAGAAAAACAATGTCTCGACCAACTGGCTGGGAAACCTAAGACATAGGGCAAAATACCCAAATTCAAGTCGAAAAAGCACAAAAAACAGAAACATGGCTACAGATTGGACAATAAATTTTTGCCGGACCTGATACTCCGGCTTTTTACATATCTCTAGGACACTAAAACACCCACCAAAAATCAGCCAAATCGGAGAGGTGAAATCCTTCCCTGTCACCTCTTATTTATTTTTACTCAAACAAAGAACCTTGTTCTTTTGGCCTCGATTGAGTATAGATCTAGCAACAATAGAATTTTAACAAAGCTGTCTGCTGCAAGCTGACTTTTATTATCACCCCCTATGAAATGCAGGATTAGCAACCATACACGATATTCGCTTTCATATTTTCTAAAATATCCCCGAAATAAAATCTGTCAAATCTGGGTCTTGTTTTCAGCCTAAGGTAGATCAGTTTCTTGACTATCGTTATGATACGGGTCT
Source organism: Stenchaetothrips biformis (assembly GCA_030522485.1). Taxonomy (NCBI): domain Eukaryota; kingdom Metazoa; phylum Arthropoda; class Insecta; order Thysanoptera; family Thripidae; genus Stenchaetothrips; species Stenchaetothrips biformis. The sequence goes on along the minus strand of CM060087.1, from coordinate 6,920,103 downwards.
CCGGTAAATATCGACATATCAGTTGCATGATCAAAATCCTTATAACGTTATTACAATAATGATTCAAATTTGAAATTGGTGGTGAAGGAATCCGCATACGTAACAGGGGGATTTTACAACAAATTTCGGGAAAGGACTGTTGACTGTTCTACCTTATGCTGCAAGCAGGACCTAATCAGACCACGCTTTCCGGAAGTATAGCAATAATTAAAACTGAATTTCGTTTTTTTTTTTTTCTTTTTTTTTTTTTTTTTTTTTTTTTTGGCCAACCCTGATAAATGTTAACAGTATCTGAAACTGTAGATAAGCCTGATTTATTGCCCTTCAACTCAAGTGTCCAATCGAGTCCTGAGCGGAAAGGTTGCTAGCGGCGATCAAAATTTTACGTATCAAAATAGGGCCGTTCCGTGGGTTTTGTTTAAAACTCCAGCTACAAGCCAAAATCCGCTTTACTCTGAGCCAACTGACTGCCTCCAGGTCAGGGATGTTAACGCTACTTTACCAGAGTAACGCGCGCTACCACTTTACTCCGAATTTTCTGTAACGGTAGCGGTAACGCGTTACATTTTTAAAAACACGGGTAAAGTAGCGGCGGTACTTTACCACGAGGCAGTAACGTGGTAGCGGCGCTACCGTTACTCACACACGACATTTTCTCGCTTTTTCCGCGCCCGTCTGTTTAAATTTTACCGCCTCACGGCAACGCAGTTGCTTATAAATGCTGCGGCCGGACGCAGGGCAGCGTAACCCGCACCACATTCAAGTTGTTTTGTACGTACTTCATACAAGTATATAAAAATAATAATTTAAAAGCGTTTTTTGTTATTTCCTCTTCAAAAAACTGCAAAACACGGATTTGTAGCTAATTTTTTTGCAAACTTGAGTAACGGTAGCGGCGTTACAGCGTTACCAGTAACGGTAACGCGTTACATTTCTCAAATTCGGGGTAAAGTACACACTAAATTACTATGTACTTTTTTGTGCGCAAGATTCGCACAAAGTTGTGCATGCGTTTTGAAATGCACGAATTTGTGCGTAACTACGCACGAAAGTGTGCGTTGTAGCGCATAAAATTCGTGCATATTGAAACGCATGCACAACTTTGTGCAAAGGTTATGCACAAAATAGTACATAGTAATTTAGTGTGTAGCGGCGGTACTTTACCAGACACCCAAAGTAGCGGTAGCGGTAACGCGCTACTTTTTAAAAGTAACGTTAACATCCCTGCTCCAGGCTCCAGGCAACTATCACACTACGCTTACCGCAGATACAAAGCGCCCTCCTTCCCCGTGCCACCGACCATTCCGGTCCTGGTAGTAAGACATCTGTAGGGAGACATAAAGATTAGACACGCATCACAAGGACAGTACGTTTCAGAATAAGTTCAATAGATTTCGAGGACTTGGATGAACGCGATGCAATGAACCGTCCGGAATAGGGTTCTTTCGTGAGTGGTGAAACGGAAGTCAATACACGCCAGGGTCTGGGACAACTCGTCCCGCAGAACGGGGTAATATGAGACAAATTTCGATTTTTCTTTTGTAAATTTCCCCCTTTCAATTTCAGTTTGAGGTTTTATCACTAGTTCTTAGACACTTTACCTACACTTCCACAAAATTTCAGATTTATAGGTTCAGTGGGGACCTCTCAATAACCCTCGGAGTGTCGTCCCATATTTCCTTGCAATGTGGGGTGATATGAGACAAAACAGGAAAATGGTAAACTAACAAGTCTGGAAAAATGGCTCATCTAGGCAGGTTGGAACCTTTTACAGTTAGTTCTTTTCATTCCTGTTAAAGATGATCGGGGACTATAATAAAGAAGAATTATGATAACTGAAAAAAGTGAAGTTGTGACCTGGTTTAACCAGTCACATGTGAATACTAAACTAAGAGCATAAATACCGGTCAGATAATACAACAAATTCGTGTTTAAATCGTTATTGCTTGAAGTAATTGACGGTGGAGTACGTTTGACCTCCTGTTTCAACATAAGACGGTTCCCGGTTTTCCCAGGCGAAGACTGTAGGAAAGACAGGCGAATTCCAGGGAGTTGCTGGGCAAAACAGGAACCATTTTTACCGTGAAGCGAAAAAAGGTGTCTCTATTTTCCCTGAAAGGTGTAACAAAATTGTATTCCTTTTGAAACAGGCGGCCCAGGAGTAGACATAACGGAAAAGAGGGAGGGTGGGGCTGAACTTTTCGAAATTTCGAAGGCAAGCCTCTGGTGGTGGGCCGCAACTACCCGGACAAGAAACAACCGCTGTCGCCGTCCAGTGGAGATGAGGCTGCGCGCGCACCCCGGCCTCGGTCCGCCGCGATCTGGGCGACACGATGTCACAGCCGTCGTCCAGATCAGATGCGGTCCCGTGTCCAGGGACCGTCCGTAAGACCCAAATGGCATATTTTGGCCGATTTTTCAACTTTGATGACCTGCCTCGGCAGGGCCGGACTGGAGGCATTTGTCCCCGTCGGGAAGATAAGCCAGTGGCCCTCAGCACACACAAAGAAAAAGACAGTTTCTACCTTATCTCTTGGTTATTCTTAGCCCTGAAAAAAGTGCATATTTTGCGAGCAAACCAAGCTCCATGCCATATATCTATAGCCTTCTGAGAACTTTATTACGGAGAAAATAAGAGTGCCTATTGCCGCTAATAAAATGCTGATACGGAATAAGGATCACTTCAAGAAACTGTTCCAATTTTTGAAGTGACAGGAGTAATTTATTGGCGAGCGACAGCGAGCTTACTATAAGTCAACGCCTTATCGTATCCAAACATGGTTGTTTCAACGGCGATACGCGGCATTGCGTCTCGATATTATGGTACCAGCTATAGATACGTTCGTGAGCAAAGCGAGCGACGAAAATTTAAGGTATCTTTGGTGCTGTTTCAGAGCTCCAAGAGAGCAGGCCATGCTTGATGATCTGGTCCCAGATCCTGGCCGATTCCTCCGTCCTGGCCCAGGAGCCACATATCGCGTAGCCCCGGCGCCTGGATCCCCATATCCCGACCCGCCCAGTCCGGCCCTGTGCCTCGGACAGAATGACACAGGAAAAAATCGGCCGATTTTTAGCAGATGATACATTTATGTATCATAATGCTTGTACTTTCGTGTCGTGTACGGGGACAGCGAGCGCGTGGATGGCTCGCCAAGAATTAAGGTGCGGAGGGGGCTTCGGTTCGCCCGCGCCCGCGCCCCCGCCGCTATCCTAGTCTTATTTGGTATCATTTTTCTCGTCGGAACGTGAGGATGCAGAATTCGGCATCCATTCAACTATTTAACTGATACCCGCAAAAGTTCGCATTGGTACTAGGGCGGAACGGATGCACGGCGTCTGGTTACAAGTGGCGCGGAGTGCTGCGCTGCGCTGCGCCGCGCTGCTCTTGTTTGTTTATGTTGGAGTGTCGACGGACGAAGCTCGGCTGCTTATCGTGACCGGACGCTGCGCCGAGGCTGGAGAGTCAAGTGCAGCACGCTGCGCCGATGCCGCGCTAGTACAGAAAACAACTTTTACGGTTATTGAGTATTCATGTGATTGGCCATCATATTGTGCATCCTCGCGTTGAAACAAAGAGAATGATACCCAACACAAGTGGTATTAGGCATATCATTGTGGACACACATGCGTAGACATGAATACATCAAACAAAATTAGAAAATTAAAATTAAATTGTTTTCCTTAATTAAATGATGAACAAACATACATTGAAATAAACATTAGTATCATCTGCTTTCACGTTAGCGTTAGCGTTAACGTTTTTTTCTGGATGACTGGACCTATAGACTACGCGACCTAGTGGGCATGGTCTCCGTGCTGTGGGTTGCCTACCCACCAGGGCGATATTTATTTTTTGCCATGAATTAGGCATTTTCAGCCATTACGCCTCCGCAGCGAACGTGTTAACATAAATATCTACAGATTGAAACCCTGTACGCACGAGTACTCGTCTGGCATACACCCTACCTTGTTAACTTTATAAAAGTTGTAAAAATTTAGAGGTTTTTTATTTGGTTATAAATCATACTTGCGGGTCTCTGATTGCCTTGGTACGTTCCCCGTGAGCTGCCAAGGCCTCCAAGATCACGAACAAAAATTGCACGGTGGTCATAGCGACTGCTAGGGAGCAGCGCGACAAAAACCGTAAAAATGTCGCTTTGTCTGAAATTTCCTTCATGTCTCATATTACCCCGTTCTTCGGTAATGTGGAGAAGACTAGCATAGTTGGGCAAATGGAACGTACTTTCGGTGGAGAAATACTGATACACGTATCAGACTCATAACAAGGAGCACTTTAATTTCTGCGTTTCCGGACAAGCTGGCTGCCGCTGGCCTCTGGCTTCTGGTCCACAAATTCTCCGAAAAACGCGACTTGCTATCCCGCCGCTTCCACGTAACAACCGCGGCATTTGCAAGAGTAACTCGTGGATTGATACTGGTTCCGCCAGCGCCCGTTGACCTTGAGCGACATCGGGTCCCCACACTGCCGCGGGAAGAAACCGTCAGCTTCCGAGTAAAGTGCCTTGGTTCCTTTCTCCCTTTGATCTCCACCCTGCGCTGAGCGGCAGCACCGTCTCAACCCGGCGTTCAAAGAGCCTGTTATGACCGGGCCGTCTCGTGGCCCAACACACTTAAATCGAAACACGCACTAAACAGAGCCGGGCACCGCAGACTCACCTCTGGCACCTCTGCACTGGTAAAACTAAAGCGTAGTAAGGGAGAGTGGGGCAGTGTGTACGGATTTAGGAATTTGCTTCTCAGGGCCGTATTTTTTATCATATTTGACCCAAATCAACGAAAATGAATACTTCGTACTTTCATTTTCAAAAATATATGGTCTTTAGCACGCCACATATCTTTTGGTAGGCTGTGGAGACGAATATCCGTACCCCTGCATTTGTTACATACTGCCCCGACCCGGGGTTGTGTATAACAAGTAAAGAAAGTGGTTATTAAAAAGAGTGGAAATGATGATTTGGTCATCTAAATGAGTTCGTTTCATCAAGACGAATAAAAAACACTTGCATTTTTTGTTCGTCTTCTTAAGTACAATCCACCGCGGCACCTCATTAGCCACTTATGTCAGTTCAAAATTTTGCTCATCGGTGTTTATTATATTGTAACGAACTGCCCCGCAGATTTTAGTTACACACTGCCCCGAGGGTAGGTTCTTGCGTTCATGCCCCTCAGAAGGAAACCGTGATAATGCAAATGAAGTTGACCTGAATTTTACATTCGTTAATGAGCATAATCATCGCGTTAGTGTACATTCGTCACTGGACGGCACTATCCGAAGAGAATTAACGCTTAAATGTTGCAACCACGCTCGAATCGCCCTGTGGAGCTTTAAGACTTTCTACGCTCGCCAAATACCTCATCTGACCTCCGATTTCTTGATTGCAAATCCAATGGGTGTTTTCGAGAAAAGAAAACGCACATTCACATAGGTGTTTGCCCGCACCATTTTCGACTTATAAGGGTTTGGTACACACTGCCCCTGTTAGACACTGCCCCACTCTCCCTTATTACCCTCTGTTTTCAAGCGTAATCAGTTTACGCCTGAAATCAAGCGTAACTGGCTCATCCGCCAAGATTTCCCCTATCTAAATGCATGGGGGAATTTCCAGAGTATGCTTCATTTCAAGCGTAACGTCTTCAAGCGTAACTCTATGCTTGACTCGCATAGAGTTACGCTTTAGTTTTACCAGGGTAATCACTGCTCACTCGTCTGAAGGAGCAGACGCTCTGCTGCAGACGCTATGCTGCGGCGGGGATGTCGACGCACTGTACGACGCGCACGGCACGGCTCACTCGCTGCCTGGACGACACGCACGTCCGAACCGGCCGTTCCTCGGATCGGATGCCAACTGACGCGCCGGCGGCCGGGCCGGGTGGGCTGAGGCTGCCGCCGTTGCCGCCTCCCTCCTCCTCCTCCTTTCTCTCTCTCTCTCTCTCTCTCTCTCTCTCTCTCTCTCTCTCTCTCTCTCTCTCTCTCTCTCTCTCTCTCTCTCTCTCTCTCTCTCTCTGTGCCTCTCTCACGGCTTTCCACCACCTCACAAAAAAAAAAAAAAAAAAAAAAAAAAAAACGATTTCAAGAAATCCGCTGGTAGTCACGAAGTTAATTTTATATTTATGTTCTGGTTTAACAAATATAGCGGAGGCTAGGACTGCGTTGAGTGGAGTTTTGTTTATGTTTGGTAGACCATTATCAATTATACTAAAACTTACGTACACGACCTGTCATGGTGTTCGCCAGGGCCTCCGCGGCTCTGGCGAGCGACAAGCAGGGGCTGAGCTAGCACTTCCGCTAGCGACGCGAGTTCCTCTCTGAGCGCGGGGATTCAAACCTACTCGCTACAATGACATGACCAGCTGCGTATCAATTTGTGTAAAAAAAAATAGGCATTTATGACAGTTTCATAATACATGAAGATCAAGTTACACAGAAACTTGCTGTAAAATAATTAATTTCACCAATTTTTAAATACTTTGAGGTTAGAAAAGTGCACCGCCGCCGTGTCCAGATAGTTTCCATCAAATAGTACCATCAAACCTCTCTACAAGGAGCAGCTACAAGCCAATTGTTTTCGAAAAGAGACTTAAATTCTCACTCAAACTACATTAGGGATTGTTTATTCTCAAATGAATGTGCGACGGCAAGCAGTTTAATGCCCTATTTCGCTCCGACATAAACAGTTACGAACATTTGAGGTTGGCACTTCTTAAAACAGCAACGCCTTCGCGCAGGGGCGCGGGACACTCTGGTCAACAATCACCGACCGAACGGCCGATCCAAATGGCCACGTTCGAAAACAACGTCAATGCTATCGTTGGATCTCTTCTAGCTGCAGTGAAAGACGATTTTCTTTCGAACGCGCTTTTTCAGGCAGCGTTTTTGGTGTAAGCTGTACAGAGGCGAAAAGGAGCGCTGCTATTGGTCCGATTCAAATTTTGGTGGCTCGGCTCCACCCTCTCTGCTTGTTTTTCGCTGACGAGTCGGGTAGTAACCCCCTGCAGTCGCGTTCTACCTCCGACTCTTAATATTGCAATTGCAGAGTGAGGTGTCGTCCCTCCATGTTTGCGGGTCGAGAAATCTAAATCCAACGTCCAATTAGGCGTGTCAATGCATCTGATCCAATGTTGAACCCCAATCTCTCTTGTCTGATAAGCTCGTATTGACTTCGGCGATAGCTCGGCTGATGCAGAATGCAGCGCGGAACCACCGATGCCTCCGCATTAGATGATACCTTCACAATGTTGACTCTGAACGTGCTATAAATATTTAGTAAATTTACAAATTAATAATTAGGAAAACGGGGTGCCGTGGTGCCCTCCGTAACAGAAGATCTCACGGCTGTCGTCGCGAGGGTGAGGGTAGCAGGACTCCACGAATACATCCGTGAGGTGGGGGTTACCCCCGCGCCAACGCCTCGCAGAGACCTGCCACCCTCAGTGGCAGCCGATGCCTTGCCTACCTAGCCGGCGTGGATTTCAATTACAAAAAAACAAAAACATAAATCTCTGTACCTGGACGTTTGAGCCCACTTGTTATGTGGTGAAAAATGATCCCCTACACTCTACATGTCTAGCGAAGAAATTTCCCCTAATACGAAGGAAATGGCGGGAGTATAATACAAAGGTGGTTCTCCTTCGTATAACAAAGGTTTTTCTTTGCATCCTACAATGAAAAAGCTAAAAAGATTCGTATTACGAAGAAATATTGCTTTGTATTACGGTTGCGCCGAATTCACTGTAACATACGAATAACATAGGTAAAATTTCATTGTAAGACATTTAGAGTGCCCTTGCCACCGACAAATCATTGACATGAAAAAGCTCGCCCTGTCGAAACAGGAAAATTACGGCTTTGTCCCTGTTTCAAATACAGTGAATGCCTTTATTTGGGAACGGGAAACTGTGTGCCTTACCTACGGTCAACACTAGTAACTTATTAACGCTTAAGGACTTGTTTTTCTCAGTGCATTGTATCCGCTGACCCCATGTAACACAAAGATCTTTTGGTTACGGTCTAAGACACACAAAAATGTGACTTTACTCAGAAAAATTAGTTTTGGATTGAATCTTATTTTGACAACTCACCATACTTGGCCTAATTCAAGGCCACAGTTTTAGTACAGGGGGACTTGTTTGAAGCCTACTTGCAAAATTCACTAGGGTCCCCTCTTACGCTGTAAAACCGACGTTTTGTTTGACGCAACAGCAAAGTTAAATTAATAAATGTGACCTCACGAGACTTAATTTAACAAAGATCCAAAAAATATCAGCAAGTCAACTGAAATCTTAATTTATTTCCATAAAGTGAAATACAGCACATTAGAATACGAAAAGCCGCCGTGCACTCCGAAGACTAAACGGCCTTCAGCATTAAACCAATCAGCTGAGAAAGCAATCAATTCAGACAATACGAAGACTAATAATCATAAAAGAAATCCGAAAATAACAAAAGGAAAATCAGGAAGAAGGCGACTGCCCGGTGGCGGATGGCGGCGACTTCTGGTCGAGGATGCCCAGGAGTGCCAGCACGCCCCTTGCGCTGTCCGTCTGCTGCCGCTGCTCGCGCAGCGTGGACTGGAGGTCTGCGCTGCGGCCAAGAGCCACCTCCACCTTGGCCAGGCAGGCCTCGGCCTCCGCCATCCGGGCCTGAAAGCACAAGACACAAAAAGTTAAACGACAGGGTGTATACAATTTTTTTTTTTTTTTTTTGTTTTCCCTGACTTTTCCCTGACCAAAAATGGCAAATTTCCCTGACTTTTTGCTACCATACAGAACGAAGTTTGCGTCACATAAGGGTAAATAAGTAAGTGGAAATAAAAAATGAGGTTTATGTTCAATAACTTGTTTATAGGAAGACTTATCAATAGGCGCTCGGCTGGGCCGCTCGCTCGGACGAGACGAAAGACGATCGAGACGATCTCAACGCGGCTGCGAGCCGCCTGCCTATTACGAATCCGATTTTTCCCTGACTCATTTGACAATTCCCTGACTTTTCCCTGATTTCCCTGACCATTTTCGTTTTCCCTGACTTTTCCAGGATTTCCAGGCTTGCATAAACCCTGAACGAGTGAGCTGCTTCAACCTCGTGAATAATTGGTGTTTGCGTTGCGAGGGATATGGATGTTTGAGACGTTGGACGAATGATTTACTTTACAACTGAGAACACGTCAAACCTGCGATGATATCGGTGCAGAAATAACGTACTTAGACAAAGTCTTCCTCTTAGTACCTTCCGAAGCTACAGACTTTGCACGGTTATGTAACGTTTCCCGTAGCCAAAGATTTGTGAGATCCCGTGTCCATCAAATCAACTTTCACAATTGGAACTGTGAAAACAACGAAACTTCTACCTGAAACGGTACGTGAGTGAAAGTCACCCCTGTAGTAATGTGATATACTTTGATCTTCATCAATAATGTATGAACCACAGACACAACATTTCTCCTAACACGGCTTCTCAGTAGAAAAAGCATCATGGGAACCAGGGGCGTATTTAGGGCCGAGACGAGGGGGGGGCCATGTCGTACGGGTTGCCTAACTTTAGGGGTAAATAAGGACTTTTTCGTTTTTTGTTATTTTTATTAATACATATGGTAAGTATTAAATTGAAAAAGGTATGTCTGTACCACACAGGGTCAATTACACTTAAACGCCGCGATTGTTGGCCGCTGTTGACGTTGACGCGGGCGGCGGGGCGGAGTGAAGGCAGGGAGAGGAGGCGGCAGGCGGGGGGGACAGCGGGGCGGGCGGGCCGGGCGGCTATAGTCGTCCCAGCGTTACTTTGGACGCGAGTTGCAGCCTGCTCGCCGGTACCGCTCGGCTCGGGCCCGGCGAGCAGGCTGCAACTCGCGTCCAAAGTAACGCTGGGACGACTATAGAGGACGGGCCGGCCGGGACCGAACAAAGCGAGTATTTGCGAGAACTGCGCGCGCGTACGCCCTAAAGACGAGATTAATGGGAAAAATTCGGCCCCTCCGGGGCCGAGGGGGGGGCAGTCGCCCCCCCCTTAACTACGCCCTTGATGGGAACAATCTTCGGAGTCCTGTACTTCTGTTCTAGGGTTTTCATGCGATCTAATATAGCTTTCCGTCTATTTCCGTTACAATAATGTTACCACACCAAAAATTTTTGGTTGTCACTTCAAGATCTTTCGTCATCAAACGAGTTGATGACTTTGTTATCACGCCCATGCAATAAGTGAAGGACCTTCGATAAAAAAAAGTTATCAAATAGGACCTTCGATTTAAAAAAAAAAGGTTAACAATTTGTCATGAAATGATGATTGGCTGAGCCGCAGTGTGTCTAACTAATAAGAATATAGTATAACTAACTAGGCTCGGCCTATGAATCTGCTGTCAGCTGCCTAGCGAGCGAGCCCGACAATTCCGGGTTGGCCACTATTTCAAAGATAAAATACAGGACACATGGGAGGGCTCACATTCGGTTAAAACATAAACATTTTTAATAAAAAACGAAACGAATTACAGAGGAAACTCATTTTTTTTAGATAATTATGCAACACAGCTGCTACCAATAAAAGTTTATCATTCCGATTGTTGCACTATACGTTGCTCTCTCTGATGTGCACTTCCGGGGTGGCCACAACAACAGTCAAAAAACAAGGGCAACGTAGAAACACAATTCTACTTTGAAAGTAGTTTGGAAAAATATAAAAATAAAAACCCACATGTTCAGCAATGATCTGTTTCAATAGGAATGCATAAAACCAGGCATCGGAACTGAATTTTGGTGAAGTTTAGACGCGATATGTTGACAGCAACACCGGGGTCGGTCCCCTGTCCCCAGTGAGGTTAAGTGTCGATTCAACATTCTGTCATTCGAAATTTCAATCAGTATAAGGTGCACATTAAATCTAACAGGACGGCGAAGCCGCCGATTTTTCAAATCTGCCTAGTTTATTTGAATGTGATGTAAAATTTAACTTAATTAAGTCATCCACAACTTTGTCAAGAGTGACAAGAAATATTTTTTTTAGTACAGGGATAGGTACACTTACGAGTGTCAGCTCGGCGGGCGGAAGCTTGGCTGTGCGTTTAATGATCTCCAGCAGAGCTCGGTTCAGCGTCAGGTTGACGCGGCCCATGCGCAGGCCGTAGCCGGGCTCGGTCGTGGCGGCGGCCCGCAGGTAGTCGCGGCAGTGACCGCACAGCGCGCTCAGCTGAACCGAAGTGCAGTCTGGAGGAGGGAGGCCACATACGCAACATTTTTACTGTCATCGGGGTTAACAACTGTAGTCACCAGGGGTAATTGTAGACACGCTCCCATCATCGGCCTGCAAGGAAATCTACACTGGTGAAACAAAGGCATTAAAATTATGCCCTTAAAGGGCGTTAACGATTTACGCCCTAACAGGGCATAAATCGTTAATGCCTTTGGGAAGGGCGTTAAAATTTTGCTTGAAATTCCTATACCATTTACGCCCTTTCCAAGGGCATAAAATGAATTATGCCCTTGCAATAGGGCGTAAAAGAGTATTTATGCCCTAAAGGGCGTCATTTTTATGCCTTTGTTTTACCAGTGTCAGTGTGCCACCTTTCTGAAGTGACCTCTGACCGTTTGTTGGCTTCGGACCTGTGTGGTGTACTTAGATTTCCATGCCAGCCGATAAGGCTGCAGCCTGTCCTAAATTACCAACAGTGTCCAAAGTTACCTCCGTTGATACTACATTATAGTCGAGGAGTCCGACTTGACTGATAAGAGTAATGGTTGTTAGGGAATTGAAATTTCTGGAAGTTTCATGATTATGCACCCTCCAATTGTTACAATTGGTCAATTGGAATAATTGGTCAATAATATAACACAACATTTGAAGGAGAGTTTTACTACTCGTGAGGTGCGATATCCCATCACACGTAGATAGCATAGCAGCTACTTGCCATGTGTCGGTATGCGCCCTGCATGAGGCACTGCGAGTCACCCGTTGTGAGATGGAAACGACATCAAACTTAATGATCCGATTCCCTTGGTGTTGAGATTGGCAGTGAATCAGAAACAGTCCTCTGAGGTGAAAATATTTGGCAAGTTCCGGGAAAATGCCTCTTCCTTTATAACGTGCAGTTAATCACGTGGCGATATTTACATTACAATTGAGGATATGGTGTGTGGATGATCAAGATCAAAACTTGTCTAAATAATGCCAATTCCATGCAGACTCAAGAGCCAATTAATTTAGCAACAATGATAAGAGGCAAATATGGATCCTGACACTTGCATGTGGAGCTCTTAGTAGGGCATCGGCCAAGACCAACGACATTCAAAATTCTAAATAAACTGAAAAAATAAATATTCAGAAATCGCTGGAACAAGATTGGCGAAGAAACTGATAATTAAATTCACTTTTAAAAAACCTTAAAATTTCACGGAGATTACTTGTAAATTTACGAAGAACCATCGGGAATCTGCGAAGGAACCTTTGGCAACTTTTTTCCAGAGGTACCTTTATTGATATTAGATTTATTTCTTGCAGTGTACTGCAAGTTTGATTGCCAAGAATCAGATGTAATGTATGGCCCTCTGCGGCAATTACCGACACCACCGCACAAGACCGTTTCGGATGCCAAAGTTCCAGACGCGTTTGGAGGTCCAGAGTCGCTGAATGGGACTCGAATCGAACGTGTGACCCTACCAAGGGATTGCTCTCTATACGAGGAATCCATCGGTGAGGTCACACGTTCGATTCGAGTTCCATTTAGCGACTCTGGAGCTCAAAAACGTGTCCGAGATTTTGGCCGCCTCAACGGTTTTCTGGCCCACTGTGCACCGTGTCCCAGTGAGCGGAGGGGAGGAGGCTCACCTTCCAGGTTGAGGCCCGGCAGCCGGCCGTACATCTGCGTGGTGAGGGCGTACTTGGCGTCCAGGGTCAGCTCGTGCGTGGGGTGCAGGCGGCCGCGCGGGTACAGCTCCTCGGCCAGGAAGGCCTCCACGGCCGCGACATCGCCGCGGCGCTGCGCCGCCACCAGGCCGCACTCCATCAGCCCCAGGTGCATCTCCAGGTCCAGGGCCGAGGCCGTCATGGCGGCGCTGCACCGCGGGCAGCGCCACGACGTCACGCCGTCCTCCACGCGCCGCGGGCACGGCAGCTCCAGCCGACCAGCGTCTGCGGCGCAAATCAACAGTTCTCGGGTGAGGGAGGGTGCACACTAAATGTCATGGGACTTTTTCTGGAACCCCCATGAAAGATGCAATTTTAAGCGCATCCGTCTGTGATACAATTTTGTGTCGTCCAGGTGAGACAAATTAGACAAGAAAATAGCAATTTGCAACAATTTGTATCACCTGGTGGACAAAATTGTATCACCGACGGATGCTTTAAATTGCATCATTCATGGGAAAAATAAAGTCCCATGACATTTAGTGTGTTGGGCAGTTATTGACGCTTTTCTTCAGTGTTCAGGACTGCTGACGTCGTGTTTTATGATATTTAAAGAACCGGACGAAAGATTGAAGACTACCCTGCCCTCGACTCGATACGAAAATGTTCCGAACCATTGAAGTGCTCTACCCTGCCAAGCGCGCACTACAAGGAGTAAACCCAAGGCATGCACTTCTTATTTGCTGCATGCCAACAGGCACACACTTCTTCGCTGCATGCCTGAGGCACATACTTGTTCCATCCATGCATTAGCGACGAGCATGCAGCACAGAAGTGTGCGCCTGCCAAGCATATGCAGCTAACAAGTGCATGCCTTGGGTTGATTCCTTGTAGTGCGTGCTTGGCACACACTTGAGTTTGCAGAGTAATCCCTGCCTCGAAGGCGAACCTACTTTTGCACGGCACGCAGCACAGGGCGCCGACATGCAGCCCCAGCTCGGAGGGATCCTCACAGCGGCGGCAGCGGCAGGTGAAGCACTTCCCCGAGCGGAGCCCCGCCCTGCGCTTGGCGGTGGGCAGGTGCGGGTGCTCGTAGTTGACGGTGATGGGGCTGCCGGGCTCGATGTCGGTGGCGGCGATCACCACCTTGCGCACCCCGTCCAGCGCGGCCGGACCCGCAACGCCCTCGGGCCGCGAGTAGCACGTGCCGTACGCGTTGCACACGCAGCTGTGGCTCAGCATCGACACCACGTCCATGAGGACCACGGCCTGCAACACACACACACACACACACACACACACTTACAACCGCACTGGTACACTGAGAGAACCTTACAAACTATTTTAGGCCTTACGAAGAAAGGCAGCTTGTTACAACAAAGTATTTTGAGCATACATAGGCTAACGAAGAAAGTACTTCTTAATTTACGCGCAATTTTTTGTTTCACAAAGTAAATTAGATTTAAATATGTATGCGCAAATTACTTCGTAAGCGTATGATGAGGCATCATCCTCCGTTTAATAGTATTTAATTTAATATGAATCAATCCTCCGAGGCCCTCATTTCCGTCGTAGTTACGAAGCATAGGCTTCGTTGCTACGGGACGCATTATAAGGCAAAGGCTTGACTTCCTTGAAAGCGTCATTTTTGTGCCTTCGTTCTAGCATTTCTTCGTGGATTACAATGCGATGCTTTCCTACACTTTCTACTAAGCAATTTACGCCCCTGGAATGGCCTTTATCGTGTTCTGATCGCGGAAGTGGCGTGATTCAGAAAAGGACTTCCTGACAAAATTTCAATGCCACAGACTGCTTTGCCCTGAAGTGCGTAAGTAGTTTCGATGCCTTGGTTTCCAGCACAGCAAACACTTCAAAGAACGTTATTTGTAATGCAAACGCAGCCCACGAAGAAAGCCGTTGTCAATACATACGTTATAGCTTGTGATACGAATAAAAAATCCTTCGCAGGCTGCGATGAAATTTCTTTGTGGGTTCCAGGATATTTCCTTGGAATTGCAAAAAGAACTGTTTGTATTGCTTACGATATCTTTCGCGGACTGAAGTCTGAAATCCTTTACATTGCTTTTTAATCTAGGACTTTTTTTTATGGGGGGGGGGGAGGAAGGCAAACAGGCTGTTTGCCCCCCTGTGGCACTAGAAAGCCGCCTTGAACCTAGCCAAAAGGACGTCACGTAATTTCCAAGAGAAGCAGAAAAGCAACGACGGCGTTTATTACCTCTCGTCCCTCGATGGGCTCGCTGTAGGAGAACGAGTTGGTCTCCATGGCTCCGTAGGCCCAGCACCGCTCCTCCAGTGGGAAGGACAGCAGCGGCGGCATCAGCTCCTTCACCAAGACCGACATCTGCCTCCTGACCCGGGGGTCTGCCAGCATGTCCTTGAAGTGCGACTCGAGCTTGCGGATTCTTTCCGCAGTCTCCCCCTTCTGCAGAAGGACTCGCAGAAATCCCAGCATCTTAAAGTGGTTAGGAGAGACGTTTCCTGTGCGTCAAACCGAAAGTAAGGCATTAAACCCTACAGGTACTCAATCGTGTAAGTCAACGACCAGGTACAGAAGGGCAAGGGCAGCGAACACAGCTAAAAGAGGGCGCTTAAATTGGTAACAAAAGTATGCCCGTACAACTGATGAAAACGTTTTTCTTCGTGTCAAAATATGGGTCCATGATTCCAAAAGCGTGATAAAACGAAAATATATTGCTGCTTTCCCCTCAACGACGGACTAATCATTACGCCGGACTAAAATTTATGCTCTTGAGTTGCCATAGGGGACAACCCGATCTCCGGTGATGTGCCCACTGTGTCGTCCCCTGGTCGGGGGTTCCTATTCAAAAGATCTCAACTAAGCGTTTCCGTAAAAAGAATCTTACTTGAAACGCAAGCGAATTTCACGAAGTTTGATCATTTAGATAGGATAAGAGAGTAAGCAAAACATATTTTAACAAGCACTAACGGTTGCTTTTATCTTCAAATTTGCATGGATTAAACCACGAATTATTTTGATTTGTAGCTGTCTCAAATGATAAGACTTGGCGAAATTTCCTTGCGTTTCAGATAACTTCATACGAGAACGTCCAGACAAGATCTTTTGAAAATCCCCCCCCCCCGTCGTGGTAACAATTTGAGCTTGATTAATCCACACCAGATTGACAGTGCAGTGGACTCACCATTCTTGAAGCGGAAGTTGCACCGCTTCATCTCAGAGCACTCGGCCCGGTGGTACGGGCTGTCCTGGCAGACGGCGCTGCAGAGCGGGCCTCCGCAGCCCGGGCACAGCACCCGCCTGGAGACGGCCACCACGGCGCAGCACCCCAGGCACGTCGCGCAGTCCGCCTGCACAGAGAGCACGTTTGAAGACACTACGTTTACAGAACAACTTTCGTACGTGGTCTCGCACTGAAAAACCAAACGTGGTCTAGACCACACCAACTGATGCGGTCAAATGGGTGCCATTTTGACCGCATCAGTTGTTGTGGTCTAGAGCACGTTTGGTGTCGTCATTGCATTAAACGGGCACTCCAAGCGTGGTCTAGACCACACCAGAGCACTCCAAACGTGGATGCGGGCAAAATGACACTCATTTGACCGCAGCTGTGGTGTGGTCTGGACTCTAGACCACGTTTGGTTTTTCAGTGCATACCATCTCGTGCACTATCAGACTCGTATTGACTTCATATTACTTGCCAAAAAGTTATTTGTGTAAATCTAATATTGGTATTTTCTCTTCAACTTTGCACTTTTTGTTCATTGTAAAGGTTATTTAGTCCACTAAACCTGACTTTTTGTCAATAACAATGTTCTTTTATTCCAACATGATCTATTATCAATTTTATCTTAAAAACGATCAAAATTGTGCACAGCGAAAAAGAAAAAAATACAATATACGTCTGCTCAAAAAAGAGATAACTAAAGTCCATATGAGACTGTGCATGCGTGCTTTTGATACCAAGTGAACAATCATTCAAACGAATTTGTATGATCCTGCGCTAAGTTTTGAAAGAAAAATTTCACATGTACAAAAATGTCAGGCAACTTCGAAATAAAATTGTTTAATATATTTTCTGACACTGTGAGAAAAGTGTACGGTTTCAATCGTTACTTTGTTAACAAGATTTGCCGTACATGAAACTGCGTTATTTGCCGCACCGGCGTTTACCGTGCGTTGTACTGCACTTTTCGAGACGTCCATTTCTTTTAAGACCGAACCATGACTACAAACCCGAACGGCAAATCACTTAGCGTACGGGTGAGTACACTACAACCCTCATAAATTTCACATTTATAAACGTTTTTGGGCTTTATTTAGCGATTGAGACGACACACAACGCTGCCAAATTGTGCAAAGCGTACGAATTTCGTTCTCAAAAGACTAATGAGTGCACTGAGCACAGCCAAATTTGTACACATGAGGACTGAGAATGAAGTTGTCTTGATCAATACCAAATTTTGGGCCAGGTATATTTTATCACCCAAAATAGGGTGAGGGGCGATACAAGGTGTATGAGCTGCCTATGTAGCAAGGTAATCACTCACATTTGGGTGAGGGAACCTGCCTCACCTATTTTTGGGCGATAAAATGACTCTCACCAAAGTTTGAGTGATACATATTACCTCACCCTAAATTTCAGTCCTGATTATGACTCCTTCATTCTCAATGAGTGCACTAGTGATTCACCCACATTTCGTACAGACCTCCGATCTCCAGTCATCGGGATGTATTCGAGAGATGACAACCAAACTCTACAAAATAAAAGTCGTTTTAGGAACCCAAATAATATACTGACAACAAGTCAATTAAATTGACTGTTTCAAGGAATTCACTCCTTGCAAGTAAATCTCGGTTTCATTTCTTAATCGACCTTTTAGGAGGGTGTCGTGATCAAATTTTGGCTCACTTGGACTTAAAATGGATTTCAATGAAGTGCCCCGAAATAAATTAGATATAGACGTAGGTGCCTCTGGGACGAAGTTGCCAAGAAGCTCGCTGGAAAATTTACAACGAATCATCGCAAAATTACGAAGAATCATCGTGAATTGTCAAAGAATCTACATGAATTGAAGAAGAGTCTTCGTGAGTTACCAAGAAACCGCGAAATGTCGAGAATTCATTCCTTTCCAAATAGGTACCTTGGTAAGTTCCTGACGTTCAGTTTTACAGTGCACTCGTACATACCTTGCTACATTCAGAAGGAGCAATGACCAGTGGCTGCTCCTCAATGATAACCGACCCTGCTGGGATAAAGCGAGTAGCGATTGCGTGGCGACCGTATGTGGCGTTGCTCTGCACCTTGAAGCACGGAGTAGTCTCTGCGGACCTGAGGCAGACATGGAGAAAATGTTTTCGTTGCGTTCGAGAGTCAAAGCTAGCTGACTTGACAATCATCTGCTAAAAAATGATTCATAAGTGGTCTTCTAGGATAATATGTTCCAATTTTCCAATGAACGCAACGTCATATCGCTGGAAGACCAGCTAAAGGATTCGACGAACACAAAAGTGTCTCACATTTAGAAAATTGCAACATTGTTATCCAATAACAGTCTCGATAACAGTTTTCTCTAGGAGATAAAAATTTGGATTCCGTTACTAGGAGAAAGACACTAACGTACCTTGGAGTGCCAGATTCGCCTGTGTCCTGATGGGCTTGCCCATCATCTGAAACGATAAAAGAAAAAGTTGTCAAAACTTAACATGTAGAACTGCATGTGAGACTGCACACCATCTTGGGAGTGGGTGCCCGTGTGTGTCTCCACGCACGTTCAAGCGCATTTGTTTTCGCCCTACACAGCATTCCCCCGGGGGAAAAGCTGAAAAAGAGTCGAATGTGGGAACAAAGGCGAGGGCGTTTTCACTCTTGTTGCCGGAGCAATACGCGAGTATTTTCACTCATAGGCACTAACACGCACATTAAACCCGTAAAAACGCGTCAAATGAGTCATTCCGCGATTGAAACACGTTGCTACGCATGCCATGACGCGTATCTTTAGGCAATAATATGCTACAGATACGCGTCACTACGCACATGGAGTAATACGCGAGTGAAACCCCCTCTTACATGAGTGCCATTTTCGCGTCTGGTGCGAGGAGACTCCAACAGTCTTGAAACGTGAACCGTGACATTATTCCCGTTTAATCGGCCGTGACACAAGTAACGTTTAAGAACTGAGCATGAGTGTCAAAAGTTAAAAATTTAATCGGAATCCGCCACTTCATTCATGGGAATGTTCTTGTATTTTTACTCAGAAAAATTCGGGAATGTTAGGGGTAGGAATCTGCACTGTTAAAAATTGTAGTTTTTAAAACAACAACACAATTACCAACCTCGACAACGCTGTTGTTTGTGAACAAGTTTGCTTGTTTTAAAACGACGAATTCGTTGCTAATTATTTTTATGACTTATGCTGTTTCAAAACAATATTTTGCTGCGTACAAACAACCCGGACAATCTAAGAAGTAGTTACTGCGGGGTAAACGGGGCTCTACTAGGTCTGTGACCTAATTGGCAATAAAAATTGATGCAAATAAGGCTGTCTACAGGTTTACAAACGTCTTGTGGACGAACGACGCAACTCCTTAGTAAACAACGAAGGTCATTTGAAAACAACTTTGATCATTAAGAAAATTAGCAACATATTTACTGTTAAATTACAACATAATTTTTAACAGTGTGGAATCTTGTTTGCAAGTCGTGCTTTGCTTAGTCTCCGATTTCGGATTCCCCGTTCTTCACATGGCGACGAGTCACATTCATGCATGTACTATACCAATCTCCCATGGCAGACAAAACCCATTTGGCAATGGGTTCTAACCCATGTAGAAGGGTTGAAGCCCATTTGGAATGGGTTGTGACCCGTTGAGAATGGGTTAAGACCCGTTTGGAATGGGTACTTTTCTTACACCCATTACATGGGTTGGACCCATAAGAATGGGTTGGACCCAATCGAATGGGTGCATGAAAAGTGCCCATTTAAATGGGTCAGCAAATGGGTTTTGTCTGCTATGGGCTGAAATGGCCCGAAATGGCACGGAGGCTACATCGTCAACCGTACAATGAAGAAAGCCCTTTCCTTGTACCAAGATCAGACAGGTGTTTAACTCAATACATTGTTCAAAAGATCTATAACCGCATGATGGCCATGTGGGCCGGAGCTGAGAGCGCAAGCGGTATACTACGAGAGGGAAGCGTGCAGACGCGGAGTTACATAGTCCCGTGCCATACCTCATATCAGACCACAGAGAAGCTGGCCGAAACAAACAAGTCGAATGAAAAATCGCGACCAACAACGTTAAGAGGAAGTTGCGGTGCAGCTTTAGGACATGGAGGTAAAACTTTTCAGACAAAAAGGTTCGGCGCCGAGGCGAGAAATTCAAACTGAAGATGTAAGAAAACTTGAGTCTCACAGGCCCTTAAGGGGAGATCCGCGAACTCGAAAAATATTATGCTCCTGCATCTCATACTTTCAAAAAGTGCTGTGCGAAATACCTCACAGTTTGTCTTGATGTTGCGTCGTCTTGCTCAGGGCCTCGTTAAGTCAAGGGACATAGCAGCCCTTCGAACAAGGCCTAAACCTCCTCAGCTCTCTACCAAGACAAAAGAAGATACCGGAAGATCCCTTATATGTCGCAGTACAGACATTTTGAGGCTCATTGCTGAATTTTAGAAACCCACGCCGGAAGCGGTCACGCACAGCGGACGTTATGGTCGTCACCGACTCATCGTTTTCAAGTTGTGTCGTCTGCTCGGGGCATCCTGAGGTCACGGGACTTAACGGCGCTTGGAGCAGGCGAAATGACACGCCACACGCCAAATTCAACTTTCTACCTTAATCCATTCAGACGTACCAACGAAAAAAACACTGGAAAAACGGCATAAAAAAAGCAGGGATGATACCTAAACCGAAACAAAACCAGGCAGTTACGCTGAAAGTTTGCATTTAAAACTTAATCTCAAAAACTATAGCAGCTAGAACCGAGGAAAAAACTTTTCCTTGGTGTGCAAAGTGTACCGGAGTTTTGCTCTCATATGGACCAAATCAAAATTCCGCTTCCTTTAGTTTTGCTATACGTGGGGCATTAAAAAAAAAAAGAAAAATAACTCAGGGAAGAGGAATTTTGACTTGCTCCATATGGGAACAAAACTCCGGCATACTTCGCACACTAAGAAATAGTTGTTTCCTTAAGTTTAGCTGCTATGGTGATTGAGTTTTAGTCAGAAATGCAAACTACCAGCGGAATGGCCTGGATTGGTTTCGGTATCATCCCTGGCGAGGGAGGAGGTAAGCACTCGCGTACGCGTAGTCCCCTGAACGAAAAACCCCTGTATTGTGCGTATTACACGTAGTAGTAATACCACTTTAGGGTCAAATAGTGCAAGCATTTCCATGCCGAGATACACGTATGACGCCACCGTAATACAGCGTAACACCGAGAAATCTGTACACCATTCCCAGAAGTATGCTTACCCCCTCGTTCCCCAAGAGGTGCTGAGCTGAAAGATACCGTGCATCTGACCGAGCAAACCCTCTGACTTAACAAAGAACCAAGAGCTGTTTTGATTTCCGATCACGCAGATGGCGAAGCAGCCTGTTACGACAAGACACGGTCTAGCGTGCACGTACCTTTTTCTTAAGCCGGACAGGCTGGGGAGGACCTGTGTGTTCCCAATTTGGTGGCAAGCAAACTTAGCACCGGTTTCATGCAGTGATTACTACCGGAGAATGGAAAAAAAAACGGGGGTGCGTCGTCGTCAAAGTTGGCTACATACAGGGGCAACGTGCAACACACGAACACACACACACTGTTATTCAACGAATGTGACGTCATATTCGTTAGAATGTGAATTTTGTCACGTTCGATTGAAAATGACGTCACATTCGTTTGAATGTTTGACGCATGCTCCAACGAATGTGACACCATTGTTTAACGGCCGTGTCACGTCCAAACGAATGTGACATCGAATTCAAACGAACATAACAAAATTCACATTCCAAAGAATATGACGTCACATTCGTTGAACAACAGTGCACCGGAAGCGATTCTTTCCTGTATCCACTCACCTGCGGCTTTCGGACTCGGACCACCCATCGTCGCTCGGGTGAAGGCGCGGACGAAGCAGAGGAGCGGGAAAGGTACTTCACGCAGAGTCGCCGGAGTCACCGCAGTGCACAGCACACTGCACTGGCTCGACTCGAAGCCGAAAGGCAGCCCCGTCCGTGAGCTTCGTTGTGCGCGACACGACACGGGCCAAGCTGCTCTGGACGCTGAGCCTGAGCTAAAGCGAACTGCGCTGCGCCGCCGCGCCGTCCTGGTGAGAGGAAGGGGGAGGGGGAGAGGGAGCCAGCCACGCCGGCCAGCAGTATTCCCCTCGAGCCGACGGCCAGGCGTTTGCCAGACGACAGCTCAGCGGTTTCTCTCTCTCTCTCTCTCTCTCTCTCTCTCTCTCTCCTTCTCTCTCTCTCTCTCTCTCTCTCTCCTTCTCTCTCTCTCCTCTCTCTCTCTCTCCTTCTCTCTCTCTCCTCTCTCTCTCTCCTCTCTCTCTCTCTCCTTCTCTCTCTCTCTCTCTCTCTCTCTCTCTCTCTCTCTCTCTCTCTCTCTCTCTCTCTCTCTCTCTCTCTCTCTCTCTCTCTCTCTCAGCACGTACAGAGGACCGCGGACACAGAACTCTGCAACACATTCTTTAATTTTACCGGTTGGTTTTGGCGAGAAATATAACGTGAAATCAGTGCGCCGAGTGAACAGCTGACACTGAATGTGCGTTCACGCTCATGTCGCGTTGGGTGGCGTATTGAGATGGCCGATACAACATCGATATTCTGAGATATCGATAGTCTTGCTCCGATATATCGATAAATTACTATCGATAGAGGCAAGCTCCGATAGTCAGATATATCGATAGATTTTGCCGATATATCGGTATATTAGTAGAATAGCCGAAATTCAGCAAAACTTCCGATGTGAATGAGACAGCCACGACGCCTGCGGCGAGACTGACCGACTGAGTAAGTCTCGCTGCGCAGTGCACCGCGTTGTTCGCCGCTCAGCACGCTAGGTGGCAGCACCGCTCGCTGGCCACAGCCTAGCATGCGGCAAGCCAGAGATGGCAGGCAGGCAAGTGAGCTCAGCTGTGCGTCGCGTTCGACTGTGGTTGTGTTGTGTGTGTGCTGCGGCAGGTCCAAGTTTCATTCAGTGTCTTAGAAATTATACTTGTTTTGACATTAAGAATTACAAATTTGCTAAAGTTTCAAGACTGAAATTTTACTTGTTATAAGTTTACTTGATGAGGTTTAAATTATTTTCTGAAACTTAAAACTGTACATTTTTACTTGTAATGACATAATGAATCACAAATTGCTAGTCCTGTTGTTACATTATCAATTTTATTTATAAAAACATATTTAGTATTGTGAATAGTGTACTAGAGAAATAAATGATGTTCAACCTATTTTTTTTTAACATTCCTCTAATACCGCATTGCTTAGGACTGAATCTTTCCATTTTGGTGTATGTGTCCATTTTTAGGACAATTCTCTAAAATTATCGATATTTGATCGATGTTTTGCTTTATCGATAGTTTTGAGACGATATATCGATAGGAAAATTATCGGAAGAAAAATATATCGATATGACTTATATCGATATTTTTCAACTAGCTGGCGTTACGCCGCGTAGCGTAACGGACGTGACTAAAACCTCCTAGACTCATTCGCAAAACAGAAGAATGTAGGAGGTTTTGGTCACGTCCGCTTCGCTACGCCACCCAACGCGACGTGAGCGTGAACGCACCATGAAAGAAAAATGTGCGGTACTCGCCGTTTATTTATTAACAGGCTTTGCCGTACTTACAAGTACGGCGTTTACCTTTCCTACTCTGCAAACTGAAGTGCGTGCATAGTACACTCTTATGAGAGCATGCTTCCAAGTACACTCTTATTTACAGCATACTTGCTAGGCACACGCTAGAATGGTATACCTGAGCGATTCTCACGTTTCAGGGTAGTTTTGACGTTCCTGATTTGCCGGCAGTAAGAATAATCGAATTTAGTTTTCGTAATTACTGGAGTCCTGAATGATACTAGAGTTATGGTACTGGTATTCATAGTCAAGACCTTGTACTACCTTCTTAAAGAAGTAAGCCCTCAGGTATTTACATGCGTTTATACGGGTGTTTTGATCACGGAAGTTACGTTATCACGGAAGTTACAAAGTGTGAAAATCGACCGTAACGGCTGACCCGGGCTCGCTGTGGCTTATTTGTCGTTTCATGGTGGGATGATACTCCAACGCCGACATTTTAGCGAAATTTTTTTTACCTAGAGCCGCTGCAACATTGGGTAATGGGTGCCACGGATTAAAATTTGGCATGGGGAGAAGTCCAGAGCGGCTTTTTCGTAATGTGTGCAATGAAATTGAACACACGGTGGACATTTTTCGCTGCAGCAAAAAAACCTTTGAAAACTGTCGTGTGTGTTAGTCTTCCGTTGAAATCAGCTGGAGACATGTCAGGTTTTGAATGACCATCGACAGTTGGCAGAATTTTCATACCATTCTACTACATTGGGGACGGAAAATTCGAGTATGTTATCGTGGGACAATCACGGAAGTTACATTTTGGGTATTCTGAATGCTAGGGAAACCAATCCAACGCAAGCGAACTATTCGAAACATTTGGGTTTAGTAGGTAAAGACTTTATGTAATCCCAGCAACAAACCCCATGTCGATATCTGCCCTCGTTTGGGCACAGGGGCCAAAAGAAACGAACCTTGAAACGTGATAATCGCTCACCTGGCAAGTACGCGCTAAACAAGAGTGTGCCTGCAAGTACACGCCATAATGCGCGGCTTGAGTTTTGGACGCCTGCGTCGGTCTTCTGGCCCACTGTGCGGCGGGCAAACAACGCGGCGCGCCGATGCACCGGCAAACTCGGGGTGACTTGCGGGGTCGGCGGCCACCAATGACGCACCGCCAAGCAGTGAAGGGCGGCCCGGGCACGCTGCACACGCATCCAGACGCGGGGTTGGTCCACTGTGATACAGCAATGCCTTGAGACATCGCACCACACCTGACGTGCAATGCCACGGCCATATCGCACCGAGGGGTCGTCAACTCGCATATTACCACGTACACAGGCTGCATATTACATGTAAATTACTCATACTCTGCAAACTCAACCGTGTACTCAGTACACTCTCTTGAGCGTGTATTCACGAGTAAACTCCCATACGCGAGTACTCAGATGAGTACACACGACAGATGCATATGTACTGCCAGGCGTGCTTAGGAGGGTACTCATCTGAGCACGCTCTCATTAGAGTGTACTCATTTGAGTACACACACATTAAAGTGTCCTGTCCTCGTCTGAGCACACTCTCACTAGAGTGTACTCACCTGAGGACACTCTCAGCATCTGAGCACACCTCTAGGGCTGTGCGGTATACCGGTATTCAGGTATTGATGCCGGTATTTTTTTATACCGGCAAGGCGGTATGGAATTACTCATTCACTCGGTATACCGGTTTTCCACTTTTACCGGTATTGCGCATAATACCGGTAAAACTAGGATACCGGTATACCGGAATACCGGTACGATATCGGTTTTTTTTTCTGTACCGGTATTCCCGACTACCAACATAAACTACGGAAAATTCTATGTTACGTCTCCTTTTCGATACCCGTTATATATAAAACACTGATTACTATGTGCCATTTGACTTTTTTAAGTTTTTATTTGCCAGTGACGTTTTATTTAACGTTTTTCTTAATAAAAAAAAGGTTTGGTATTTAATCGTATTATTTTAAATTGAAAAACCGCAATTTTGAAAAATACCGGTACGTTTGGCAATACCAGTATTTTGATCAATACCGGTATACCGGTGTCAACCGGTATACCGGTATCAGGGAAGATACCGGTATATCCAAACCCCGGTATCAATACCGCCCTACCGGTATGATACCGGTACATTCATATACCGCATACCGGTATCGAAATCCTCATACCGCACAGCCCTACACACCTCGTTGGAGTCGAGGTTGGAGTGTGCTTGTGAGTACACGTACACGCCGAACAGAGCGTACCAATGGGTACAAAGCAAAGTAGTCAGCATTTCTTACAGCGATTTCAGGCTTCACACAGCGGCGCACAACGACTTCGTCAGTTTTCCGCACCTCCTGACCCTCCGATGTGAGGATCAAAGCGTCTGCTCTCTCAGTTTCGCTCCCAAGCTAAAATTCTAGCCCACACTGGTAAAACTAAAGCATAGTGCCACCCTGTGTTTGCAAGCGTATGGTAAAGTGCCGAACATGGATCGGGGTACCAATCATGGATCATTTTTGTTAGCGAGCCCGTACCGCATTACCAAGTGATCAATTTCATTTCAGAAGAATTTTCTAAGTAACCAGCACTTTTGAGTGCTAGAATCATGCGCAGGAGAACTCATCAAGCTCACCGTTACCCTTGCAATAATTAAATGAAAAAGTGTCTCACGAAACGGGTCCGAAAACGGCCTGGTTTCCGGTTAGGTTAGGAGTCCTTGTTCTATGCCTTATTCTGACGAATCTTTTCATCGAAAATGTCTCAAATTTTTTTCGTGGCAGCTTTAAACAGTACCCTTCCGCAATTCAGGTGACCGGCAGTTTTCGGCCGATCCCTGGCAAAACGCGAAAGGGGGTGATCCATGTTTGGGTCAGACCCAAACATGGATCATTAAAATCAGTGAAATTTCAAAGTAATTGTTCTTCAATATTCAATTCTTGAGAGAAGGTTGTCCTTGTGGTTATCTCGAAGTGCATTGAAAAAATATTAGGTCACCACTTTGTCGAGTTGAAACACGGGAAGTTTCTTAAATGATCCATGTTTGGTAACCTTACCGTTATCAGTTTACGCTTGAAATCTGGCGTAACATGCTCATCCGCCAAGATATGCCCTATCTCAATGCATGAGGGAACTTCTAGTGAATGCTTTATTTCAAGCGTAACGTCTTTAAGCGTAACTTTACGCTTGACTCAAGCACAGAGTTACGCTTTAGTTTTACCAGTGCAGTTTTACCAGTGCAGTAAGTGTAAAGTATTTCTGCCAAGGTCTTAACGATTTCTCTCTGCTTTTCGATGTGCACACTGACGAGGGGTCGTCAACCCGCACTGCTAGAAAAAATAACGGTTTCAATACTGAAAAAGTACCGCTAATTATTTTCTGGCCATTGCGTTTTGATTACGGTTTCGGAACGGTCTAAAAAGAGGTGCGTTGAGGTCAAAGAGAAGGCACGGTGAAATTGTAAACCAGAACGGTGAAAAAGAATCATCATATCATAATACGGAAACCTTAGACCGGCAGACTGTAAACACAACCGTGCCTTCTCTTTGACCTAACCGTACCTCTTTTTAGACCGTTCCCAAAACCGACGGCTGAACCGTTGTTTTTAAAATATATTTCCGTGATTTGTGTCATGGAGAAGACACACGGATTGATACGGAAAGACCTCAGCAGTCAATAACGCCAATCTTCCGTTAATCCAAAGCTGTTTATAGAGACGGATTCATTTTTTTATCCCTTTCAGTCATTCCGTGGGTTCCGTAACGAAACTTGACCTTTTCAGTTCCGTCATGTCACCCTTATTTCTAACAGTGCGCATAATACTCCGTACGCAGGCTAAATACTACTTCTTTATTACTCGTGTATTACCGTCATGAATCTAAGTACTTACCTAAAAATTATTCAAAGCATTGGGTAATATGTTAAATCAGCCGGAAAACGGTCCCGTTCATTACTATTTATTGCAGTATTGTTTCTTATGGACCCGAGGCCCGATGTAAGTTGACGACCCGCCTCGCCCACTGATTTGTTTCGCTCTCCGCGGGGAACGGTGAAGGGCATGGACGATTGGCTGGGGAGAGAGAGACGGAAAATGGGGGGAGGGGGGAGAGGTGCCTCTTACGCATTGCGTTGGCGGCGGCCGGCCTGTCCGTCCAGTCGTGAAAGAACCGCCGTGGCGTTCGGAGCAGGTGGACAAGAGGCAAGTATTGCTAAAGTAGGTCGGCAGCAACTACGTATAGTAGTCCCAGCATAAGATTGACTCAAGCAAGACATCGAACCCGTGTCATGTTGAGTAAAACAATGCCGGGAAGACTATAGATGCAACTCTTGGTCGTGTAAAATATTAACATAAAATGTTTTTGCACGCGATTTGGATGTATGGACAGTTTTTTGTTCGAGTCCAAAAAATTCATCTGCATTTTCACAGGGTTGCCTTTTTGGTGCACACTAAATGTATTTGTACAATTTTGTTCGTGGTCTCACACAATTTTCAACATGCGAACATTATCGTACAAATTTGTAGGCGGAATCGCAGAAATTTGTGCGAAATTTCGTACAAATTTGTTAGAAAAGCACGTATGCGCAAAATTGTGTGAGAGCACGTACAAAAATTGTACAAAGGAATTTAGTGTATGTGTGTGCACACTAAATGTTAAGTACAATTTTGTGCCAGACAGCACAGATTTTTGTGCTCCGATGAATTTTTTGAACGATTTTTATACGAAAAATCGCACATATTCCCCCCATTTTGTACAAAACCGCGTAAAAATTTGTACGAAAAGTTCATCTGCACGGAAAACACGTCTCGTTCAAAATTTGTACAAAAACAATTGTGTGTTGAGACCTGGGATTCAACCGATGTGGTAATAGTCGTGACTCTTTTGTTTTCGTTGACGAGCAAATTTTTTACTGCATGCATTTTCGAAGGTTTGTATCCTTTTTTTTGCTGTGGCTTTCCCTCGGCGGCGCGGCGCGCCCTGACGACATGCGCTCCGCCACGCACGCCCCGCTGCCGCTGCCGGCGGGCTGCGATAATTCGCCGCTGATGGCGTTCGTCGCGCTGCTGGTCAGCGTCATGGACGGCCGCCTGGAGGACGAGTTTGCGCAGGTAAAGCCCGCCGACATTGAAAAAAACGAAAAAAAAAAACAAAAAAAAACTAGAACTGGCCGCCAAATTCTTGTCCACATTTTACCAGTGAAGTCATGGTACTTTCTTCTTCCACTTTGCAAAGTCTCGTCAAAATCGTATAGAAAATTTCAGAAATGCTGAAAGGGGCCAAATCAATTAAAAAAATTAATATAATTAAATCATGAGACAAACTCATGAGGCCACTTCGTGCCTCTAAAGAAATCAGTAGTTTGGCACGGAAAATGCACAGGTTATGGTGGACAGAAAGAGCGCACGGGCTCCGTGCTCCTCTTAAGGTCCCCACGGGAGGGGTCTCATTAAACTGGTCCCGACAACATGTAACATGTGGCGTAAAATGACGTGACTTCGCGTCACGGCGACTTCCACTGTAAGAAGTACATAGGGTACTCCACTGAATCCCAGAGCGGAAGAAGAAGAACAAAAACAAGCCTAAACCGGAAGCCGGTTAGGGCCTGGATCTCGGATATGGTATGAGAAATCCGTGCTGCGTAGTGCTTCGTCTGCCGGATTTCTCATACCATATCCGAGATCCAGGCCCTAACCGGCTTTCGGTTTAGGCTTGTTTTTGTTCTTCTTCCGCTCTGGGATTCAGTGGAGTACCCTATTGGGAACTTACAAAGGTGCCTCTTGAAAAAAAAATGGTTCCCAACGGTTCCTTCGTAAACCTACAGTGAACCTTTGCGAATCCGTCGTGAATTACGAAGAGTCTTTGTACATTACTAAGAAACTTCAAGACGAAGGTTCCTTCGGCAACTTTTTCCCCGGAGGTACCTTTGTAAATTCCTACGAATCTTCTTTTACAGTGTCGACACAATCGCACCATTACCATATGGATCACAAACAGCTTAGGTTAGGTTAGGTTGCTGTAGAACATGAAGATGGTGATCGATGTGCCTGTAGCACAGGTGCACACTAAATTTATTTGTACAACTTTTGTTCAAAGCTTTGAACAAAGTTGCGCATACATAACTTTTGCACTACTTTGTGCGCAGAATCGCTCAAATTCGTGTGAATTTTTGCACAAATTCGTGTAAAAGTTTGCACAAATTTTGTGCGAAACGGACGTATCCGCAACTTTGTGTAAAGCTTTGTACAAAATTATACAAATACATTTAGAGTGTGGGAATCATTACGAAGACAATTACAGGAAAAGTGGCAATGCAAATACATAGACCCTCCACTGGGAGAAAAAATGAAGGTTGTGACTGTTAATCTTAATGCCACTCTTCACTGTACATCGAAAGGTTGTTAATCTTAATGCCACTCTTCACTGTACATCGAAAGGTGTTTACCGTACCCAGGGATACAGCAGACACCGTACCTCAAGGGACGGAATCCACTGTACCCTGGGAACATGCATTCACTCACCGTTCCTCGGAAACCGTTCAGACATCGAATTCATCATAATGTAAAATGAAGGCAAAATTTCAAATTTGCGATAGAAACAATTCGATGGCGGAAATAAATACACCTCAACAAGACGAACAAAATATGATAAGCATGTTATGACCTCAGACTCGAAGTTCAGCTGCAATCGGCGTCAGAATTTTCTAAAAGTACGATTTTGGACCCTTTTAGAAATTTGTAGGGTGTTTACCGTAACTAGAAGTACAGCGGTTACCGTACCCATGGAAATAGGGTGTTTTCCGTACCTAGAAGTACAGCGTTTACCGTACTTGCAAGTACGGCGTTACCGTACCTGGAAGTACGGCGATCACCTTACTTTGTACAATGCACTTGTCAAAGGGCACTTATTTCTTGACACCAAAGTCAATTTTGACGATTTCGAAAATTTACTCATACTCTTTGGAATTAAATTCAAGGCGAGATCTTTTCTACACTGTACAAACTACGGGAATCATCGTACTTCTAGGTACGGTGAACACCGTACTTCTATGGGTACGGTAAACACCGTACGTCTGAGTCCAGCAAATCCTGTTAATAAATAAACGGCGAATACCGCACGTTTTTCTCACTGTGTAGTGACAAAGTAGAAGGAAAAGGGGGTCACTTTTGCAAAAGATTTGGAAATTTCAAAAAGGCCCGATAAAAATTAATTCTTTATCCAAAAAAAAAAATAAATTAAAAAACACGTGTTTTGGGGTTTTCCAAATCCGAGGTTTGCTCGATACCTTTCAAATGAGCCTAGAGCGGGCCAAATCGAACAATAATTGACGATTCTAGCATGTCACATTGAAGTAAAAACAGCCTAAAAACTTCAAGAGCGTTGAGCAGCCTCTAATTTTAAAAAATTTGGAAAACCCCGACCCACACCTTTTCTTTTTTGGACAAAGAATCGTGTCCATCGGGCCTTCTTGAGATCTCGATTTTTTTGATTTTTTTTCAAAAGTGAAACACCCCACACACTAAATTACTTTGTAGGTTTTTATGCGCGCCCGCGCACGAAATTGAACATGCTCTTTGTAACGCAGGAATTTGTACGTTACAATGCACGATTTAGTGCGCGGGTATGCAGAAAATCGTGCGTTATTGCGCACAATTTTGTGAGCAACTAATGCATGTTTAACCTAACCTAACCTACATAGTAATTTTAGTGTGCATGGGGGAGTTATGACCCAGGGCTCTTTATGAGCACACCGGCGCACAATGATCCAGAAATGCCGAAAGGCGGAAAAAAATCCCGCGGTGGCCTGACTGGTCCAAAACGGTTCTAATGTGTGCCTTGTTGCTAAAAAAAAGTGTTTTAGGACCGTATTGAGGCAGTTGAGATACAATTTGTGGGTCAAAAATAAGTTATTTACTAAATTTTGAGTAAAATCATGTAAATCTTTTTTTTTTTTTTTTTTTTTTTGCTGACAATCTATTTATAATCAATCTCAATTAATAATTGATGCTCGAACTAAACTCGAAACAAAAATGAAGTATCAATTTAAAACAAAAAATAAGTATCGCAATATATCAAATAGAGAAAATCACGACGATTCTTACCATGTTTTTGAGACCTTTGTCTTCATGTAATAAACATTTTTTTAAAATATGTGATTATTGCTAGTATTAACTTTTCCCATTACCCAACCGTTCAGACTAAATATACAGTCCACCTGGAAAAGGCAGCATGGGTACACTCACCACTTGCTTTGGAAGTACATAATTTTACAATCCCCCGCCCCCCATCCACCCCCTTCCCACTTCTTTTCCTCCGGTACCATATCTATCCCCTTCATCAAACCTCAAAAAATTTACCGCGCTTTTCTCTTTTTAATTTCTAAGGCCAGGACTGAGGGCAGCGTCGTCTAACGCCATCAAGAAAAAAAAAGCGAAATTTTGAGTTTTTCTCTATCTTTGGCCTCAATTTAAGCCCAGAGCCGCAAGTGGCCGCACCCATCGTTGACAAATCCTTTAACTACACCCTAGTGGGAGTCAAATGCCACTTAGGACACAACAACAGCTCACAACAGTCAAGAGATCGGGACCATCAAAAATCAAGTTATTGCTGTTTTTTAGCGTTTGAAAAACCGCTATTGTGCAACACAGACGTCCTCAATGTAAAATCCGGCACTGGCATCTTGAAGAGGGCGTCGAGACGTTTCTGAAAACATATAAACATTATGCATTACGACTTTGCATCACAAATATATACGAGTTTGAAGTTAATACAAATTTACAACAGTGCAAAGTATTAAAAACACTTAACTTTGAGGCCGAAAATCACCATGTTAACATTCTTGAAGCTCAAAACTAAGTTCATATTCGTTTTCTCCAGACATTTTTCTATTAAGTTCACCACTTGGATTCATGAAAATCCCAAAAAAAAAATTAGAGGTTTTTTTCCGCGTTTTGAGATTTCTGGATCATTGTGCGGCGACACTCCGCCACGGATTGCCTCGTTCTAACGGAGTTGTGCTGCTACGGTT
Organism: Stenchaetothrips biformis; assembly: GCA_030522485.1. Classification (NCBI taxonomy): domain Eukaryota; kingdom Metazoa; phylum Arthropoda; class Insecta; order Thysanoptera; family Thripidae; genus Stenchaetothrips; species Stenchaetothrips biformis. The sequence continues at coordinate 6,887,411 of CM060087.1, read as the reverse complement.
TCGGGCAGCGAGTGCGGCAGTCCCAGCAACAAAGCCCCGGCCCGCTCGACGAGGTGGACTTCGTGGTGGTGGGCGGCGGGTCCGCGGGCTGCGTGTTGGCGGCGCGGCTGTCCGAGGCGCCCGGCGTGAGCGTGCTGCTGCTGGAGCGCGGCGGCACCGAGCCGCTCGAGGCCAAGGTGCCGGGCTTCCAGGCCTACGTCCTCAGGGCCAACGTGGCCGAGTACATCACGGTGAGCGACGCCCGAGGGGAGAAACAATTACCAGAATAATTTTGATGCACGAGGGAGTAAACACTCGCGTAATTCCCTGTACACAAAATCCCTGTATTACGCGTAATACACGTAATTTTTATACCGTCTTAGGCGGGTCAAAAACGACATAATTGAAGCATTTTAGTGCCGCAATACACGTATAATACCTCCGCAGTACAGCGTAGAACCGAGTAGTCTGTACACGATTTTAAGAAGTGTTGACCCCCTCGTTGATGCACATTTTCCTTTGAAATAGCGTGAAATAAAGTTGAGATAACGTAAAATAACGTTGAAATAACGTTAAGGAACAACGTCGTTGAAATAACGTGCAAATGCGAAAACCCAACAACCATTCACCGGTGAAACTAAGGCGTTACGTTACTTTCTACAAGGCACAGGTGAATAAGCCTCACTTTTTGCAACTTTGTACAAGAGTTCATCTGCACAAAAAAATGCGACAACTTCAAAATTTGTACAAATACATTTTAGTGCGTCCGCTTTATTTAACGAAATCAAAGAAAATTACATTGAAAATAACTTGTTAATTAGCGCAGGATTGCGCGGTCATTTTTCTCAGCGAAAAGTATGCTGAAAAAACATGGACATCAAACAGACAAAGTCGGAGTTCACGTTCGTTGAACCTATAATGCATTGCGTAAACAATGGTCTTACGCCGATTTTCAATGTGTCGAATTCACTCAGTAAATAGAATGGTGGATTGGATATTTCACCATTAGAGACATTAAGACAGATTTATCGTTATTGTGTTAACGGAGTCTCCACATCCAGTGCCATGGCGCCTGCGAACTTAGGGTAGGCCAGCCCGCAACACACCTCTGTTTAACTGGTGGCCTATCCTCAGGTCGCAGGCGCTCCGAGTCGCACGATGTTCCGCCGTTTATCATTTGTTTCCCAAATCCCCCCTTTTTTTAATGAACACTTCGCTGGTTATTAATTTATGATCTAAAACCCACACACTTAATGTTTGTGTACTTTTATTGTCCATAACTATTGCAACATTTGTGCATGTGTAAGCCATGTACACTTTAATACAAGACACACCTCCGAGAAACCACTACAAATCAAAGTGTGGGACAAGGTCGCACTATTTGGCTTAAAAATAGAGGGTAACCTTACGCTTTAGTTTCACCAGTGAACCAAAATGCCTCACGCTAAGAAGGGAACCACGGTTGTCACACACTTCTGCTGCCTGTGGTTCAATCCCACACACTAAATGTTTATATACAAATTTTGTACGAGACATCACAGTTTTTTGTGCAGATGAACTTTTCGTACAATTTTGTACGAGATTTTGTACAAAAATAGGGAAATTTGTGCAGATTTTCGTACGATAATTGTGCGAAAAGATCATCTGCACAAAAGAACTGTGATGTCTCGTACAAAATTGTACATAAGATTTAGTGCGCACACAATGAGAATGAAAGAGTCTTGATCGATACCATACCCAATTTTGAGTGAAGGATGTATCGGCTCCCTATACAGCTACGAAGTTTTATCACCCAAATTTGGGCGAGGAAACCGTCCTCGCCTAAATTTGGTTGATTAAATGATTCTCACCCAAATTTGAGTGCTCTCACTCTATAAACTCAAGTGTCGACATAGTAGACTCCACCTGGAGTCAACCTAGCATGTACACTCCACTTGGAGTCAACCTAGCATGTACTCTCCACCTGGAGTCAACCTGGCATGTACACTTCACCTGGCGTCAACCTGGCATGTACACTGTTGCTTAAGTCCCCTACCTTTTGCATGTAAAGCAGAGCAACAGTGCACTTGCAGGTACACCCTACCTGGCGTGTACTTAGCAGGCATGCTCCAGCGTGGAGTGTACATGCTAGGTTGACTCCAGGAGGAGTGTACTTGCCAGGTTGACTCCAGGTGGAGTGTACATGCTGGGTTGGCTCCAGGTGGAGTGTACTATGTCGACACTTGAGTTTATAGAGTGATTAAAACTACCTCGCCCTAAATTTTAGTCCTGGTTAAGGCTCTTTCATTCTCACGCACTAAATTACTATGTAGGTTTTTGTGCATACGTAACGCACGAATAGTGCGCAAGAACGCACGATTTTCTGCATACACGCGCAATAAATCGTGCATTGTCACGTACAAAGTCGTGCGTCACAAAGTGCATGTTTAATTTCGTGCCCGGGGCGCATAAAAACCAACATAGTAATGTAGAGTGCAGTCCAGGTTCCACGCTTGCAAGTGTAATACAAACCGCGAGGGGGGTATGCACTCGCGTAAAAGTCGGGTCACTCCATCCGTAATTAGGGGTGTGCGAATCGTGAATTTTGTTATCGAATCGAATCTAATCTGGTTTTCAATGACCCGAATCGAATCGAATCCGCAATTTTTTTTCCGAATCGAATCAAATCCGAATAACTTCATAAAATTTTCGAATCGAATCCGAATATTGCCATATTTTTATGCTTGTATTAAATATCATGTAATGCCTACTTGGCATGTATTTTTGAAAATCTAGGAAAACAAATTGGTCCAAAGACAATTTATTTAGGTGAATGGAGGAGCGAAGGATCGGTCCATTCGAGGACGAAACGCGTTGATTCGATTTTTCGAATATTTCGGTATCGAATCGACGATTCCGTGAGCGAATCGAATCGAAACTACGCAGATTCGATTTGATTCGATTTCGAACAGTTCGCACACCCCTAAATCCGTAATAATGCGCGTTTTACTAGCGTAGCAGCCGAAATTTTGCCTATTTCTCGGTTGTTTTGGACTGTTTTGGTGTTATGTAGAGCTAATTTCTGGTAAATCTCGGCAATTTTGGGGCGTAATAGAGCGAAATAGGCGTAATAGTCGGGTCACTGGTTTGGAGAGTGCATACCCCCTCGACAAACCCAGGGTGGCCACGTGTCAGGGAAAAAAGTTTGTCAGGGAAGTCAGGGAAAAATCAGGAAAAATGATCGGCTGTCAGGGAAAAATTTCAAAATATTGAAATTGTGCGTGATATCTTATTTTGATTGTTTTACCTCTACTCCGCATTACAGTAGATTGTCAGGTACCTTTCCATTTTTGTCAGAGAAAATCGCGAAAAAGTCAGGAAAATGTCAGGGAAAATGAAAAATGGAATCTTGTGGCCACCCTGACCGTATTGGGTTAGGTAGTGAACGTGGTTCACACTTTTCAGCAAGAGACATTTTGGTTCCACGCCAAAGAGAGCGTGAAACTGCCTCACAGAGATCCGGCTTTCCAGGCTGTCCCAGAGAGCCAGAACTGCAACGGCACTGGCTGCGTGTTCCCGCTCCCCTTCGTCCTTGGAGGCGGTGCGTCCCTCAACGGCATGATGTACGTGCGGGGCAACGCGGCCGACTACGACGGCTGGGCAGACATGGTGGGTGATCCCTCGTGGAACTTCGCCAGCGTCCTGCCGTACTTCAAGCGGGCCGAGAACAATCTGGATCCAGTGATTGCTGCAGACCAAGGTGACGGGAGGTGCACACTAAATGTATTTGTATAATTTTGTACGTGGTCTCACACAATTTTCGAAAAGCGAACTTTTTCGTACAAATTTGTACGCACAGGGGGCGGAAACGACCTAGAGAGCGCGTGAAGCTATGCTCCCCGATTCTGCAGAGGTTAAGGGAAACTTCGAGATTATGAAAACACGGCCGTTGGTTGGCACACGCTTTGCACAGATGGAAAGAGGATGAAATTTAGAGTGCATTAGACTTATTAGCCTTCCCGAAACTTCCAAATTTAACTTCAACTACAGAGGATATGCAGACACATTGACGGCATCAGCGGGGTTTTCAGCGGTTTTCAGGCTTTATTGCAGTTTTCGGCATTTTTACTTACATTTATTGTGGGTGAAATTCAGTGTTTCAAGAAGGCTAATAAGCCTAATGCACCCCAAATTTCATGCTCTTTCGATTTGTGCAAAGCATGTTTCAAACAACGGCTTAGTTTTCATGATCTCGAAGTTCTTATGAACCCCTTTGCTGAAGCGGGGAGCATGGTTTCACCCGCTCCCTGGGTTGTTTCTGCCCCCTGGTACGCAGAATCGCACAAATTTGTGCGAAATTTCGTATAATTTTGTACGAAAAGCACGTATGCGCAAAATTGTGTGAGGGCACGTACAAAAATTGTTCAAAGGAATGAAGAATGTGGGCCGCACTGAAAAGTGAAGTGTGTGCTGAGTACACGCATAGACCACTCGTGCATATACTGCGTGCAGACCGATGGGTCCACGGTCGGTCTACCACTCCGCGCTGGTAATCGTTGCTGATCAGATGCCAAAACTGGATATTTTCTCTGTTTTTATCGGCTTTTGGGTTTTGTTTTATGAAAATAGGCCAAAAATTCTCTTAGCCGGCCAAAATTGTATAGTTTTTTGAGTGTTTTTGTGGGTAATCACTGGAAATCAGTAATCCTGTGTACACTCCTGGGCTGAGTGGTGGACCCCTCGGTGCAGACATCGACCGCCTAAGTGTAAACTGAGTCCACACTTAGTACTCTGCAAACTGAACACTTAGCTCAGTTCACTTTGTCCAGCGTGTACCCACAAGTACTACACTCCAACAAACGAGAGTGTGCTTAGATAAGTACACTTCAACGAGTGTGTGCTCAGATCAGTACACTCCTTAGTAAGCCTGGCAATATCTACAAATACACTCTCAGACTCGTACTGATTTTTTGTTTAGTAAGGTATTGACGTTTGTGCACATTAATGAGCTTATTAACATAGTTATTTGTTTCAGTAACTTTAAGATCAATTTTGTCTTGACTAATCTGTTAAGCTTCTAACGAAACCCTATTCATGTGCACAAACGTCAATGAATATTGATAAAATGTCTATTGAAGGATGAGAGTGAACATTTAGCGTGCAGACGTATTTTTCATACACGTATGAAATTTGTGACACTTGTATGACTGCAACGTAAGGGTCAGACCTGGAATGTGTGACAATTTCATAACAGGGCATATCTATTGCAAATGCTCACTCTGTAGTCAAGCACGAGAATTCGAATGCGGAGACGACGGTGGATCGGGATTTGTTCGGGTAGACGGACACCTAGGTGGCTGTCTCATTGCAGCACTCATTACTACAACTCAAAATAAATTTCCTGCAACTTAAGTAGGCGATTTCTGCGTCCACCTCTATAGACATTGCCAAAGCCCGACCCCAGTAGCGCCGATGCGAAAATAGTGAAAATTAAAGTGGGGTGGTTTCTTGGCCGCGGAAGCGAGGGGTCCATCACTCTGGTAATCGTGTGCACACTTCGTCAATCACTCGCCAAAACTGGATATTTTCGCTGTTTGTATCGGCTATTGGTGTTTTTTCTCATAAAAATATGCAAAAAATGCTCTTAGCCGGCCAAAGAGATAGAGTTTTTTTGAGAATTTTTGAAGGTATCACTGGTAATCAGTAATTCTGTGTAGACTCATGAGCTGAGTGGACCCCCTCCCTCGCGCGGAATGCGGTGCGAGGGTCACGTGACTGATGGAGGACCCAAATTCTCGGACGAATTTGGAGCTCCTGAGTCGCTGAACAGGACTTGAACCGAACTTGTGCCCCCCCCCCCATGTGAGAAAAATGTACGGTATTCCCCGTTTATTAATTAACAAGATTTGCTGTTCTTAGAAGTACGATTTTTAACGTACCCTTAAAAGTACGGCTATTCCCGTAGTTTGTACGCAGTGTAGAAAAGATCTTACCTTGAATTTAATTCCAAAGAGTGTGAGTAAATTTTCAAGATCGTCAAAATTGACTTTGATGTCAAGAAATGAGTGTCTTTTGACAAGTGAATTGTACAAAGTAAGGTGATCGCCGTACTTCCAGGTACGGTAAACGTTGTCCTTCCAGTTACGGTAAACACCGCACTTCGAAGTACTGCAAATCCTGTTAATGAATAAACGGCGAAAACTGTGCATTTTTCTTATAGTGTCCCCCCCCCCCCCAACCGCCACCACCAATGGATTGCTCCGTTCGAGTTCCATTTAGCTACTTTGGAGCTCGAAACGCGTGAAAAGTTTAGGCCGCCTGCGCCAGTCTTCTGGCCCACTGTGCGCTCGGAGAGGAGGGTGAGGGGAGGGGTGATGGAGACGAAGCGCGGTAGACGAAGAGGGGGAGGGGGCATGCGTGGGGCTGTTGTGCTGCCAACCATGCCAGCTCAGCACACAATGCACTTACAGCAACGATTGTGGCCATGGTATTTCAAAACAAATGAAAGAGGCAAAAAACACGATTTTATGAAGCTCTTATTGTACCATTAAGGAAATTTATCACTTTTTGGGAATATTTGGTCCGCGTATGACAATTCTGGAAGGTTGGTATGACAATACGCCGTGCCGTGCCACGGCCGCAGCCAGGCCGCAGCGCCGCGCCGTCGTACAGTACAGCTGTTGCTGGCTGTTTTGGTTTCTGCCGGTAACAACATAACTTTACAGTTCTCCTGACTGAAACAAGAGAACTGTCATACCATGGGGAGGACTCGCCGCAAAAATCAGTCAAAGTGTATGAGCATTAGTCCATTCGCCATTGAGAAGACTCCCTTCAAAGACAAACCTGGAAATGAGATAAATTTTGATGACTGCATTAACCCCAAACCCCCTCACATTCTAATGCGTTCACCATTGAAGCTTTTAAAGGTATGTGCTGATATATTATTCTTCTCAAGTTCAAGTTTCCGAATTCAATCTTGTACTTGTCTATTCCAGGGAAATGGTTTGCAACAGGTTTTGAAAAACATACTTGACACTGATGTTGGTGTTGATCGCAAATATCTTTTGAATCAAGTTTTGGACAGAGAAACAAACTATCAAACCCTCCTCATTGAACTAAAAAAGTTGCTGAAACAAAATAGTCGATTGTATCTTTATATCCATCTGTCTCAAGAGCGAGTAAAGTCGGAGGGTGCAAATGAAGAAATATATCCCCGTAAAGTGGTATTGCAAGTACTTCACTTCATTGTTTCTCATGTAGGACTCCCAAGTCTTCTTGGGTCCAAGCAAAATTTTAAATTATTCATGAAGTTAGTTAAGAAAGTTGTCTATGGAAGTCATCATCAAAAATTTGGCTTAAGTTCAATGGTAAGTTGTTTTTTGGTATATATTTGTGTTATTTCGTTTTACTGCCCTAAGATGTTTTCTTTGTTCTAAGGTTCATGGGTTTAAAGTGAGTCACATACTATGGCTGCAGCAGTCATTACGCTCTAATAGCTTACGACTCAATGTTTTGGCCTGTCTTGTCAAGTGGTTGCTTTGTTATGTTCAAAATATTGTCTGCAAGATATGGTGTCTTGTTCCTCTATCTTCAAAAGAACTAGTGTTTTATGACAGGATTAAGTGGCAAGCAAGGAAAAAAATTGAAATTGACGCTATAATTCAACGCGAATCTATTAGACCAATTGAAAACCGAGAGCTCAAGGATAAGGTTCGGCATATTGGTCGGACACGCTTTATCATAAAGCCCAATGGCGATCTTCGACCTATCACTAAATTTATGTAAGAAACAATTATCATTCCTCATTTACTTTTGCTCCATCTATTTCCAAAGCTTAACTTTATTTTTAATTCCAGGAAGGCATCTAATCCTGCTGATATTACTTTAAGACAGAATGCAAGAATGTTAGTGTCTCAGTTTGCTCATTTTAGTGGATCTACCAACACTATTTTTGGTCCACAAATTGACAGACTTCTTCAAGATAGTCTGGTTAAACTTCTTTCATGTCAGCCCTCTTTCAGGAGACCACCATATTACTTTGTGAAAGTAAATGACTTCATTCGTTTAAGTATTGGAAGCATGTTATATACTCTTTTGAAGGATTTGTGATTCTCTTTTCTCATTTAGGCAGATGTGAAAGATGCTTACGGCTCCATTCATCACGTGACATTGGTTGAAATGATGAATACAGTTCTCGAAACTGTGGGTGAGTTGGAGATGAGAAATGTTAAAATGGGCCGCAAATCATGTATAATGTTTGAATCTCCCCGTTTGGTGATACCTTCTACTGTCACTAAAGGAAGCAAGGTTGAGGTACGTTGGTTCAAATCAGCATTTTCAAGAGAAGCTTTTCCTTTATAAGATAAGTATTGATTAAGTGACAATTTGGTTGTTTTTTTTTCCCCCCCAGAATTCAGAATGCCAGATACAACCTATCTGCACACATATTGGAGAATTTTTTGCTTATTCGGCCACTAAAATAGATGGTCAACTGTATAGAATTCGCCATGGCATTCCACAAGGAATGTATCTCTCAGCAGCGCTGTGTGAACTATATTACAGCTGTCTTGATTCTAAATACTTTGGTGATTTTCGAAATTCAAAACGTGATGAGCTTTTCATCCGTTACTGTGATGATTATTTATTTGTAACGCCATGTAAAGAAAGGGCTGAGAAGTGAGTAAATGAGTAAATTACTTGCATCTATGTATGCTTGGTGTTCCAGGTACATTAAGTTCAGTTAATTTACTAATCATTCCCTTCTCTGAATTTGCAAGGTTTTTGTTAACTTGTGTGACTGGTTTCGAACATGTAACATTCAATAATGCCAAATTATTAACCAACTTGAATGAAACAGGTATATCATTTGTTCCTTTCTGTGGGTATACCATTGACATCAATACGTTTCAAATACAATCAAACTTCTTATCATACAAGAACACCAATATTGTTCATAGTTTTGACTTGACTAAAACTAAAAACCCTGGAAGGTAAGAGGTGTACAGGTGTTGCCCCAGTGTTCATGAGTGGACATCGAACCACTCAACCAGCCAGCAAACCTAGCTACTGGCCCACTGTGGCAGCACCTGAAGAGCGTAACCGTGGTTGTTAACTTACATCTTCACTGAGCTATTTACATGTATGATTATTTCAGACTTATTCTATCTCGGATGAGGATTGTTCTCAAGCTGCATCTATCTCTACTTGATCAAAGGATCAATGGCAAATTTGTAGCATTGAAAAATGTTTACAAAGCATCCCTTCTATTTGCATTTCGATTTTATGCTTATGTCAACTGTTACGTTCCGGTTGGTAGATTGAACCAAAAATTTTTAATTGAGTGCATTAAGAGAGGACTGTGGGTTATTAAGAGCAAAGTGTTGAGAGCAGTTGCTAGGAATGAAGCTTTGAGAGGAGTTACCAAGCCCACAAGTAAAGACGGTAAACATTTGACACAATTCAATATCTTTTTCCAGTTCTTATCAATTTTTTATTTATTCATCCCATATCCATTTTGCATAGAAATGACAGGACTATATTTTATTGTTTTGACAGCTGAATGGCTATTGCGAGAGGAGATAAAATTAGTTGCCCTCAAGGCTTTCATTGCTCGTATACTTAAGGGAGGTGGTGTCCATCAATATCCAAATATTCTCAAATATCTTAAAGTCACCTGCTCTAGAATAATTAGCAAACTCAAGCCTGACCAGTTGAAACTGATTGAGACTGTCACCAACCCTCCTCTGCCTGAAACTTTCAATACAATGAAATGGTGAGGATTCGTTTTATTTTCTGTCAAGATTGCTTTTACTAATATGTTATATTTTCTCTTTTCAGATGTTATAACATTTCCTTCACTGATAAAGAATGGTGGTAGTGCCTCGCTAGGGCTAAGTTGCATATTTGAACTGTTTCCACATCTTATCTTGGATGCCATGTTTCGGTATTAAAATCTGATACTCCGTCTGCATGGACCCAAAAATTTGGGATGAAAGGTGATCAATTTTGTACAAAGACCCCAGCTCTTAAATTGGCACCCAAAAACTTGGTTGCCTCTGTGATGTTGTGTAAGTTAATGGATGATTGCTTGTTAAAAATAGTCAACTGTTTCACTCAAATAAAAATCAATAGAAATTTCAACCATTTTTTCAATTAACTCAAGATCTTCTACACAATTCACTTTGAGAAGAATTGACATATCAAGTGGATCCCTATTTCACTACCTATTTACATCTAGATTTTGAGAATTCTGTCAGTCAAGAAGATAAGGTATTGTATCATGGAACATTAAGAATGAGGACAATAACAAAATCCAAACAAATTCTAAGTAGTGCAGAGTAACGTGAAACAAAAATCTAGAAAAAAAAAAGAGAAAAAGAAGATGACCTTCGCCGTACTTTTCAACCATTTGGATAAAGGATCCTGCCACAAGCTGTAAACAACATAGAGACTTAGTTAGCAGTAACATTTGAACATCACAATCTTTGCGTAGCTACTCACTCACAAGGCTGGAGTAGATGGCAAGCATGGTTGAACTAAATGATTTTGTAGTTCCCCTACTGTCTTGTGGGTGGAACTCTTCAAAAGTACACCATTGCTCCTGAAAAAGCTGGAGGAAATATATAAGTGTGAAGCACGCAAATATTAGTCTTCTCCCATCAATGAAAAAATACATGTCTTAAAAAATAGTTGGCTAAACGATGGGTTTTGCTTCTCATGTTGTTGCAACAAAAAGAAAATTGATTCTTATATGCTGTTGGCATGGACTTCCATTGGCTCCTCAATGAATTCAAGACATGGAGTTGCACACTGCAAACAACAAGGGAAAAAGTTACAAAAAGTAGTTAGTCAAGAAAAAGTTACAAACATTGTTAAAAAAAAGTTGATTATATATCTGTATTTTATCAACCTTATAAAAATCACTACCAATGAATGGAATTTGTTTCAAAATATAAAGAAATACTTTCAATGTGGCACGAGGAGCAAAGATTTTATTACTGTGCCCTAGTTACGCTGAGCATGTCCACAATCGCAACATACATACAACATACAACATGCATGCGGCAATCACATACAGTGGTTCCTTGCCCCCATCACAGGGCAGCTGCAACACAGAGCACACAGTCGAATCACCAAAGACGACACAAAAGTAAAAGGCTTTGAGTTGCTCCACACACTTACCCACATGTTTGATGCAACATTATCACTGGTGGTTGAACGACTCTATTAGAAGTAACTTCACCAACCACCTCCATGGCACTGGTTCATATGATTGTTGATAGTTTCCGTTGAGGTGGGGCAAGGGAGCTATGAACCAACTTTCCATGGGCACTGTCAGGCTGTTCACTGTACAGACATATAGAAAGGTTTCAGAAGCGATCAAAAAATAGCTTGTAATTCAGAGCCAAATTTGGATTCTGTAAAATGCAAATAAAGCAGCAAGAATTGATGAATTAAATAACACAACGTAACACAACTTATAAAACTCACTCTCCCTCCAAAAGCATGAAAGAGGGTTGTAAGAAAAGAGTATCTGCTATCCCTTGACTACATAGTGCCCAGGCGCTGTTATACTAAGGAAGGAAGGGGCCATACCTGATCCCTTACATTTTTTTTTATTTTTTTTAAATCATGCAGGCAGGAGGAACATATACTGTGTGGTAGAACAGGAAATGGTAGAAAGTCACATTTCCTGATGATCATCAAAATGAAGCGGTCTTGCTTCCCCCAGTCTGGCCCCTTGCACAAAGTTTGCCACTGCCTATGCCACACTGCCGCTGCCACCCATGTGACCACTATCACTCATGACGTCTACTGAAAGTAAAAGTTGTAGAAGAACAGAACAAAGTTTTTAAAACAATATAATGATAATGATGGGAGGGTGGGGTAGTCAGGGGAGTGGGGGGGTTGCAAGACGACAACTAGAAAGCGGAGGGTCAGAAGGTCCATAACGCTCCACACCATGTTACTTCATTCCAGCATGAGCCCGCGAACTAGAAAAGAACTGGGGGGGGGAAGGGGGGCGGGGTCACATGTCGTCGGAGCACAGTGGGCCAGAAGACCGGCATCATCATCATCAGCGCTGTTAGGCCTCAAAAGACCCTTAGCGTTCGAGTAAGTAACTGCAACCGACTAGGACGAAGACTGCAAACCTCCGACCAAAACACTAAACGTGTTTTGAGCTCCACAGTCGCTAAATAGGACTCGAATTAAACGTCGTGTGACACCACCAATGGATTCCACGTTCGGTGAGCAATCCTTTGGTGGGGTCACACGTTCAGTTCGAGTCCTGTTTAGCGACTCTGGAGCTCGAAACGCGTCTAGAGTTTTGGCCGCCTGCGCCGGTCTGCTCACGACCCCCCGTACAAGCAAGCGCGGATGCAGGGGAAGGCAACGGGGACACTAGACCCTTTAAGAGAAAAGAAGTGAACTTTTTTTTTATGTTCGTTTGCCCTGATGCAGACTTCCACTCGACCGGCGGGCCCCAGGCGGTGTCCTGGCCGCCCTACCGCCACCCGGCCATCCTCCGCCTGGCCGCCGCATTCGCCGAGGCCGGGGTGCCGCCGCGTCTGGACATCAACGCCGCGGGGCAGCTGGGCCACTCGGTCATCCAGACGACGGCGGCGGGCGGCGAGCGCTGGAGCACTTACCGAGGCTACCTGAAGCCCGCCCTCAGCAGGCCCAACCTCCGCGTCATCACCTACGCCACCGTCACCAAGGTCCTCTTCCACCAGGACCAGGGGTCGCCGGCCAAGCCGCGCGCATCGGGGGTCCAGTTCCGTGATGCAGCGGGCCAGGTAGGGTCAGTTGGGGTAATTTTGGGACACGCACGAGGGGTGCCTCACTTCGTCCAGTCAGTGTACACCCTCAACTCCAGTCACTGCCTTGTTTCAGTCTAGTCACTGAAAAAGCCGGCGCAACAATGTAATTTTACCCTAGTTGCAGCATTTTTGTAAAGAATTTCTAGAGATTTTCCATCTAATCAAAGTAGAAATTCAGTCTAGTCACCAGTCAGTGTACATCCATTTCCAAAGTGAGGTACCCCTCGGACACGGAGTAAAAATGGGACAGCTGTTTCAGGGACGAAGACACTTCAGAACTCCTTTCATACCAAAAGTTGTGTCGATTCCAGAATTAAAACATCACATCTGGTATTTCAGGGGTCTTATCATGTCAACTCTTGTCCATGAAACAGCTGTCCCATTTTCATCCCGTGCCCCAAAATTACCCGAAGTGACCTTACATCATACCACTAAAGTCACCCATTCCATGTTGTGTACAAATTTGTAAAAGAACTCGTGTAAATGTTGTCAGAATATCAGAAACCTGTCTGAAATCCTCATCAAAATTTGCGCACCCCTGAAAGCTGAAAACTTATCCTCACAATAGGTAGAACCCAGGCGAGTTTTCATTAGGATTTTAGAGATGTTTCTGACATTCTGACAAAATTTAAACCAGTCAGACGTTTAAGTTCAACTAGTCGTACAATTTTCCGCGCAATGTCCCTCAATTTTGTGCAAAATCACGTACGAAAAGTTCAACTGCACAAAAAACTGTGACGTTTTGACTACCATTTAAAGTGCCAGTTGGCCCAAGAATTCGCCTGAAAGGTAGGCCAAGCGTCCACGTCGCCCCTGTAAGTAGGCAAAAAGGACTTGCGACTCAATCCTGAAAAAAATTTAACATGAGTGATTTTCTTTTGAATCCTAGGGGCGCATCGTCAGGGCCAGAAGGGAAGTCGTTCTGACGGCAGGAGCTCTGCACACGCCGCAGATCCTCATGTTGTCGGGCATTGGGCCAGCGCAAGACCTCCAGGTAACTGGGCAAGGGGTCTGTTTCTTGCACTCATTTTACGCGCCCAGCCTACAATCACTTACACTCACTTGCATTCTAGCTGAATAAAAAACCACCTGTAAGTAGGCTAGCACACATCAAATGTTTATGTAGAATTTTGTACGTGTAACTTGCACGATTTTGTGCATGTGAGGAATTTGCATAATATTATGCGTAAAAATGCATAGTTATGCAAATTTGAGCACAATTTGTTAAATGTTAGAAAGGTTTAAAATCATGCATCACCTCGTACAAAATTGTGCTTAAACGTTTAGTGTGCATGGTTGGAATTCAATGGCAAACTCAACACTCACTCAATTTAACATAATTCTAGTCAGTAGCAGACCACTCCAGGGTTTCGTTTTCTCTGGCAACTTTCTCTAACAAACCGCCCACAAAGTCTGAACCGAGCATATTTTGGCCGAAAACTTTCGAGACCATTCTTGGACCCATAGGGACTGCCTTTGGCCAAAAAGTGGAGGAAATCGTCATTGGCCGTGTACCAAGATCCGAACTCTTGGTACAAATGCCTCATCCAAAACCTCAAGTGTGTTTCTATAGTACCCTCCACCTGGAGCCAACATGCATGTACACTGTACATAGAGCATGTCTAGGGGTGTGCGAATCGTGAATTTTGTCATCGAATCGAATCTGGTTTTAAATGACCCAAATCAAATCGAATCGAATCCGCAAATTTTTTTTCCCGAATCGAATCCGAAAATTGCCATATTTTGATGCTTGTATTAAATGTCATGTAATGCCTACTTGGCATGTATTTTTGAAAATCTAGGAAAACAAATTGGTCCAAAGACAATTTATCTGGATGAATGGAGGAGCGAAGGATCGGTCGATTCAAGGACGAAACGCGTTGATTCGATTTTTCGAATATTTCGGTATCGAATCGACGATTCCGTGAGCGAATCGAATCGAAACTACGCAGATTCGATTCCATTTCGAACAATTCGCACACCCCTAAGCATGTCTGGCATGTACACTCAACGTTGGCGCATGCTTTCCTAGTACACGCCAGGTGGCGCATACCTGCATGCACACTGTTGTTGAAGTTCCCCACTCTCTGCATGGTTAGACCGGGCAACTAGGGGCGTCGGAAGTACTTTCTGGGGAGGGGGGGTTCTAAAGAGGTGTTTGTTGGGTTGCCTACCTTCAAAGGGGCAAAACCCTAAAACGGTTTAGACTTAATTATTAAAGTTTAAAACCCAGCGAGCGAAGCGAGCTAAAAGCAAAAATTCCCCCCTTTTCCGCTTTTTTATAACTTTTTCCAACTATAGAGTCGGAAGAAAATGAACAAAAACAGCGAGCAAAGCGAGCTAGAAGCAAAAAATTTATGGATTTGCAACTTTGCTATCATTTTTCTCTCTTTCCAGATTAAAATATAATTTTTGTGGCTCGAAGTGGGGGGAGGGGGGGGGGGGCTATCACTTCCGGCGCCATTACGGGCAACAATGTACCTGCAGGTGTGTGCCACCTAGCGTGTACTTGGCAAGCATGCGCCAACTCGGAGTGTACATGCCAGGCATGATCCAGGAGGAGTGTACATGCATGGTGGCTCCAGGTGCAGTGTACTATGTACACACTTCACATTAAATGTTAATGTAGAATTTTGTATGAGCCACTTGCATAATCTGCATAATATTATGCGATATAATGCATAACTTCATGTAGAGCACAATTTTATGCAAAATGTTGCACAGGTTCAAAATTATGTACCACCACGTGCCAAATTCTACATAAACATGTAGCGTGTTGACTTTGTGGAGTGTTGGCGACTCAGGCCCTCCACATCCCCGTCCTGGCGGACTTGCCCGTGGGCCGAGGGCTTCAGGACCACCCCGGGCCCAGCGGCATGGCGTTCGACTGCACGCCGCCCCTGTGCCGCGTGGACTGGGAGCGCCGCCGCCAGGACCTGCAGGACTACGGCCGGCGCCGCGGCGGCCCGCTGTCCGCGGCCAGCGTCCTGCAGCTCACCGCCTTCCTGCGGACGCCG
This sequence comes from Stenchaetothrips biformis, assembly GCA_030522485.1. NCBI lineage: Eukaryota > Metazoa > Arthropoda > Insecta > Thysanoptera > Thripidae > Stenchaetothrips > Stenchaetothrips biformis. The sequence goes on along the minus strand of CM060087.1, from coordinate 6,871,615 downwards.
GCCGCACCGCCGCCAGGGCCGAGGCCGGCCGACCACCGGCAGCCGGACCTGCAGATCGTCCTGGACGGGACGGTCGTGTCGGACGACGGCACAGTGTAAGCGCCCACACTTTAAGAGAAGTCTACGAAGCATCTGCTTCGGGACACCCCGAGAGGCGTAACGTTCCCGCGAAGTTCCACGATAGTACCCTTTGAAACCTTTGTTTCCGGTCAATGTGCCGGTTCCTCACTTCCGGCCCAGACCTCCTAAGGACGAGCCTGTTACGTCAAGACGCGGGGCCTGACGTACTCCTGCCTTCACTCTCAGACTCGTACTGATTTTTTGTTTCATAACGTATTGACGTTTCTGCACATTAATGAGCTTATTAACATTTTTACTTGTAACAGTAACATTATTATCAATTTTGTCTTGACGTATCTGTTCAGCTTCTTAACGAAATCCTATTAATGTGCACAAACGTCAATGATTATTGATAAAATGTCTACGGAAGGGTGAGAGTGATTGATAAAAGGTGCACAAGGTTAAGTTAGACCGTGTCTTGTCGTAACAGTCTCCGCGATAATGTGTCAGTCACGACAACGTACCCCTTGGCCTTGGCCTGATGCACTGGCCTGCCTTCGGCAAATGTCTCGGCCAGACATCGACAATCAAATCGACATAGTGAGAGAGACACTACTGTAAATGGTACGTACAATTTTGTTCGAGACATCGGAGTTTTTAGTCCACACGAACTTCTCGTGCAATTTCTTTTTAGCATAAACTGTACATAAGTCCCCGTTTTTTGCGTGAAATTGCGTACAAATTTATCCGAAAAGTTCGTGTGCACTGTAAACTGTGACGTCTCGTACAAAACCAAAACTTGTGCTAAAACATTTAGTGTGGAGAATGTTTCATATACGCTGTGCGTAAAAATAAGGGGTGACAGGTGACAGGGTTGGATTTCACCTCTCCGATTTGGCTGATTTTTGGTGGGTGTTTTAGTGTCCTAGAGACATGTACAAAGCCGCAGTTTCAGGTCTGGCAAAAATTTATTGTCCAATCTGTAGCCATGTTTCTGTTTTTTGGGCTTTTTCGACTTTAATTTGGGTATTTTGCCCTATGTCTTGAGTTTTCCAGCCAGTTGGTCAAGACATAGTGAGTCAAGGAATCCAAATCTGTGTCCAGAATTGAGCTACGGCTCATACTGGGGGAGGTATTGGCTAAAAACGTCAAAAAATTACCGACAAAGTCCCAAATCTTGGGGAAATGGTCAAAACATCGTTCTAGAGGCTTTCCATGGAGTATAAATAACAGTTTATGAATTAAGGAATCCAATGAGCTCAACCCTATATTTTTCTGATGAACCGTTTTAAAATGGCAGAGTCTCAAAGTTGGACAATCAGTTTTTTCTTCAATCTCTTATAACATTCTGACCCTGTAGGATTGTATCCTATCCCAGCATCCCATTTGCAATTTCCTGTGGCATCCAGGATCACGAAATTTTTATTATACTTATTTTTGAGAATGTTAAAAAGTTTTCTGTGGCATATTTTTTGCCTGATTTTCTTTCTCAAATTTTTTAAGATAGAGTGTGCAATTGTTGATCTCATTGATGCTGTTCCAGTTGTTTCTAAAATTTCATCAATTTTGCCTGATTTATTGGAAACATCTGTCTATAGGGTATTTCCGCGAATCTTGAAACGGAAGTAAGAAGAACACAAGTAAGTGCACAACTTCCGTCCCCTCGCCTGAGGAGAGGGTAGAAGGGGCAGCCATCTCTATCCCCTCTACGGGCGAGGGGACGGAAGTTGTGCACTTACTTGTGTTCTTCTTACTTCCGTTTCAAGATTCGCGGAAATACCCTATAGGAGCATCCACTTGGACGAGCCCCCGTGCGACAGCGGGTAGGCAACCCTCCTCGCCCGCCCGCTTGACGGGCCTGCCTATCTTGGATTCTCACAGGCGCTAAACTTGAACTTAAACTTGAGAGGCTAGACCACAATTGGTCGTCCGCCTTTTTGGACCCGGTAACTGCCATATTGGCATTGCACAGCATGACAGACCGTCCGTAAGGCGCTGCGCATTCGATTCCAATATTTTTGCATCGTGGTGTTCGCATCGTGTGACCCTGGATGCCACGGGATATTCCCATTGGGATGCTGGGATAAGATACAATCCTACGGGGTTAAAATGTTAAAAAAAAATTGAAGAAAAAACTGATTGTCCAATCTTGAGACGGTTTAAAACGTTTCATCAGAAAAATATAGGGTTGAGCTCATTGGATTCCTTAGTTCATAAACTATTTTTTATACCCCGTGGAAAGCCTCTTAAACAATTTTTTGGCCGTTTCCCCAAGATTTGGGACTTTTTCGGTAATTATTGGGCGTTTTTAGCCAATACCTCCCACAGTATGAGCCGTGGCTCAATTCTGGACACAGATTTGGATTCCTTGGCTCATTTTCCATCAAGAAGTAAATGCCTCGACCAACTGGCTGGAAAACCTAAGACATAGGGCAAAATACCCCAATTCAAGTCGAAAAAGCCCAAAAAACAGACACATGGCTACAGATGGGACAATAAATTTTTGCCGGACCTGATACTCCGGCTTTTTACATGTCTCTGGGTAATTCTTTCCCAAATCGCACAACTTCCAAAATCGACGTCTCGGATTTCAACCAAACTTGGTGGAATTGTTCCTTTGGGTGTCCTTAACACAAAAAAAACGTCAAAAAAAATTTTCTCAAATTTTTTAAAAATTAGTCAAAACCGGTCAAAAATGGTTAAAAATTCGCAAATGTTTCAAAATTGGTCTCGATTGAGCTAATGTGGTTTGTTTTGTGCCTCACTATCGTATTCAACCCCAAACCGGTCAATATGTCCCATTAGGGCTGAAAAACCGCGTTTTAAACGTTTTGTCAAATACCCAAAAAGAGCATCCGAATTTTTTCTTTATAATTTTTTAAAAGGCGCATCTAATAGTCCTCTTACTTGTGACAAAAAATTGGGATTGTGTTTTTTGATTTTGCTGAGAAAAAAAATAAATTCACTCGAATTATTTTTTTTCTCAGCAAAATCAAAAAACACAATCCCAATTTTTTGTCACAAGTAAGAGGACTATTAGATGCGCCTTTTAAAAAATTATAAAGAAAAAATTCGGATGCTCTTTTTGGGTATTTGACAAAACGTTTAAAACGCGGTTTTTCAGCCCTAATGGGACATATTGACCGGTTTGGGGTTGAATATGATAGTGAGGCACAAAACAAACCACATTAGCTCAATCGAGACCAATTTTGAAACATTTGCGAATTTTTAACCATTTTTGACCGGTTTTGACTAATTTTTAAAAAATTTGAGAAAATTTTTTTTGACATTTTTTTTGTGTTAAGGACACCCAAAGGAACAATTCCACCAAGTTTGGTTGAAATCCGAGACGTCGATTTTGGAAGTTGTGCGATTTGGGAAAGAATTACCCCTCTAGGACACTAAAACACCCATAAAAAATCAGCCAAATCGGAGAGGTGAAATCCAACCCTGTTACCTCTTATTTATTTTTACTCTGTTTAAAATTATCACGACTTTACGGGGTACCTTTTGTTAAACAAATTCGCCGAAGAAACGTTCGTAAATTTATGAAGATTCTGAGTAATTTACGAATATTCTGTGTAATTTTACATTTATCTTTCGTGAATTAACATCGGTTCTTCGAAGATTTACGAAGAAACCGTTCACAATATTATTTTCCAGTGGTATGCGTTTGTGAATTGCCAATTTTTTTCTTACAGTGTAGGAGGGTTGGTTTCATCTGGTTCAAGATCTGGTTTCATTTTTTGTACATTTGGGACATTCGTACACTTCTTCAAAAACGCACTCGAGTGACTGCCTTCGCTACAGCTACTTACTGTGCAACCAATTACTGTCTTCATTAACCCTGTATTGCCTCTAGGTGCCTGGACAGTGACGAGTGGCGCATGAACCGCATTTCTATGCAATCCGTCGCTCTTCATCCGCGCAGCCGTGGTAGCGTCCGCATCAACGCTTCAGACCCTTTAGGTTAGTATCAGTACAATGTGACTCACACAATTTGAAACATGCAAACCAGATGCAGACTTTTCGTAGAGACTTGCACGCGGAATCGCACAAATTCGTGCGAAATCGCACACTTATTCGAAAAGCACGTATCGCGGCACGTATGCCCAAAATTGTGCGAGACCACCGAGGGGTTACCCTCTCCGGGAATCATGTGTACACTCCAAAAAAAAGTGTCCTGTCAATGCCGTTAATTTAATACCAGTTTTCACTGTAGGTCAATAAACAGCGTTTACTGTGATCTGCTCACGCGATTCACTGTGATCTTGTTCGCGGTGTTTACTGTGATCTGGTTCCCAGTAAACACTGTGAGTTTGACGCCGCTGAGCACCGAAGTACTGCAAATCAGGCTCCAATTCACGGCGTTTACTGTGGCCAGATCACAGTGAACACTGTGACCGAGATCACAGTGAACGCCGTGAACTAGTTCACAGCAAACGCCGTGAATTGCATAACAGCTAACATTGGTAATAAATTAACGGCATTTACAGGACCTTTTTTGTACAGTGTACAATCAACCTGGGAATCACTCGTAATTTTTCCGATTTTTTTTTGAAGTCTTATTATTTTAATGGTATGTCGTAATCTTGCAAAAGTGTCCCAAAACATTAAGAATCAAAGGAATTTCTTTAAATATCCTCACTTTTTCCATGGTATTTGTTCAGAAATCGTGGGAACCCGGAATCGTGTGTACACGAAATTTAGAAGTGGTCAACCGTAACCCCTCGGAGACCACGCACAAAAGTCTTTAAAAAGGATGTAGTGTGCACACCACAATGACAGCAGAATGCTTGGCTCCATTCCCTGCTCAGGACCCCCGCTGGTTCGGCTCGGCTACTTCACCGACGACGCTGACCACGACCTGTCTGTGGCGGTGGCGGGCCTGCGCCTGGTGCTGCGGATGGAAGGGTCGCTCAGGAAGCGCGGACTCACGCTCAGCCGCGACCCTCGCCTTGCGCCGGCCTGCCAGTGAGTTTACTTAGCGAGATTGTGTTCAAGGCGATAATCGGTAGCTGTAAAAATAATCTCCGGAATCCCCGAAGTCGTTACTGGTAAAAAATTGTTGCTGGAGGAACCTTTGTATATTCACTCTAAATGTCTGAAATTGAAATTTAAGCTACGGCGGAAGCACAATACGAAGCAAAATGTCTTCAGTTTAGAAATCTTGTTTGGGTGTTTATTTTAAGGTACAAGGGAAAACCTCACACTTAATGTTAATGTACAATTTTGTACGTGGTGATGCATGATATTAAACCTGCGTACCGTTTTGCATAAAACGACGCGTCCTAATAGCATAATCCTAACTGTCAGTGCAGGCCCAAGACAATCCTAACTGTTAGTGTCAATACAGAAGTATCCTAACTGCACATGCCGTGAAAATCGGTCTTTTCTTGAAGTCCGTGACGCTCACTCACTACATAAAACTTCTTGTCGAAGAGCTTCTTAGAAAGTTTCAGCCTTACTTCAAAACGTGGATAATATAGTTTAGATATATCTATATATCTATATCGCAATTCACTGATTTGCGAACATATAGCCCTAGTCTTCACAGCAGTGCAGGGGTCGATTTCAAAATGACGTTCTTTCTAGGGATTTAAAGCCTGGTAAACTTACCGGTAAGAACGGGTAAAATACCGGTAATTTACGGTAAGTTGCCCTGCGAAAATCGGTAAATTACGGTAATTTTCGACTTAACCTAACCTTCCTGATGTTTTTACAGCAGAAATTTACTCAGAGCGCTCAAAGGCATGAATATTTGACAATAAAAGTGTCTCAACCACTTTTAACCGCTAGTCTTAAATTCCCTTTGAAAACAAATTATTAACAGTTCATGTGCCAAAGTGCACTTAAACATTAGGTCGAATTTTACCGTTATTTACCGTAAATGACGGTAAATTACCAATGTTACCGTAATTTACCGTCCAGATTGAAAATTACCGGTAATTTTAAATCCCTAGTTCTTTCACACACGCTAAACGTTTTTGTACAAATTTTGTACGAGACGTCGCAGTATTTTGTGCACACGAACTTTCCGCACAAACTTGAACGCGATCTTTGCACTGAAATAGGGAAATATGTGCAGTTTTTGTAAAACAACTATACGAAAAGTTAATATCTACTAATAACTTCGATGTCTCTTACCAAATTGTATAGTACATAAGGTAACACTGCTAATCCAAGTGTGGACCAAGTCCGCGCTAGGCAGCGTGACGATGGTCCACCACGAATGGTCCATAGGAAACGTGGACCAAGGTGTGGTCCACGCTTCACAGCGTTGAACTCCTCATAGGCCAGTTACACTTCCGAGTGTGGACCACAGCTTGATCCACGTTTCCTAGCGTGGACCATCGTGGTCCACGCCATGAGACAAGGGCGGCCCTTGTCTCATGTCCACGCGACCTAGCGTGTGGATTAGCAGTGTAAGTGTGCAGGAGACCCACAGGAACTCCACCCATTAAAGTTGTCCATGGTTCCCCAACTGCCAGGAGCCTCGCCTTCGGGTCCGACGAGCACCTGCGGTGCTTGGCGCGGACGACCACCTTCACGACGTGGCACTTCGTGGGCACGTGCGGCATGGGCGCCGTGGTGGACACGCGCCTCCTGGTGCGCGGCGTCCGCGGGCTGCGGGTGGCCGACGCGTCCGTCATCCCCGCGCTCACCAGCGGCAACACCAACGCGCCCACCATCATGGTGGCGGAGCGCGCCGCGGACTTCATCAAGCAGGACCACGGGGAGCTGTACCGGGTCTCCGCGTCGTCCACACTCTAAATGTCTCACGATGAAAGGCTGCACCAACGTTTTATGATGAAAATTTTCTCCATATTTCAAGGAAAATTCCGTAAATTTTCTATAAGGTGCAAAGAATATTTAAAGGTAGATTGTAAAGGCAGCTGCACCGCCATATTATATAGAATTTTCTCCATAATATGGAGAATCTTCACTGTAAGACTTTTAGGGTGCAGGGAATTCACTGAGAATGAAAGAGTCTTGATCAATACCCATTTTTGGGTGAGGAAGGCTTCCTCACCCAAATGTGGGTGAGAATTCCTCACCCTAAATTTTAGGCATGATCATGACTCTTTCATTTTCAGTGAATGGATGGGAAACGGGAGTGCACACGCAATATGCATCTGAGCTTTTCTCCGTAATACGGTGAAACAGCTTCGTATTAACCTACGGTGAAGGATTCTTAGTAACTTGTGACCAGTTTCTTCATACAACGAACACATTTCACTTTTTTGTGATAGATTTGTCGTTGAGAATTAAGAGTCAGCTGAGTATTATGACTGCCCGGCATTTCTCAGTAGAAAATTGAGAGTGTACAACACGACGAATACATTGTTTTCCAAAACCCGTGTGCTGTGTTGAATCTGTTTTCAAATCTGCACGAATATGGTTCAATCGTTGTACCTGAAGTAACAAAAAGAAACAAGACCGCCATTTCTACAGTTTTCATAGTCCAAAATCGGTGGGGACTTTAAATCTTCATGTCAAGACACACCTTAAAAGATCAGTTCCAAAAACAAATTGTCAATGTCCATGTCAATGGACGTCATAGTGGCCGCAACCTAACCACTCCCGGGATCTCAAAGTGGAGCCGATGCACGGCGTGCTCGCTCGTCGACACGTCGAGCGCCGACCGCACCTCGCCGTCGGTCAGCGGCCGGCGCGGCGGCGGCCAGAGACAGAAGCCGGCCGAGGCGACGGGCTGCGTGCGACACAGCTTATTGCCTCGGACGTGTCCCGCAAATTTCGGAAGGGGAGTAGCACGGCCCATGATCGTCTGTCTCTCTCGCACAGCCAAGGCGGTGGGCCGAGCCGGACCGCCCATTTGAGAACACTAACATGTCAAAAGTGACGAAGATTCGACAGCGATGTCAGTAAAACATGAAATGTTTCCTAAAATTACTACAAAACTTAATTTCGTTGTACAAATTGCTTGTGAAATCATGAAATAACGAGGGGGCACAACCTACCACATTCATTGTACAAAATTTGAACACATTCCCACATTATGGAGGCAAAAACGCCTGTAAATAGGCAACATGTGTGACAAATACAGCAGAAATCTTGCACATTCTAACACCTTCCCACATTCATTGTACACAAAATCTTACAGTGAGTCACCCCTCGTGAAATAGGGTAACGTCTTCGTGATTTTACATCATATCGTAAATCAAAAAAAAAATGGTCAAAACAAGTTAATTTCCATTTAATCGGCATGACAGAGGAACTAAAGCCGTAGGTGTAATTTTCGACGCGAAAAAGTTTGTAATTTTACCAAAACCTTGTGAAAATTATTTCATAAAGCTCAAGGAAACATGAAACCGTAGTAAATTAACGAATTATTCGTGCAACAAAATTACCCAACAAAAGAGTGTAAATTTACGAATAAATTTTTTACAGTGCACGCCCGGTTTGGAAAAGCAGTTGCCACCAGCTGTCTTTGATCATCATCAAATATTTACTCAAATGGATACAAGTGTGACTTCGTCGTTTGCTTTTTGTTGTTTCACTCGGTGCTTGCGGATGAGAACACTGCACGGAGATACCGAACGTGAAGAACGTCACATGAGGTGATGTGTTGTTAATTAACTGAATTTTAAGTGTCAATTGGTCAGCCACTGCTCACACTCAATTGCTGTGGAGGTTTTAGTGCATACACAACGCAGGAACGAAATTCAACCTGCACGACGTTGGTTACGTAAATTAGTGCGCAACAATGCACGATTTTATGAACACCTTTGCAAAATTTCGTTCCTTTCAAAGTGGTGGTTGAATTTCGTGCGCACTTTCTTACGAAGCAAACGAACGCCATCCCTTTTTAAGACGAAGAATTCTGTGCAAACATTTTAAGAGGCCACTTTTCCTTCGTGATGTGAAACCTTTTCTTTGCACCTAACAAAGAAACCCCCCAAAAAGATTTGTAATACAAAGTAGTTTGAATTATAGCTGCACAAATTTCTTAATGTAACACACCTGTGAAACTTAAGCGTAGAATTGCGCTCGGTTTCCAAGCGTAATCAGTTTACTCTTGCGCTGCAAATGTTATGGTCGGACACATGGCCAAATTTTGGCGTTACGGGAAATTTTCGCCGAAAAACGGCAAGATATGTGAGTCAAGCCGTCATCTGGCGTGAATAACAATACGCTCTATGAGAAAAGTCATGCCAAAAACCGGCATGACAGGACATTCACGCCAAAAATTGGCGTGAATTTCTGAGTCACACCGATGTTTGGCATGACTTTTCTGACATGCCGTTTTTTGGCGTGACTCTTTTTTCACGCCCCTTAAACGGCACGAAGTCACGCCGTTAGATTTTCAGTGTGAAATAAAGCTTAACGGGCCCGTTCAACAAGATTCCCCTTATCTTAATGTGTGGAGGAATTTCCAAAATATGCCCCATTTCAAGCGTAACTTCATGTTTGACTCAAGCATAGAGTCACGCTTAAGTTCTACCAGTGCACTACTGTGCTCTCAAATTTATTGAAGAGAAATTTTCAGTGCATATAAATCAACACAGTAGTAATTTGGCGTCTTCACATGTGTTTTCCGAACACCTGCTGATACCACCACACAATGATCCAGAAATCTCAAAACGCGGAAAAAAACCTCTAATTTTTTTTTTGGGATTTTCATGAATCCAAGTGGTGAACTTAATAGAAAAATGTCTGGAGAAAACGAATATGAACTTAGTTTTGAGCTTCAAGAATGTTAACATGGTGATTTTCGGCCTCAAAGTTAAGTGTTTTTAATACTTTGCACTGTTGTAAATTTGTATTAACTTCAAACTCGTATATATTTGTGATGCAAAGTCGTAATGCATAATGTTTATATGTTTTCAGAAACGTCTCGACGCCCTCTTCAAGATGCCAGTGCCGGATTTTACATTGAGGACGTCTGTGTTGCACAATAGCGGTTTTTCAAACGCTAAAAAACAGCAATAACTTGATTTTTGATGGTCCCGATCTCTTGACTGTTGTGAGCTGTTGTTGTGTCCTAAGTGGCATTTGACTCCCACTAGGGTGTAGTTAAAGGATTTGTCAACGATGGGTGCGGCCACTTGCGGCTCTGGGCTTAAATTGAGGCCAAAGGTAGAGAAAAACTCAAAATTTCGCTTTTTTTTTCTTGATGGCGTTAGACGACGCTGCCCTCAGTCCTGGCCTTAGAAATTAAAAAGAGAAAAGCGCGGTAAATTTATTGAGGTTTGATGAAGGGGATAGATATGGTACCGGAGGAAAAGAAGTGGGAAGGGGGTGGATGGGGGCGGGGGATTGTAAAATTATGTACTTCCAAAGCAAGTGGTGAGTGTACCCATGCTGCCTTTTCCAGGTGGACTGTATATTTAGTCTGAACGGTTGGGTAATGGGAAAAGTTAATACTAGCAATAATCACATATTTTAAAAAAATGTTTATTACATGAAGACAAAGGTCTCAAAAACATGGTAAGAATCGTCGTGATTTTCTCTATTTGATATATTGCGATACTTATTTTTTGTTTTAAATTGATACTTCATTTTTGTTTCGAGTTTAGTTCGAGCATCAATTATTAATTGAGATTGATTATAAATAGATTGTCAGCAAAAAAAAAAAAAAAAAAAAAAAAGATTTACATGATTTTACTCAAAATTTAGTAAATAACTTATTTTTGACCCACAAATTGTATCTCAACTGCCTCAATACGGTCCTAAAACACTTTTTTTTAGCAACAAGGCACACATTAGAACCGTTTTGGACCAGTCAGGCCACCGCGGGATTTTTTTCCGCCTTTCGGCATTTCTGGATCATTGTGCACCAGTCTCCAACTGTGCACAGTGTATAAAAACCGAAACGCGAAGGGAACGAACACTTTCGCAGCACCATGGCTCGTCTCAGCACTCTGGTCCTAGCAATCGCTATTGCCCTCGCCCTGGTGAGTTTTAAGTAAAGTTGTATCCGATCTAACGGTGGCTCGGAAGTATTCCAGGATTCCTATTCTAAAGATCATATCTGACCGTTTCTGTGTAAAAGATCATACCTGGTCGTTTCAGTGTGAAGAATTTTATCTTTAACGCCAGCAAATTTCGCTAAAAATGAAAAGGGATTTCTATGTAATCCGCACCAACTTGAACAGAAAAGATCAAAGAAACCAGTGACGCTAGAAATATTTGTAGAAATATATTCCCCTTACTCTCGTATTCGTCCAAAAATGGTCAAACTTAGCGAGATTTCCGATCGTCGAAGGCAAGATTCTTTTGGCGGAAACGATCAGATAAGATCTTTTATACGGAAACAGTAACATAAGATCTTTTGAATAGGACCCCTTGTATTCTAAATCATTCTGTTCCTGCTTTAACGATAGCACTATAAATCCAGAGGTCAGACTTCTCGCCACTCCAGAGGCGAGACAAAATGTCTTGCCCAATTTTGGTCAGACATCGAAATCACGCCAAAATTTGGTCAGACAAAAATGTCTCGCCTCAAAATGGCGAGACTTTGGTGTCTGACCACAATGTGATCAGACTTTTGAACCCAGTCAATACGGTCCATGCGGCCTGCGAAGCGGTCAGACATAAAAGTCTCACCATTACGTGGCGAGACTTTCAGGTCTGACCAAAACTTGGCAAGACTTTTTGTCTCGCCATATTTGGCGCAGTCTTACCATGAAATTTTCAGTGAGTTCATTACACGATCGTTGCCTACTTTGCTCCCGTTTGAAAGTCTTGACAGCGTCTTCTGATGAAGGCTTTGCTAATTTTCTGTCTTTGTGCTGATGCAGGTTTGTGGCACCACCTGCGCGCCCGACAGGGAGAGTAAGTCCTTCGCCACTTACTAAAAACAAAAACATATACAAACGCGTGGTTTTACAAAGCTTAACACACTAGATGTTATATGCAATTTTGTACAAGACTTCCTTTTTTTTTTTTTTTTTTTTTTTTTTTTTTTTTTGGGTGCAGAAGAAATTTACGTAAAATTTTCGTAGGAAAAACTGCACATATATTTCCCTATTTCGTGTGTATCACTGTGACATCACGTACAAAAACGGTACAAAAACATCCGGTGTGAATGTCTTGGTATTTTAAATTATTTTTCCCACATCTCTCCTCCTGCCAGGACGTGGGCTCAGCGTCTTCCCCCATAGTTTCCTCTCCTGCCTCGTTGGGCTCGGCTTGGCTGGCCTCCCCCAGGCCGCAACGGCCATTGAGAAGGACTGCGATCACCTGGGCACCGGCTTCAGATTCCGCGCCTGCGCTCTCGGCAAGTTTGCCAAGCTCGGACCTGAGTACGTCAAGTGCATTTTCGACTCGGACTCGTAGGAGACACATGTCTCTTGAAGAATAAAGAGGTTCAGGTTCAAAAAAGTCTTCATTTATTCTCAAGCACATACCTGCATGCGCTTGTCAATTGGGCGCACTCTAACCTTTCGACCTTCGAGTGATTTAACCGCGAAGCTAGTTCTAATCAGGTATTTCTATCGCAACACTGTAAAAAATGATCGGACTTTTACCATACAGTGGTCTAGCAAAATTCCTTTACATGTATAGGAAACATGGATATTCCGATACATGTATAGGAATTTTCCGATTTGTATAGGTTTTTTGGTATTCAAGCCGAAAATGTATAGGAAAATTCCTATCCATGTATAGGAACTCCCTGAAATCCTATTCATGTATAGGAACTTTCCAACCCGTGTATAGAAATATGACTGACTGAAAAAAAGAATTTTGTTCTGAAGTGTTTTAGCAGAGATTCAAATTTTTGTAACTTGTACAAATAATGGGAACCAATGCGATTAATTGTTCACTTGTGACAAAAGTCACAACGCTGCTTCTATGTCTGTAAACCAGATGATCCGCTAGATGGCGCTAGTATCGTTTTTACGGACTTACTTCTCGGTAGAAGCTACGGTTAGGAATTTCCTTGGGTGGAGAGGCACGCGCTTTCCTTGAGTGTGCGATAGTCGGGTGGCAATTCGACCGTCTACATTTTTTGACCATGATACGTCCCCCTTCACCATGGGAGGACAGGTAGAGGTCTGACTTCGTCAGATTGGCGGGCCGGCTGCACCTCAAGTCATAACACGGCTACAATCATAGCCGTGGAGGTTAGAATATGATAACGTCAACACAGCCTAACGGCTTGCATAATTTGCGTTCTTTTTAGGGAAATCCGAGAAATTCTATACATGCGTAGCAAAGCTGCTATACCGATGTATAGGAAAAATCCTGCACAACAGATAGGGCAACGCCTATACACGTGTAGTCATAATGCCATACCGATGTATAGGAAAATTGCCATACAAGTATGTGGTAATATTCGTATACATGTATATGTGAATTGTTTCATACACATGTATAGGAATTTGACTACAAAATTTTTTTACAGTGAAGCTTACTGCGAAGTCAATAATATGCTGTCTCTAAATGATATTGACCTTACCGAAGTGTGTACTGCAAGATGAAATGTGTGCTTTAGCTGTGGGAGCGAACTTACAAGCACACATCTAAAGGTGTATGCATGGCAAGCACACTGCTGTCGGAGCAGGGGGCGGAAATGACCAAGAGGGCGCGTGAAGCAATGCTCCCCGCTTCTGCACAGGTTACAAACTCTTTCGAGATTACGAAAACTAGGTTGCTGATTGGGAAACCCTTTGCACAGATCGACAGAGCATGCAATTTAGAGTGCATAATCTCATTTGCCTTCCAAAAACTTCCAAAGTATAACTCGAATTACAGAGGAAGTGTGTACACATAGATGGCGTCAACTGGGTTTCATGGCTTTTTGGCAATTTTCAGTGTTTACACTTACATTTCTTGTGGGTAATAATCGGTGTTTCGGAAAGGCCTCAAAGCCTATTGCACCCTCCTTCACTTCGTGCTCTTTCGATGTGTGCAAAGTATTTTCCAAACAACGGCCTAGTTTTCATGATCTCGAAGTTTTCCTTGACCCCTTCATTGAAGCGGGGAGCATGTCCTCACCTGCTACCTAGGTCGTTTCCGCCCCCGGGTAGGAGTGTGCCTTTTAGTGGGTGGGATAAAAGTGTGCTTGGCCAAGCATATAGCTGTGTGCTTGCCAAGCATATAGCTGTGTGCTCGCAAAGCATACATCTATAGATATGTGCTTGTAAGTAGGCTCCCACAGCTGTGTACTAAGCACACATGATCTTGTAGTGTGTTTGCACCATGTCCGCGGTGACAATTTCGAAATCACGCAGAAAAGTTCACACAAAGTTCGTTATTACTATTCTTGGACGTGGTCTCGCCACAATTTTGCACACACGCACACACACCCAAAATATTTGTGTAGAATTTTGAACGTGTCTTGCGTAAAAATGCAAAATAAATTCAAGCAAATTTTGGCACAATTTAATGAAGAACCTTAGGCAATGTTTAAAATCATGCATCACCACTCTGCAAATCGAAAAGCATACATTGTATGCTCTACCTAGAGCATGCCTGCAAGCACGCTCTAGCTAGCGCATGCCTGTCAAGCATGCTCTAACTAGTGCATACCTGCCATGTACACACTTACTGGAGCATGTATCTAGTGCATAAGAGATATGGAGTTGTCTGCTCCAGTAAGCGTGTGCATAGCAGGTATGCACTTGTTAGTGCATGCTTGGCAGGCATGCGCTAGCTAGAGCGTGCTTGCAGGCATGCTCCAGCTAGAGCATACAATGTACGCTTTTAGATTTGTAGAGCATGCTGCACGTAATTTTTTTTACATAAACATTAAGCGTCTACGTGCTTCTCGTACAAATTTGTACGCGATTACGCACGACTTTATGCGAATCACACAGGTAGAGGAGGGTTTGATTTTCGAACCCATCTCGGTTCGAAAATCAGAGTCCGTGGCAGTTATCAGTTGGGTTCGATATCCTGACAAAATGAGGGTTCGATTTTCGGCTTCGCACGGTTCGAATTCCCAAACTATACCAAAAAGACATCAACTCACACATTAAGATTCGTCTCAAGCAGACAAACAAAAAATGTCAATACGTGTCATACGTTTGGATGGGAAATAAAAAAGTTATTGAACTTCAAAGTGTGTAAAGTGGCCAAAAGGGCCTCCACTGCAATTCAAAGGGTGAGACGTCTCACCCATTTTCGGTGATACAAAAAGTCTCACCGAAAAAAAAGTCATACACGAATGTATCACCGAAAAAAAGGTCGTACACAAATGTATCACCGAAAAATGGTCGGACATCAGTGAGATGGGCCCTTGTTTTCCTGAGGAAGTATCACTCTTTTTCGGTGATACATTTGAGTACGACCTTGAGTGATGCACTTAAGTATCACCCTTTTTTCGGTGAGACAGTTCTGTCTCACCCCTCAGATGGTGAGATGTATCACCATTTGATTTACAGTGTCTTTGGTACTTTTGAATTTCAATAACTTTTTAGTTGGCCATCCAAACTTATGACACGTGTTAACATTATTTGTTCGTCTTGTTGAGACGAACGTATTTCTGTAAAGTGATAACAATTTGGACAACTTCAAAATTTCACTCAAAAAATTCAGTCCAAGCGCTCTCTAGCGAAGGCCGCAGAGCCGAAAGCCGGCGAGGGGTTTGAAAATTGAACCCTCCGTCTGAAAATAAATGTCAGGTAGGGTTCGATCCTGTTGAAGCCCGTTTATCGAACCGGGTGAGAATTAGGACCGCCTTTCCGAGGTTCGAATATTGAACCCTCTTCTTCTCATGTTTAAGGTTGAGACTAAAATAAAAAATGTGAGCTTACGAGTACATTATGTGTGTTTTGATGACTTTGCTGGCCGGTTTACTGCCTCACTTAAACCCCAGTTGCCATAACACATTCAAAACACCAGTCCAACTTGATTTCCTCGGAGAACCTTTTAGCGCGGCCATGAAATTGCCCGGCCGACCCACACTGGCCCAGAAGACGGCGCAGGCACCTTCTTTTTCATTGGACGCAGCGGGATGCACTGGATATTATTCTGAAGACATTTTAATACACAACAAGATTTACACGCTTAAAACCTTACGAAGTATTTTGAGCATACATAATACTAACCAATATACTTTGTTATACGAAGAAATATTTCGTAAATTACAAAGTGTTTTTTTTTTTTTGTTTTTTTTTTTGTAAGCTTGTGTAGGCTAAAAATACTTTGTTATAACAAGCTGCTTTTCTTTGAAAGGCCTCAAATAGTTTATAAGGTTTCCGCAGTGTGCAGGGAGCATTTCCCTCGATTTCCTGACGGTTTTCAATCCTCAGCCAAAACAAAAATAATTGACCGAAATTTTGCTTATCAGTTTTATTGATTTTCTTACTTTTCTCTGCACTGAGAAAACCTTACAAACTATATCTGCAGGGGCGGACTGGGTACCTTGGGGCCCCGTCGGCGTGGTTTAGCAAAGGGCCCCCTAAAGGGTAAAAAAAAGTTTTTTTCAAATATATAGGGACTGTCAAGTGTCAACAATGCATCGAAGATAACGGTGGAAGCTCCGCACGCGTGGTTTTGCTTACAAGTGTAACTTTACGGATGTTAGTTAAGTGAGGCCCCGAGACTCATAGTTCTCGAAAAATACGGTATTATTATAGCGTCACTATTTATTTTTTCTATTTATTCATTTACATTCGAAGCCAAGCCGCCTGGGCCCCACGGTGGGCCCAGGCCCCAGGCCGGCCGGGGCCTTCCACCCCGGGGCCCCGGCCGGCCCCGGAGGCCCCGTCGGGGATCCCCGACCGCCCGACCGGGCCAGTCCGCCCCTGTATATCTGTCCTTACAAAGAAAAGTAGCTTGTTTCATTACAGAGTATTTTGAGCATACAAAAGCTTCCAAAGAAAATCCTTCGTAAATTACAAACTATTCCTTCGTGTAACAAAATAAATAATTTGTACCTTACACATGCTCAAAATTCTTCGGAAGGTTTTAAAGGTGTGGCTTAGTTGATCCAAGTATATAAAACCGGGTATTTCGGGATTTCGCATTCATTTGTGCGTCACATCCGCAACACATCACAAGCAACACATCAGAGCTTTCTACGACAATGTGGGCTCGAACCACAGCATGGAGAAAATAAAAAAGCGAAGTGAGTATTCAACATGAACACTTGGAACACGATTTGTTCGAAAAGCCTCGCCAAACTGTACAAAATCCCACAAGCTCGTCCGGCCGCAAAATTTTTTAGGCATGAGTCCCACTTTAAACCGAAGCTACATTTAGGACGCTGAAATAATGGGGCTGAAGGATACTATAATCATTTGAGTGTCGACAAGACATTTTTCGAGTTCTAGGGGATGCTTGTTAAAATTGAAAATTCTTTATAAAACTGACCTGCCTAGTCCTAGACCGCCATTCAAACGCGCAATGGCCTTTCCAAACAAGTGTGGAAAAAAGATCTTTGGCAGTTTTGACCTCCAAATGTGCCCCGCTGTCCAACCCCCATTTCCTTTTTTTTCCCTTCAATAGAAGGGCGGGTAAAAAAAGTGCAGAAGGATTTGAGTGTAGTGACGGGATGCGGTCCCTAGTCGGGTACGTTCAGAGAGTACATGTTGATGAGGATTTTATTACTTTTTCACCAAATAAATTCAGCGCGAACCCCAAACCTCGGCAATACTCTTGATTTCATCGAGTGGGGCGCTGCGAACTGCTTGTGAAGACACATGAAACTGACACAATGCAGGCAAATCTGGACTGAACCTACTGCAAGTCGAAGTGAATCTCTTCGACCCATTCGGCAAATTCATGGATGCTTCGGTCGTGTGCCACATCACACGGGGCCCCCTCGGGGTGGCTGAAGATGATGCACCACGAGTCCCCGCCGAACTCGTGACACGAGTGGCTTCGGCAGAAGCAGCAGTCGTTGCAGCCGGACACCTCCCTGACGACGACATGCAGGCGCGGTAGCCTCCGCAGCAGCCGCTGCACCGGGTCGGAGTGCGCCCACTGGTGCGGGCAGGGCCACGGCGAGGCCACCACGAGCTGCACGAGGCTGGGCAGGGCGTCCAGGGCCTTGAGAAAGGCGGGGGAGGGCAGGCCGCTTGTGAAATCATGAAATAAAGAGGGGGCACAACCTACCACATTCATTGTACAAAATTTGAACACATTCCCACATTATGGAGGCAAAAACGCCTGTAAATAGGCAACATGTGTGACAAATACAGCAGAAATCTTGCACATTCTAACACCTTCCCACATTCATTGTACACAAAATCTTACAGTGAGTCACACCTCGTGAAATAGGGTAACGTCTTCGTAATTTTACATCATATCGTAAATAAAAAAAAATGGTCAAAACAAGTTGATTTCCATTTAATCGGCATGACAGAGGAACTAAAGCCGTAGGCGTAATTTTCGACGCGAAAAAGTTTGTAATTTTACCAAAACCTTGTGAAAATTATTTCATAAAGCTCAAGGAAACATGAAACCGTAGTAAATTAACGAATTATTCGTGCAACAAAATTACCCAACAAAAGTGTAAATTTACGAATAAATTTTTTACAGTGCACGCCCGGTTTGGAAAAGCAGTTGCCACCAGCTGTCTTTGATCATCATAAAATATTTACTCAAATGGATACAAGTGTGACTTCGTCGTTTGCTTTTTGTTGTTTCACTCGGTGCTTGCGGATAAAAACACTGCACGGAGATACCGAACGTGAAGAACGTCACATGAGGTGATGTGTTGCTAATTAACTGAATTTTAAGTGTCAATTGGTCAGCCACTGCTCACACTCAATTGCTGTGGAGGTTTTAGTGCATACACAACGTAGGAACGAAATTCAACCTGCACGACGTTGGTTACGTAAATTAGTGCGCAACAATGCACGATTTTATGAACACCTTTGCAAAATTTCGTTCCTTTCAAAGTGGTGGTTGAATTTCGTGCGCACTTTCTTACGAAGCAAACGAACGCCATCCCTTTTTAAGACGAAGAATTCTGTGCAAACATTTGAAGAGGCCACTTTTCCTTCGTGATGTGAAACCTTTTCTTTGCACCTAACAAAGAAACCCCCCAAAAAGATTTGTAATACAAAGTAGTTTGAATTATAGCTGCACAAATTTCTTAATGTAACACACCTGTGAAACTTAAGCGTAGAATTGCGCTCGGTTTCCAAGCGTAATCAGTTTACTCTTGCGCTGCAAATGTTATGGTCGGACACATGGCCAAATTTTGGCGTTACGGGAAATTTTCGCCGAAAAACGGCAAGATATGTGAGTCAAGCCGTCATCTGGCGTGAATAACAATACGCTCTATGAGAAAAGTCATGCCAAAAACCGGCATGACAGGACATTCACGCAAAAAATTGGCGTGAATTTCTGAGTCACACCGATGTTTGGCATGACTTTTCTGACATGCCGTTTTTTGGCGTGACTTTTTTTTCACGCCCCTTAAACGGCACGAAGTCACGCCGTTAGATTTTCAGTGTGAAATAAAGCTTAACAGGCCCGTTCAACAAGATTCCCCTAATCTTAATGTGTGGAGGAATTTCCAAAATATGCCCCATTTCAAGCGTAACTTCATGTTTGACTCAAGCATAGAGTCACGCTTAAGTTCTACCAGTGCACTACTGTGCTCTCAAATTTATTAAAGAGAAATTTTCCGTGCATATAAATCAACACAGTAGTAATTCGGCGTCTTCACATGTGTTTTCCGAACACCTGCTGATACCACCAGTCTCCAACTGTGCACAATGTATAAAAACCGAAACGCGAAGGGAACGAACACTTTCGCAGCACCATGGCTCGTCTCAGCACCCGAGGTGAAATGCTCTGCGTGCAATTGCGTGCGTCTTGCGTGCGTTTTGCGTGCATCTGCGTGCATTTGTGCGTGCTGAGTGCGTGCTGAGTGCGGGCGTATGCGTGCAAATGCGTGCACAGCGCGTGCAAATGCGTGCGCGCCTCCGCTCTCGTGCGTGCGATTGCGTGCGAAGTATCGGACACGGCGCCGGCCTGTTTGAGCGCCTGGAAGGTACGCAACCACTCTGAACGGGAAGTGTTCTTGTTGCATTGCGACAGGCTGATCGTACGAGCCGAGGCGTTCGGAGCCGAGCCGACGCGTGCGGAGCCGAGCCGGTAGTTCGATTACGGAGGTGTGTTTTTCGGAAGCGCGAACGCGCGTCGTCGGGTTGACGCCGTTGCGCTCGGGCGTGGAAGGGGGCGCGCTCGGTGGCCAATGACGAACGCGCTCTCTAAGGACAAAAACGAACTCGTTTCAAAACATAGCCACTAGGCGGAAGCAAGCTCCGGGGCTGAGCCAATACCCAATTCTTCGTCCGCCATTACAGGATGCTGGATTTGACTCTTACGGGATAAGTTATTGCTTTGAAAAAGTGCATCCAATCACCAAATCTTCTCTATTAAAACAGAAGTATTCTCACAGGAGCTTTCCATTTCCTCTCCACGAAACGGTGTTGGTTGTAGCTTCGGAACGGAATAACATTTTTCCAATTGTAGATGCAAAGACCAAGAGACTGGTGCCGATGCTTTTAATTTCTACTTCAGAGTAACTCCACTCAAACGTTAACCAATATACACGATTTAGTCGTGGCCCCTTTTCAAACTTTGTGGGTTCAAAACGTGCCACAAGGACCTGTCAGCCATTAAAGGAAAATTGGATATCTCAACAAACACATAAAATATCAGGAAAGTCCAAAAATTTATAAATGCAGCGCATAAGACGATTATTTTTTTCCGTTGCTTAACTCCATTTTGGCCACCAATTTTTTCAGGAGAAACAAAAGACTGTTCGAAGAACAAAAAAAAAGTTGCGGATGATGAGAAATTGAAAAAGTATAAGTAAAATTTTGAAAAATACATCAAAGTATCAGGTCACTCCGTAGAGGGTTCTTCAACTTATCAATATCCGTTAAAATGGATAACGAAGTCATCTTAACTTAATTTTTCTAAGCGAAGTGGAATTCAAAGACAATACAACTAGAATTATGGTCTGCGTAAAGTGTTTATTACTCTGGTATATTTTTTGGCTTTCTTTTGTGCAACTTAAGTTGTTGGCTGAGCGATTAGCGAAGCCAGTTACTCCACTGGGGCTGGAAAGTTTTGTCTATCTGTGCGTGCGTGTGTGTGTCTGTGTGTCAGCACTACTCCTCCTGAACGGCTTGGCCGATCTGTCTGAGATTTTGCAGGGTTATTAGGTATGTCCTTGGCTCGCCACACGCAAAAATTCAGCTTTCTATCTCATTCCATTCAGTCGTATTAACAAAAAAACACTAAAAAAACGGCAGAAAAAGTGCAACTTTTTCGTGAGTTTATAGTTTAGAGACATTGTAACATAGTTTCTTGTGTTTTTGAAGTTCCTGATGACGAAAATGAAATCAATTTCGACCCCTGACCAAACTTTTAACCGCAAATTGGCTACCTCGGCCCGAATTTACTTACATAATCAACTTCGACCCTTCATCTTAAAAAAAAAAGGGTGTCGACCGACTAAAAATTTTTATTGCAGATTTCGACAGGTCTCGGCAAGACCTTTTAAAAAAGGGGTCGGAAGGGGGGTCTAGGAGCCCGACTTCATCAGTTTGACGAATCAGGATCTTGAGAAAAGGGGATCGACCGACTAAACAATTTTATTGCAGATTTCACGTAGTGCATTACTCAATGCCTCAAAAATCCTTGAGACAGCTTGCCGAAGGCAAGCAGGGAAGCGCCGCAGGCCAAGGTAGGTTTAACGCCAGGCGTGGATTGTCGTAACTGGCGCAGCATCGCGAAGCCTGTTACGACAAGACACGGTCTGGCGTAAACCTACCTTGTAAAAATAAAGAGGGTTAAGTTGAAGTGATTCTTTTTGCACTAGATTCATGAACATACAGATTGAGTTATCTTCTGTTGCTAACTTTTTCAACGGAGTCATGCAGACTTAAGTTGTTTCCATTTTCCGCTAAATGGGGAGCGTGTAAGGGGTCCAGTTGAGTTATGCCTCTTTTCCATGTGGATTTACTTCTGAATGCTAGGAATTGAGACAAATAATTTGGTGTGATAATGCAAACCTAACCAAGGTAAATGGTCCAACCCACCCTAACCTAACGGGGTCGTGACAGATCTTACTCTACTCGCGACAGACCTATCCTAACTAAATGGTCCAACCAACTCCAACCTAACCTAACGGGGTCGCGACAGGTCTTACTCTACTCGCGACAGACCTAACCCCTTCCCCTCTCGCCCGCGGCCGCTGCTCGCGAACGGCACCGACACCTCCCGATTCAATCTTCCCTCCTGACCAAACTAAATAACATATCAACAAACGGTTTTCTCTGGGTGGAAGCTTGTGAAAAGCCCTACAAACGCCTCGCTTTCACCCCCCATCTAAAATGACTTCTTCATTCCAAAAACTTGTCCCGAAGTTACAGAAAACGTTTTTCTTCGTTGTCGAAAAATTTTGAGCTCGCATCTTATTCGGATAGGGTGGCTTTGATTCTCCTTTCTATTTCCTACAACTTTCGTTCAAGACGTTTTTCGACAATCTCAGCCGTTTACGCATGCGGGGTGTTTTTCGTGCGCGCCGTTAGATGCAAGCCCGCAACGCAGCAGTGCATAGCGGGCCTGCCTACTTACGGGGGCTCCTTTCTTGCTTTTCTCGCTTTTCTACGTAAATCCGCCCCCATTTCTTAAGAAACATGGGGTCCTTGAGTCAATGTGAGTACGCCGCATCGAATGGTGCACACCTCGTTGCGATCGCGGAGGTCTGGAAGGTACTTAAACTTGCGAAAAACCTCCTTGGCTGCAGGGGGCGACGATGCTAGCCCGCCACAAAGCCGTGCATGGCGTGTGCCTACCTTCAGGCGATCCGGCCTCTCGAGCCAGCGAGCCGCTATGCTACCCCCACCACCGCCTGACCTAGCGGAGGGCTTCGCCCGTTGGTTTTCCGATTCCGATGCAGATGCAGTCAGGTTTAGCAATAACTGGCAGAGGGGACGAGACTTCCATATTTTCATCTTTAAAACTGTTTGGCAGGTATATGACATCGAAAACTAACCGCGTCGGGCGATGCTGCATGTCGTTGGGCGTACCCTTGACTGAATGTCATATCTATTTAGTTGCGATATATAGTCAGTAAGTCCTTGAAATCCAGACACCGACTCAAACATAACCTTGTGTACCGCGGGCGTCCACATTTCGCACACCCATCGACTTACTACTAGAAATAAGTCATGACATTCAGTCAAGGGTACGCCCAGAGACACTCGTATCTGAAGCAACATATAAACTAAAACATAAAATTAACATATAAAGCATTGAAAAATGTTATGATTTCAACACACAACTTTTCATTTTAAATGTATTTAATACAGCTAGAGTGATTTAACTGATTTAAAGATGTAGTAGTAGTAGTAGTAGTAGTAGTAGTAGTAGTAGTAGTAGTAGTAGTAGTAGTAGTAGTAGTAGTAGGGGAGTAGATCTTTTGTTACATATTGTCATCTGCCAACTGTAATGTAAACCTAATGACAAACAAAAACTCAGTAAATACAATTGCATTATTTTGCTTTGAGAACCCTCTGCTTGTTTTTCGAGAGCCAATCCATGAAACAGTGTTTGGTTGAAATAATATAGCTTTCAGAATATTTCCACGAGCAAGATCGTTATTGCACCAATTGATGAAAGTGCATGAAAAGGTTGATGAAAGCTCAAGATACTCAATACCTTATTTAATATATATTTTAAACTTTCAGTGTTGATTGCAACAAAAATACTCATGAGCTAAACAAATGCTGCACGCAGAACGCCAACAGAGATACTCGGACAGAGCTTGGGACCAAGGGTTGGAAACTGAAACACGGGGTCAAAGTGGAATCATTGCACCTCAAAATAAAACTGTTGGAAGTGGTGAACATCAAGGAATGTAGGAGGGGGCGACTTTGAATTAGTGCGGGAAGAAGGAGCGGGTGAAAATTTGGATGCACCAGATAAGAAAAACTCATTTGGCACAAACCTTATGCTTGCCTGGCAAAGGTGGACATGGGAAGGAGTTGCTATCTTTCCAGCTGTGAGGACGAATGGTCTGCTAACCTGTCTAACAATACACCACATGCAGATGCTGGAAGCCTGAAAGCAGAAGCGAATGCATTAGCTTAGCACACCATTGAAACACAACTAAATGCCTTGTCAGTCGGCGCCAAGCAACATTCAATGCCTCAAGAAACCAAAGACAGAATAGGAAAACAATAGTGAAAATCAAAAATGTAAACATGCACTTGCAGACGCGAGGTGGGTAAGAGGGGAAGGGAGGGGGGTGGAATCAGCTGGGCGGCGCGACGCTCCGCTTCCCCGGCTCGGCTCCACACGCCTCGGCTCGGCTCGTACGATCAGCCTGTCGCTATGCAACCAGAACACTTCCCGTTCAGAGTGGTTGCGTACCTTCCAGGCGCTCAAACAGGCCGGCGCCGTGTCCGATACGACTTCGCACGCAATCGCACGCACGAGAGCGGAGGCGCGCACGCATTTGCACGCGCTGTGCACGCATTTGCACGCATACGCCCGCACTCAGCACGCACTCAGCACGCACAAATGCACGCAGATGCACGCAAAACGCACGCAAGACGCACGCAATTGCACGCAGAGCATTTCACCTCGGGCACTCTGGTCCTAGCAATCGCTATTGCCCTCGCCCTGGTGAGTTTTAAGAAAAGTTGTATCCGATCTAACGGTGGCTCGGAAGTATTCCAGGATTCCTATTCTAAAGATCATATCTGACCGTTTCTGTGTAAAAGATCATACCTGGTCGTTTCAGTGTGAAGAATTTTATCTTTAACGCCAGCAAATTTCGCTAAAAATGAAAAGGGATTTCTATGTAATCCGCACCAACTTGAACAGAAAAGATCAAAGAAACCAGTGACGCTAGAAATATTTGTAGAAATATATTCCCCTTACTCTCGTATTCGTCCAAAAATGGTCAAACTTAGCGAGATTTCCGATCGTCGAAGGCAAGATTCTTTTGGCGGAAACGATCAGATAAGATCTTTTATACGGAAACAGTAACATAAGATCTTTTGAATAGGACCCCTTGTATTCTAAATCATTCTGTTCCTGCTTTAACGATAGCACTATAAATCCAGAGGTCAGACTTCTCGCCACTCCAGAGGCGAGACAAAATGTCTTGCCCAATTTTGGTCAGACATCGAAATCACGCTAAAATTTGGTCAGACAAAAATGTCTCGCCTCAAAATGGCGAGACTTTGGTGTCTGACCACAATGTGATCAGACTTTTGAACCCAGTCAATACGGTCCATGCGGCCTGTGAAGCGGTCAGACATAAAAGTCTCACCATTACGTGGCGAGACTTTCAGGTCTGACCAAAACTTGGCAAGACTTTTTGTCCCGCCATATTTGGCGCAGTCTTACCATGAAATTTTCAGTGAGTTCATTACACGATCGTTGCCTACTTTGCTCCCGTTTGAAAGTCTTGACAGCGTCTTCTGATGAAGGCTTTGCTAATTTTCTGTCTTTGTGCTGATGCAGGTTTGTGGCACCACCTGCGCGCCCGACAGGGAGAGTAAGTCCTTCGCCACTTACTAAAAACAAAAACATATACAAACGCGTGGTTTTACAAAGCTTAACACACTAGATGTTATATGCAATTTTGTACGAGACTTCCTTTTTTTTTTTTTTTTTTTTGGCAGAAGAAATTTACGTAAAATTTTCGTAGGAAAAACTGCACATATATTTCCCTATTTCGTGTGTAAAACTGCGAACGAATTTGTTCAAAAAGTTTATCTGTACAAAAAGATAACCCTGTGACATCACGTACAAAAACGGTACAAAAACATCCGGTGTGAATGTCTTGGTATTTAAAATTATTTTTCCCACATCTCTCCTCCTGCCAGGACGCGGGCTCAGCGTCTTCCCCCATAGTTTCCTCTCCTGCCTCGTTGGGCTCGGCTTGGCTGGCCTCCCCCAGGCCGCAACGGCCATTGAGAAGGACTGCGAGCACCTGGGCACCGGCTTCAGATTCCGCGCCTGCGCTCTCAGCAAGTTTGCCCAGCTCGGACCTGAGTACGTCAAGTGCATTTTCGCCTCGGACTCGTAGGAGACACATGTCTCTTGAAGAATAAAGAGGTTCAGGTTCAAAAAAGTCTTCATTTATTCTCAAGCACATACCTGCTTGCGCTTGTCAATTGGGTGCACTCTTACCTTTCGACCTTCGAGTGATTTAACCGCGAAGCTAGTTCTGATCAGGTATTTCTATCGCAAGTTTACTGCGAAGTCAATAATATGCTGTCTCTAAATGATATTGACCTTACCGAAGTGTGCACTGCAAGATGAAAAGTGTGCTTTAGCTGTGGGAGCGAACTTACAAGCACACATCTAAAGGTGTATGCATGGCAAGCACACTGCTGTCGGAGCAGGGGGCGGAAATGACTAAGAGGGCGCGTGAAGCAATGCTCCCCGCTTCTGCACAGGTTACAAACTCTTTCGAGATTACGAAAACTAGGTTGCTGATTGGAAAACCCTTTGCACAGATCGACAGAGCATGCAATTTAGAGTGCATAATCTCATTTGCCTTCCAAAAACTTCCAAAGTATAACTCGAATTACAGAGGAAGTGTGTACACATAGATGGCGTCACCGGGGTTTCATGGCTTTTTGGCAATTTTCAGTGTTTACACTTACATTTCTTGTGGGTAATAATCGGTGTTTCGGAAAGGCCTCAAAGCCTATTGCACCCTCCTTCATTTCGTGCTCTTTCGATGTGTCCGAAGTATTTTCCAGACAACGGCCTAGTTTTCATGATCTCGAAGTTTTCCTTGACCCCTTCACCGAAGCGGGGAGCATGTCTTCACCTGCTACCTAGGTCGTTTCCGCCCCCGGGTAGGAGTGTGCCTTTTATTGGGCGGGATAAAAGTGTGCTTGGCCAAGCATATAGCTGTGTGCTTGCCAAGCATACATCTATAGATATGTGCTTGTAAGTAGGCTCCCACAGCTGTGTACTAAGCACACATGATCTTGTTGTGTGTTTGCACCGTGTCCGCGGTGACAATTTCGAAATCACACAGAAAAGTTCACACAAAGTTCGTTTTTACTATTCTTGGACGTGGTCTCGCCACAATTTTGCACACACACACACACACAAAATATTTATGTAGAATTTTGAACGTGTCATGCGTAAAAATGCAAAATAAATTCAAGCAAATTTTGGCACAATTTAATGAAGAACCTTAGGCAATGTTTAAAATCATGCATCACCACTCTGCAAATCGAAAGGCATACATTGTATGCTCTACCTAGAGCATGCCTGCAAGCACGCATGCCTGTAAGCACGCTCTAGCTAGCGCATGCCTGCCAAGCATGCTCTAACTAGTGCATACCTGCCATGTACACACTTACTGGAGCATGTATCTAGTGCATAAGAGATATGGAGTTGTCTGCTCCAGTAAGCGTGTGCATGGCAGGTATGCACTTGTTAGTGCATGCTTGGCAGGCATGCGCTAGCTAGAGCGTGCTTGCAGGCATGCTCCAGCTAGAGCATACAATGTACGCTTTCAGATTTGTAGAGCATGCTGCACGTAATTTTTTTTACATAAACATTAAGCGTCTACGTGCTTCTCGTACAAATTTGTACGCGATTACGCACGAATTTGTGCGAATCACACAGGTAGAGGAGGGTTTGATTTTCGAACCCACATGGGCTCGGAAAACGGGCTTCGAACCCATCTCGGTTCGGAAATCAGAGTCCGTGGCAGTTATCTGTTGGGTTCGATATCCTGACAAAATGAGGGTTCGATTTTCGGCTTCGTACGGTTCGAATTCCAAAACTATACCAAAAAGACATCAACTTACACATTAAGATTCGTCTCAAGCAGACAAACAAAAAGTGTCAATACGTCTCTTACGTTTGGATGGGAAATAAAAAAGTTATTGAACTTCAAAGTGTGTAAAGTGGCCAAAAGGGCCTCTTTAGTACTTTTGAATTTCAATAACTTATTGGCTGAGCGATTAGCGAAGCCAGTTACTCCAGTGGGGTTGAAAAGTTTTGTCTGTCTGTTTGTCTGTGTGTCCGCACTACTCCTCCTGAACGGCTCGGCCGATCGAGACGAGATTTTGCAGGGTTGTTAGGTATATCCTTAGCTCGCCACACGCAAAAATTCAGCTTTCTATCTCATTCCATTCAGTTGTACTAACGAAAAAACACTAAAAAACGGCAGAAAAAGTGCAACTTTTTAGTGACTATATTTTAGAGACATTTTTACATGGTTTCTTATGTTTTTGAAGTTCCTAAAGACGAAAATGAAATCAATTTCGACCCCTGACCAAACTTTTAACTGCGAATTGGCTACCTCGGCCCGAATTTACTAACATAATCAACTGCGACCCTTCATCTTGAAAAAAGGGGGTCGACCGACTAAAAATTTTTATTGCAGATTTCGATAGGTCTCGGCAAGACCTTTTCAAAGAGGGGTCGGAAGGGGGGTCTAGGAGCCCGACTTTATTAGTTGGCCGAATCAGGATCTTGAAAAAAGGGAATCGACCGACTAAAAATTTTTATTGCAGATTTCGATAGGTCTCGGCAAGACCTTTTCAAAGAGGGGTCGGAAGGGGGGTCTAGGAGCCCGACTTCATTAGTTGGCCGAATCAGGATCTTGAAAAACGGGGATCGACCGACTAAAAATTTTTATTGCGGATTTCGACAGGTCTCGGAAGGCCTTTTCAAAGAGGGGTCGGAAGGGGGGTCTAGGAGCCCAACTTCATCAGTTTGCCGAATCAGGATCTTGAAAAAAGGGGTTCGACCGACTTAAAAAATTTATAGCAGATTTCACGTGGTGCGTTACTCAATGCCTCAAAAATCCTTGAGACAGCTTGCCGAAGGCAAGCACGGAAGCGCCGCAGGCCAAGGTAGGTGTAACGCCAGGCGTGGGTTGTCGTAACTGGCGCAGCATCGCGAAGCCTGTTACGACAAGACACGGTCTGGCGTAAACCTACCTTGTTAGTTGGCCATCCAAACTTATGACACGTGTTAACATTATTTGTTTGTCTTGTCGAGACGAACGTATTTCTGCAAAGTGATAACAATTTGGACAACTTCAAAATTTCACTCAAAAAATTCAGTCCAGGCGTTCTCTAGCGAAGGCCGCAGAGCCGAAAGCCGGCGAGGGGTTTGAAAATTGAACCCTCCGTCTGAAAATAGATGTCAGGTGGGGTTCGATCCTGTTGAAGCCCGTGTATCGAACCGGGTGAGAATTAGGACCGCCTTTCCGAGATTCGAATATTGAACCCTCCTCTAACTGTGAAGTTCGCATGTTCAAGGTTGAGACAAAAATAAAAAATGTGAGCTTACGAGTACATTATGTGTGTTTTGATGACTTTGCTGGCCGGTTTACCGCCTCGTCTTAAACTCCAGTTGCCATAACA
Source organism: Stenchaetothrips biformis (assembly GCA_030522485.1). Taxonomy (NCBI): domain Eukaryota; kingdom Metazoa; phylum Arthropoda; class Insecta; order Thysanoptera; family Thripidae; genus Stenchaetothrips; species Stenchaetothrips biformis. The sequence continues at coordinate 6,842,246 of CM060087.1, read as the reverse complement.
CATTCATAACACCAGTCCAACTTGATTTCCTCGGAGAACCTTCTAGCGCGGCCATGAAATTGCCCGGCCGACCCACACTGGCCCAGAAGACGGCGCAGGCACCTTCTTTTTCATTGGACGCAGCGGGATGCACTGGATACCATTTTAAAGACATTTTAATACAGAACAAGATTCACACGCTTATAACCTTACGAAGTATTTTGAGCATACATGATACAAACTAATATACTTTGTTACACGAAGAAATATTTCGTAAATTACAAAGTGTTTTCTTTGTAAGCTTGTATAGGCTAAAAATACTTTGTTATAACAAGCTGCTTTTCTTTGGAAGGCCTCAAATAGTTTGTACGGTTTTCGCAGTGTGCAGGAAGCATTTTCCTCGATTTCCTGGCGGTTTTCAATCCTCAACCGAAACAAAAATAATGGACCGAAATTTTGCTTATCAGTTTTCTTGCTTCTTCTTACTTTTCTCTGCACTGAGAAAACCTTACAAACTATTTCAGTCCTTACAAAGAAAATTAGCTTGTTTCATTACAAAGTATTTTGAGCATACATAAGCTTACAAAGAAAATACTTCGTAAATTACAAACTATTCCTTCGTGTAACAAAATAAATAATTTGTACCTTACATATGCTCAAAATTCTTCGGAAGGTTTTAAAGGTGTGGCTTCGCTTAGTTGATCCAAGTATATAAAACCGGGTATTTCGGGATTTGGCATTCATTTGTGCGTCGAAAGCAACACACCAGAGCTTTCTACGACAATGTGGGCTCGAACCGCGGCATAAGATAAAAAATACGATTTCAAGAAATCCTGGTAGTCACGAAGTTAATTTTATATTTATGTTCTGGTTTAACAAAGATAGCTAAGGCTAGGACTGCGTTGTGTGTAGTTCTGTTAACGTTTGTCAGACCATTATAAATAATACTCAAACTTACGTAAAGACTAGCTGCGTATCAATTTGTGTCAAAAACAGACATTTAAGACAGTCTCATGATACCTGAAGGACAAGTTATTCGCAGAAACGTGCAGTAAAATAGTCCAGTTCACCCAGCTTCAAGGTTAGAAAAAAGCACAGCCCCCGTGTCCAGATCGTGTCGTCTTAGATTCAGAAGTACCATCAAACCTCGCTACAAGATGCAGCTACACGCCCACTGTTTTCAAAAGGGACTTATAGTCACACTCAAACTACGTTAGGGATAGTTTTATCACAAATGCATTTGCACAGGCACGCAGTTTAATGTCCTATTTCACTCCGATTCAAAGAGTTTAGAACAATTAGGGTTGGTATTTCTGAAAACAACAGGGCCTGCGCGCAGCGGCGCGGGACACTCGGGTCATTCTTTCTCAAGTCACCTGAGGCCCCGATATCGATGTCTCGGATTTTGACCAAACTTTGTGGGGATGTTCCCTGGGTAACAAAGAACATCAAAAAAAAAAATTCAATTTTTTTGGTCGGCTCTAAAAGCTGAAAACACACATTTTGTAAAAAATATTCAAAAAATCACCAAAATTCTGTTTTTAGCCTTAGGTCGACGTACCCAGTGGATTTCCTTTCATTTTCTCATACTGAAAAAATAGAATCCGAGAGCCGCCTCACAAGTCACATATTTCAGGTGATATGGACCAAAAAATTGTTTTTTCGCGAATACCCAAAAAATGCATCCGAATTTTTTCATGAAAATTTTTTTGAAGAAAGGTCTTATGGTGGTCTACTACCCTGATGTTTTTTTGGAAACGGCTTTTCAGACACAGCGGAGATAAAAAATAAAAGGTGTATTTTGGTGCACTTTATGGCCCACAGAATCACCACTTCGAGTCCTACGTCATGACCCCCATTGGATTTTTTGTTCGCCTTTTCAAGACGAATCGATTGGTATAAGGCAAAGACAGATCGGAGAACTTTTAACAATTGGTCTTTATTTGATCAAAATCGAAGAGGTGCAGGGTGCGCAAATGGGCCAATTGTTAAAAGTTCTCCGATCTGTCTTTGCCGGCCGACCCAAATGGCCACGTTCGAAAACAACGTCTATACCATTGTTGGAGCTCTTCTAGCTGCAGTAAAAGACAATTTTGATTCGAACGCGCTTTTTCAAGGGAGCGAGCGTTTTTGGTGTAAGCTGTACAGAGGCGAAAAGGAGCGCTGCTATTGGTCGGATTCCATTTCCGGTGGCTCGGCTCCCCCCTCTCCCTCTGTTTTTCGCTGACGAGTCGAGTTTTGCCATAGAAACGCCGATTTCAACTCAAAATTTCTCAAAATTGGCCCTACACTTTTCAACCACATTTCACCACTGAAATCAGGGTACAAAGTTCTACCACTCTGCTAAATCTCACCAAAATCGTATAGAAAATTTCGGATTTGCATAAGGGGCCAGACTGACAATAAAAATAAAAATAAACCAACCCCGGTGAGGCTATAAGGCTACTTCGTGCCTAAAAAGCGGAGGGAGTATTCAACATGAACACTTGGAACACGATTTGTTCGAAAACCCTCGCCAAACTGTACGAAACACCACAAGCTCGTCCGGCCGCAAAACTTTTTAGGCATGAGTTCCACTTAAAACCGAAGCTACATTTAGGACGTTGAAATAATGGGGCTGAAGGATACTATAATCATTTGAGTGTCGACAAGACATTTTTCGAGTTCTAAGGGATACTTGTAAAAATTGAAAATTCTTTATAAAACTGACCTGCCTAGTCCTAGACCGCCATTCAAACGCGCAATGGCCTTTCCAAACAGGTGTGAAAAAAAGATCTTTGGCAGTTTTGACCTCCAAATGTGCCCCACTGTCCAACCCCCATTTCCTTTTTTTTCCCCTTTAATAGAAGGACGGGTTAAAAAGTGGAGAAGGATTTGAGTGTAGTGACGGGATGCGGTCCCTAGTCGGGTACGTTCAGAGAATACATGTTGATGAGGGTTTTATTACTTTATCACCAGATAAATTCAGCGCGAACCCCAAACCTCGGCAATACTCTTGATTTCATCGAGTGGGGCGCTGCGAACTGCTTGTGAAGACACGTGAAACTGACACAATGCAGGCAAATCTAGACTGAACCTACTGCAAGTCGAAGTGAATCTCTTCGACCCATTCGGCAAATTCATGGATGCTTCGGTCGTGTGCCACATCACACGGGGCCCCCTCGGGGTGGCTGAAGATGATGCACCACGAGTCCCCGCCGAACTCGTGACACGAGTGGCTTCGGCAGAAGCAGCAGTCGTTGCAGCCGGACACCTCCCTGACGACGACATGCAGGCGCGGTAGCCTCCGCAGCAGCCGCTGCACCGGGTCGGAGTGCGCCCACTGGTGCGGGCAGGGCCACGGCGAGCCCACCACGAGCTGCACGAGGCTGGGCAGGGCGTCCAGGGCCTTGAGGAAGGCGGGGGAGGGCAGGCCGCCGATGTCGAGCCTGGCGAGGCGCGCCATCTTGGGCATGACGGCGGTGAGGCGCCGCAGCAGCGCCGTGGGGTACGCGTCTTGCTCGTAGTGGCTGAGGGTGAGGCTCCGCAGCGCCACTGTAGAGTCCCTCTGCGTGCCCCCCAGGCACGACACCAGGTCCAAGGCCTCGTCGTAGGGGTTCCGGTCGTACACCAGCTTGACGCTCTGCAGGCGGGCGGCGGCGAAGCGAAGGAGCACCCCGAGGCCGGGCAGCCGGGCCCGCTGCGTCTCGAACCTGCCGTCGAAGTCAACCTCCAGAGTCTCGAGGGACGGGCACTTGAGCAGGACCGGCATGTCCGCTAGGAGGCTGCAGTCCAGCTTGCGCAGGTGCGGCATCGCGGACAGCAGGTGGGCTAGATGCGGACCGTCCGCCTCGATGGACACTTCCTGGAAGCAGGGGAGGGCAGCGCGCGTTAGCTGGAGTGCGCGGTAAGCTAAGTTGAAACAACGCAAGGGATAGGGAGCCCGATTCTCCATTGAAAGGAACACGCATAAAACCTTACGAAGTATTTTGAGCATGCATAATACAAACTAATTTACTTTGTTATACGAAGAAATAGTTTGTATATTACGAAGTATTTTCTGTGTAAGATTATGAAGGCTCAAAATACTTTGTTATAACAAGCTGCTTTTCTTTGTAATGACTAAAATAGTATGTAAGGTTTTCTCAGTGTACAGCCAAAACCAGACCAGGCAGCCAGCAGGTAGTCCGGGTCGGCCGACATCTGGGACTCTACACAATGGGGCCCGGCCGCTCGGGATGGTCAGGTAAGTACAGCATTTTGGTTTTGACTGTCTCTCATGAGTCCAGCTCCCATAAGACGCGTTGGTTCAACTTCGCTTGTCGCGCACTCTAGCCATTTTGTAAGGATGCTCGAAGCACACAGGACCCCGACGACTGTCCGAAGTTCCTCAGTCAGGCTTCGCTGGGTGAGCGCGCAGGTTGCACTCGCAGCGAGCGCCAAACCGTCCCATCGTTGAAGTGAGTTCGTTGCACATTTGCCGTTTTACAGACTACTTTTACAATTAAATTAATACCGATAGGTTTACCTGCGGCGCGACTGCAAATATCGACGCCCCCCAACCAAAAAGAAATAACTCCAGCCAAATTTGTACACCAAAATTCACCATAAATTGGAAATTTGCCGAAATATCCACCGAAAATGTTACAGTCGGATACGGCCAAATTGTGGCGTGACAAAACGTCGCTCCAAAAATTGGCGTGACAGGAAATACACGGCAAAAAGCGACATGACACGTGAGTCACGCGGTCTTATGGCGTGAATGACAATGCGTTTCATGAGAAAAGTCATGCCAAAAACCGGCAAGACAGGAAAGTCACGCCAAAAATTGGCGTGAATTTCTGAGTCACGCCGATTATTGGCATGACTTTTTTGTCATGCCGTTTTTTGACGTGACACTTCATTCACGCCCCTAAACCGGCACGAAGTCACGCGGATAGATGATCAGCGTCGAAATTCTTCTCAAAATCCAGTAGATTTTGCCCGCAATTCATTGAAATTCAACTAAGATTCATTAGTTCACCGAAATGAAATTCGAAGTATTTTCCTCTTGCTCCCGGAGTCCTTACCTGCAGTGTGTCAGCGTGCCATTCCAGGAGCAGGGTGAGGTAAGGGTTGCCACGGAAGCCGTCCCACTTGAGACACTCCAGGGACGCCGGCACTGGGACCGCAGCTGCAAGGTCCGACAGCGAAGAAGACGTATTGAAGCCGGGCACGTTGCGGATGTCCACACTCTTCAATCCTGTGAGGATCAGACACATGAAATTAAAATTCAAATGGGTCAAGACCGAAGGGCCCGAGACTACGGAGCTACACTCTCAGAACAAATGTCGATAAATCAACAACAAAATGTTGATTAATTTTTATTAAGAAAAGTATTGTCAAAATAACAAGCTGGTTCTTTCGTTGATTCAACAACAAAATGTTGATGAAATAGCGATACGTTAGTCTGTGAGAGCGCCATCTGCGCGGCCATCTGGTCATCTTTAGTATTATTCGGTGATAGTTAACAAAATTTAATTGTCACGTCAATGAGCTTTTAACTTTAACCTTTAACCGACAGAAAAAGGTTGTTAGAGCTACAGCAATATTTTTTTAACAATGTACGTCGTTAAAAGAACGACAAGATATTGTTGAAAGGTAGGTTGTTCCGGTAACGAAAATTTATCGTAATAATCAAGTTACAAGAATTTGTCGTCGATTTAACGACATAGTTTGTTAAATTTCCTCGTTATAACAACATATGTTTTCGAAATGACAGCAATATATTAATAACAACACGTATCGTTGAACCCATGTCGTAGATTCAACAAGGAATTTTTAACAGTGAATATCACACAACAAATCACTGTGTCAATTTGCTCTGCCGGCCCTTTACTAAAAATTACAAGCGTGCCAACCTTGTGAGGTGGAGGAAGTAATTGCAAACGTTCTCGCGCAGCACAAACAATTAGAACCTTATTAGAATTCTTTCGTTAAGACTCATCGCAATTTGATGAAAAAGGATGTGAGCGGCGCACAATGAGCCAGAAGACCAGCGCTCTCGACGTGATTCGAGCTCAATACAAGGGTCGCTAGACGACTCCAACCGAAAGTGTGACCCCACCAATGGATTCTTCGTTCGGAGAGCAAAGCATTGGTGGGGTCACACGATCGATTCGAGTCCCATTCAGCGACTCTTGCTATATTCAGTTAAGGATTTTCTGTTTTCACTCCCGGCGTGAGTGTGGATCCTACGCCCCCACAGGCGTGGATCCACGCCTCTGCGGGCGTGAGGGCGCCTTTACACACCCAACAAGGCGTGGATCCACGCCTGTGGAGGCGTAGGATCCACACTCACGCCGGGAGTGAAAACAGAAAATCCTTAACTGAATATAGCATCTGGGTCACACAACTCACAACCCGTCTACGATTTTACCGCCTCCGCGCTTCTGGCCCACTGTCCGGCTGCTGAATAACAAACTTACCAGGGGTGTGACATATCTGCAGGAGCAACGGGGCAAGGCTACGCTCCGAGGGTTCCTCCTTGTCGGGTGGAAGCCAGAGTGAGATGATCTCACGTTCCAATGAAATATGCTTCAAGCGTCCAAGAGCAGCTTGCCTGCGACAACAACGCGTTTGTTAACGCAATTGACTGACTAGCCAAGAACAAAGAGCGACGAAATGAATCGAACACTTAATGTATTCGTACAATTTTGCATGTGGTCTTACAAGTTTAGACATGCGAAACTTTTTGTTCATCGTAGTATGCGGAATCGCACCACTACGTACGAAATTGCGTACAAATTTGTACGAAAAGCGCGCATGTACGCAACGTTGTGTGAGACTGCGTACATCGTACAAATATTGTAGGAGTTTTGAGTGCATTGACACTGAGAGTGAGAGAGTTGACCAAAAGAGGGTGAGGTCCATACTTTATCACCCAAATTTGGGTGAGGATTATTTCATCACCCAAAGTTGTATGATAAAGGTTTCCTCGCCCAAATAATAATAAAAAGAGTCCTATTTTAAAGACCTTATCTTTCCGTTTCCGTAACAGATCTTGTCTACTCGTTTCCGTGTAAAGTATCTCATCTTAATAGTAAGCTGATTTCGAAAAGTTTCATCATTTGGGACGGATACGAGAGTAAATGGGACATGTTCCTATAAGCACCGGTGGTTTCAGGGTGGCCACAAACTTTGGAAAACGAAATTCCCTGACAATTCCCTGACTTTTCTCTGACCCGAAACCCATTTTCCCTGACCAAACGTGAGTAAAAAGTAAGTACGTAGTAATAAGTATGAATTAAAAAAAGATGCTTAAAGAATTTCTGACGCGAGCGAAGTGAGCTAGAAGACCACGTCTTATATTGGCGAATATATGATTACGAGCTTTTAGATACGTTTTTAGCCCACACTGCAAAATCTGTCTCCGACGATTTAGAATTTCCCTGACAGCTGGCCATTTTCCCCTGACAATTCCCTGACTTCCCTCACAGATTTTTAAGTCCCTGACTTTTCCCCGACTTCCCTGACAAGTGGCCACCCTGTGTTCCTTTGAACTTCAAGTGGGTGTAGATAACATCGTGATCCCTTTTTTATTTTTATCTGTCCCAAATGTCAAAACTTAACGAAATGCGCTTGCGTTTAAGATTGTTTACACGCAAACGACCAGATAAGATCTTTTGAACGAAAATGCTAGGATAAGATAATTTTCATTATGACCCCTCGAATTCTGCTACGTAGCGTGTAGGTAGCAGACACACCATTTATCAACCAAATTTAGGCGATAAAGAACACCTAACCCAAAATGCGACCGTTATCAAGACAGTGTAAGTTGATTCAGGTTGACTTACCTCAAAATTGAGTTTTGATTCTATTATTGTGCCTCAAAATGGTTTACATCATTGCACAAAATTATTTGGTACAATTCTGTACTGTTAAGAATAAAATGCACACTGAAAAAGGATACAACGCAACTTAACTCCTTCTACGGTCAAAATTTCAACAGAAACTGGAAATAATTCAAAGTCCACCATGTGTTCTTTAAAAAAGTTTAGACGGATGCGACTCAAATTGTATTTGTATGAATCTACAGTGAAAAGAATAAACTCAACTGAAGCCCCCATCACTTTAAGACTTAAGTTGGAAAAAAGTCATAAGTCCAAAAATGTACACCAGAATAACAAACACATTACGCTGACTACACTTCCGCTTGACTTGCCTCTAAATTCCACTCCGTTTTAAAAATATAAGTTAAGACGGCTCTGATCTCCATTTTAACCGAAAGTGATAAGTCTCTACCAAGTGTACACTTTTTAAGATTTTTTTTTTCTTTTCCAAAATTTTCCTTAGGCTTTTTGAAATTTATATCATCTACAACATTTATTTGTATTGCTTTAGTTTTCCCTCCAAACAGATTTTTGATTCTCCTGAGAGCTGGCCGCTTCCTGGATCAGTTGTTGAGTGCAATGCAGACCACTCTGACCCACCTGCTTATGACCAGCGCCAGAAGCACTGCATCCTTGGCAATGAAGGCGAAGCGGAGGTTGGCAATGGCGCAGGACGTGGTTATGAGAGCAGCCCACACTCTGACGTCGGAACCGAAATCCTTAAGTAAAAGACCGTCCAAACAGGGGGCATGGCGCAGAGCGACGGCGGTAACTCCACGTCTGAAAAGAAACACGCCCTCCTGTTTACTATCTTCGCTAGTTTGTTAAAAGGAAAAACGATTTCAGTGACGGCCATAGGTGCGGAATACGTCCATTCACGGGATGGTCCATTTCAGCCCCTGCACAATCTGGACGATGTAGCTCAACATAATCGGCCCGCCCAGCATGAATTTGCGCTGCCAATAATCCAAGGCGTTATGAAGTCATGGCTTAGGAAGGGCAGTGAAATTTTGCCTAGAAGGTTTTAAACTGATTCACGTCCTTCCATGGGCACAAAACTATTCAAGCCGTTCCTACGCCTTCGTTTTACTAGTTCTCCTTAAATTTTGGAGAACGTTTCCCTTGAAATAACGTCGAAATAATTTGAAGTAACTCAGGATACCTTATTGAAAGAACGTTGAAATAACGTGAAATAAATTGAATAGGAGGTAACGGTGTACAAAATTTTTCAACATTGTTTGCCCCTTGGCTGTTGCCGACCTCTCGCCTTCCCAAAAGAGGCGCTTCTGAGGTTTCACGATGGAACGTCCGCTGAAAAAATGTCCGCTAACATACAGGCCGGTAGGACGGACTGTCCACTAAAAGCAAAGTCCGCGAATTGTGAGTCAGCTAGGATTGATGTCCGCCTCTTCAAAATGTCACAAGAATTGTGACTCGTAAGACAAACGCTTAAAAATGAGCTCTTGACTGTGAAACCAGGGGGCGGCAACGGCCTGGGGAGCGCGTGAAGCTATGCGGTCGCTCGGTGCAGGGGTTTGGGCCTTCTCCGAGATCTTCTAAACTAGGCCGCCGTTTGTCAAACGCTTGCCACAGATCGAAAAAGCACAAAATTTAGGGTAACATAGGCGTATTGCCCGAGTTGAAACTCTGAATGCAACTTGGATCAACATAGGAAGCGTTTACATCAAGGTGAACGCCTTCATGTTTTTCCTTCATTTCTTGATTTATTGTACTTTTTGGTGTTTTCGCTATGATTTCTCAAGGAAAAATATTGCAGAATTGGGAATGGCAATACATCTATATTACCCTAAATTTCATGCTCTTTCGATCTATGTAAAGCGTTTTTTCAAACTACACCCTAGTTTTTAAAGATCTCGAAGGAGGCCCAAACCCCTGAATCGGAGCGACCGCATGGTTTCACGCGCTCTCCAGGCCGTTGCCGTCCCCTGGTGAAACCAAACGTGGACAACTCCACACTTGAAACGCGGAGGTGTGGAATTTTCAGTCTCCACGTTTGGAAGTGCAGAGTAAGCGGTCTCCACACTTCATGTGAGGAGTTCTCCACGTTTGCACCATGCCAACAGATAGGGGGTATATGAGCTACTCCACACTTGAAGTGTGAAGACCGCAGACTCTGCATTTGCAAGTGTGGAGACTTACTCCACACCACGAAGTGTAGAGTTGTCCACACTTGGTTTGACAGTGTTATCAGGGCGTAAACAATGTCCGCCCCTGGAAAGGCATGGATCAGTTCATGCTCTTGGAGGAGGCGTCTTTGCCAAAATTTTGATGGCCCCCTAAAGGTATTACCTTATTACGCCCTTGAGGGCGTGGCGTGGGACTTATCTAGTGCTTCTGTAACTATTGAACGGCCATGGTCAAGGCCAATGATGGGGACTGGTCATTTACACAAAGGCCATTACCAGGACATTTAGGAAACGGAAAATTTGGTATGGGACAAAAAAATAAGGGCCATTCCTTCGTAGGACATTCTTTTAGCGGACGTATCTTCGTAGGACATTTCTTTGGGGACCGAACGATCACACGATTGAGGTTGGGAATTATACGTATGGAACCTTACTTAATGACAAAAGAGCTGATAAACTTGTCCCGCCACAGCGAGGGGTCCAGTGCCAGACGGCACCACCTGCGGCACACCGCGCGGCACTGCAGCAGCTCCTTGAGACTCAGGTGGCGAAACACTTGGAGGAGTAGCTCGTCGGGCAGCAAGACCACCTCCTCCACATCAGGGGTGGGGAGGGATGTCAAGGTGGAATTATTCTGGTAGTAGAAAAATAAGGGTGAAAAATAAGCAAAAAACGTGCACACTCAATGGTTATGTAGAATTTTGAACGTGTCACTTGCACGATTTTGTGCATGCGGGGAATTTGCATAGCGTAAAAATGCATTAATTTAAGCAAATTTGTGCACAAATTTATGCAAAACGTCACGCAGGTTTAAAATCATGTGTAACCACGTACAAAATTCTACATAAACATTTAGTGTGTGGATTTTTCTCGTAAGAGACTCATAACGTACTGAAAATTTTCTTTGAAAATTTTAGAGAATAAAACTATTCGGCCGGTTGTTCAGTTTTCCTGTAACTATGAGGTGTTGAGGGGACTAAGTCAAGACAAGCCGGCGAAGCGGGAAGGGCGGACAGGTCGATCAAAAATGTGTTATGCAATTAGACAGCTTTTTTCCCTGCATTGTCACACTCTCAGACCCGTATTGACTTTTCATCTCTTGCCAAAAAGTTTTTTGTGCAAACGTAATATGTACAATTTTGTCTTTAGCTTTGCACGTTTTTGTCCATTATATAGGGTATTTGGTCCATTAAACCTCACTTTTTGTCAACTGCAATGTACTTTTTGATTTCTACATGATCTATTGACAATTTCTTCTTAAAAACGATCAAAATTGTGCATAGCTAAAGAGAAAATAGTGCAATTTACGTTTGCTCAAAAAGCTCCATAAGCAAGAGACATAAAAGTCCATATGAGACTGAGAGTGCCCAGACCTCCCTCCATCCCCCTCCCCCTTTTCTCCTCTGCCTTGGCGTCCCTATCGCTACCCTGAATGCACATTAGTCCATAAATGCAAGAACCCAAGAATGTCTTCACTGGAAATTCAAGTAAGGGACAGTTCGACTCAATTTGGAGAGCACCGAAATGCCTCGCGAGCCACTCTGTCCCATACTTGCTGACTATTGTTTCATGTGGTTCAATGCCGGGGGTCCCACGCTACCCATGAAATTCATTTCTAAAAAAATTTGTAATTTACGCTTACGTGCTTTTCGTACAAATTCGAACGCGATTTTGCACGAGATTGTGCGATTCCGCGTACAAATTTGTATGGAAACTTTAACATGTTTAAAATTGTAGGAGCCAAAATGCATAAAAATTGCACAAATGCATTTAGTGGGAAGTAAGTATGAGACAAACCGTGTCTCACAATTGAAGCGTGTGCCATGTTGGTTTACGCTAAATGATGTGAGACTGTCCCGAGGACTGTCCCGCACTTGGATTTGCAGTGTTCTACTTACAAGAACAGTATTGGGTTCCCCAGCGCTGCCACAGAACAGGCGATGCCTTGGCCAGTCACTTCGCTGACATGTTTTAGAACAGTAGAAGTCCACTTTGCATCGCGCACACGCCAGCGCCGGCGACGAGCCGCAGTTAAAGCAGGCAGGGGGGAGGCCTAAAATAGGAACAACTCATAGAAACATAGGAACTAGAAACACAGTTCTAACAAAGATCCAAAACCGGTCAGGTTCGCGCAGTATTGTGAGCGAACCGATTCCAGCTTGAACAGTCACAATCGGCTCGCTTACTATGAATCTCTGGCTTGAACGGTGAAGGAGCTAAGGTCGATCTGCATTAAAACTCACCCGGATTATCCATAGTTGGCGATTACAAAGAGTTCGTCAATCCACTCGCTTGATGCACCTGCAACAGAATTCACACTTGGAAACTCACTTGATAACAATGTTACGTCTGATTTAAAAAGAGTTGTTGTCAGGACCACGGAATAAGTAGGGGAGCTTTGAAGAAAGTTTCAAACATTTGTGATGAAATTGTACCATTGTCAAGTGATGACGAGTCAGATGCTGGACATTCCCACCGAATCGACGACGGTCTGTTTTTGAAGTCGGTCGATTTGGTCGAAACTACTTATAATTGATGCATTGGGACCCAAAAGTACTCCCTCCCCCCGAACATGTGTGTTCAGGGGAACCATATGTTTGGTATAGAATTTATGTATTATTTCCAGCAATTAATTGATGTTTGGTTCATTGGCTTCGCTAACCGCTCAGCCAGTTACTCCAGTGGGGTTGAAAAGTTTTGTCTGTCTGTCTGTTTGTTTGTGTGTCCGCAGTACTCCTCCCGGCTCGGCCGATCGGGACGAGATTTTGCAGGGTTGTTAGGTATATCCTGGGCTCGCCACACGCCGAAATTCAGCTCTCTATCTCAAATTATTCAGTTGTACCAACGAAAAACACTTAAAAAAACGGCAGAAAAAGTGCAACTTTTAAGTGACTTTATATTTTAGAGACATTTTTACATGGTTTCGTATATTTTTGAAGGTGCTGATGACGAAAATGAAATCAATTTCGACCCCTGACCAAAGTTTCAACTGCGAATTGGCTACCTCAGCCCGAACTTACTAACATAATCAACTTCGACCCTTCATCTTGATAAAAGGGGGTCGACCGACTAAAAAATTTTATTGCAGATTTCGATAGGTCTCGGCAAGACCTTTTCAAAGAGGGGTTGGAAGGGGGTTCTAGGAGCCCGACTTAATGTATTGTGAATATTGGTGCAAAGGCCATGTTTTGCACATTAACTTTGGCACAGTGGGAACACAAGAGCGGGCCTCAGTCCTGATGTTGCTTTACCTCCACGGGGTGTGAGGTGCGAGGACCGAAGGCCCGAGAGACGGCCTCCGATTGGGCCAAGCCAGGTCTGGTGCGAGGGCCAAAGAAGGCCCGAGAAGAATCCGCCGGCAGGCCAAGCTGGTATCGGCCCCTGTCGAACTGAATTGCCGGCGCAGCGAAGCGGAGCTGCCTACTCGGTTCGACGGAAGGGCGCGCCCTAGCTTGTATACTTTGACCATTCATCACGTAGTGCACTACTCAAAGCCCCATTGAACCCTTAAAACAGCTTGCCGAAGGCAAGCAGGAAGCGCCGCAGGCCAAGGTAGGTGTAACGCCAGGCGTGGGTTGTCGAAACTGGCGCAGCATCGCGAAGCCTGTTACGACAAGACACGGTCTGGCGTAAACCTACCTTGTATGTATACTATCTTAAGGTTGTTTCATATCCTATAGACGAAAGACTGTTCTTCGTTCATCATCAGTGTTTAAAAAGTATGAGAATTGAAATTCTGACCTGAGAACGTAAACAAATTCTAAGTTTTAATTACAAAGTATGACCACAAGGTTTTAGTTAGTTTATAAGAAGCGAAAGAAGGGGATTACTCATTTTTCATAATTCATTAGGAGAAACAAGAAAGTTTTGGAAGGGAAAACTTTTACGATAAAGATGAATGATGCAAATGGATAGTAGTTACAAAGCATAAATTATGACTGTAAAAAATTTTCTAAAAGATCATTCCATGAACAGTTTCTGCAATTTTAATCTTTACTTTAGAATGAACTACAGAACTATGTTCACTTAGTTCTCCCAAACAAAGTTGAAATTGGAGCATCAAGTGGAGCTGAGGTCTGCGTACAGTCTACAGTGCTCTGGTACCTCTATTTTCTAACTGGTGTCCTAAATAGAAGGAGAGAATAGGGTATTTCAGCGAATCTTGAAACGGAAGTAAGAAGAACACAAGTAAGTGCACAACTTCCGTCCCCTCGCCTGTGGGGGGAAATAAAGATGCTGCCCCTTCAGCCCCCTCCTCAGGCGATGGGACGGAAGTTGTGTACTTACTTGTGCTCTTCTTACTTCCGTTTCAAGATTCGCTGAAATACCCTATTAAGTTGAGTTCAAGTAAAGTTATCTCCTAGTGCCATATTTACATCAGTTGAGTTTTGTCTGGTTTTCCAAAAAATTTAAACTGCAAAAGAGGTCAAGCCGAGTTATAACTATTGTCCATGGTGGATTTTCTCCTTCTATGAATTAAGTCCTGGTGTAATGACGTAAACCACTCTGAGGCACAAAAGTTAATCGTAACTAACAACAGCAGAACGTATTGATTCAAAAGTCACTTTTAAAACATGTTAAAATAATTTCAAATACAATTGAAGGTCAATCTTAAGGTAAAACCTTATAACTATAGTTGGTTGGTTCTCATAATGTCTACCACGCTGTATTATGGGTATATTTTGCTTTCCATTTAGACTAGCCCCGAAACACAGGTAATGATAATGAGTTGTTTGAAACAAGCAAAAGAACTCTGATCCACACATCGTCAGTCAAATGAGCCCACAGATCTTGGAAGTTTATTACTTTTCCAGTGTGACTGGAATCACAAATTTTCCAGCTTGAATCTGAGTGCTTGTATTGACTCTTGAACTCACTTCCGAGATTGGGAATGACCACCAAACGTTACTTCAAATCTTCAAATGAGACTCCAACCTCATTTCAGTACATCATGGTTCATTCACTAACCTGATCACAGAATTCAACAAATGGGCAAGTTCATTCCGTCACGAATACATCAGCAGTCCGTCTTCAACTGATGTTGGGACTCACACGGCATAGAGCCCACCACACACAACAAAGAAATTGAACACAGTCTAATTTAAGATGAAAAAATAAATTTCTTTTCAAATCGTCTGCTGCTGGAGCTGCGCTAAGTGTAGGTATGAGAATTTTGTAATACTTCACGATAGGGTACTCCGCTCTCCCCGCAGAGCGGAAGTTGAAGAACAAAAATCTTTCCATTCCGGAAGTCGCTCAGCGGCGGCTGAGAGCCGGTATGAGAAATGTACGATGCGTTTCAGAAGTGCGTTGCCGCCACTCCCCACTCCCGACGTAGCTTGGGTTATCGTGCATTTCTCATTTTTTTCTAATTTTGTTCTTCAACTTCCGCTCTGCGGGGAGAGCGGAGTAACCCTATAGGTTTCTCATACTTGTGGCATCCGCTCAGACGAAGCAGACAATTCAACAAGGAAAAGGTCTTGACCTGCAATTTACCAGATATATTGTTTCTAATCGTCGTGTGCCCCAGGGGGCTGTCCATAAATTAAGTCACGCGTTTTGGGGGAGGTGGGCGTCTGGCCGAGGTGTCGGGCCTTGTGACGTAATTTTTAGATAAATTTGCCTTTTGCGCTGTCCCACGCTGATGCTTGATATACGTCACGTAGGGGGCCGTCCATTAATTACGTTACGCACTTTTTGCCGATTTTTGACCCCCCCCCTCCCCCCATGTAACGCAGCGTTACGCTAGCCCGGACCCCCCCCCCCCCCTTTTCATGCGTAACGTTACGCTAAAAATATTTATAAAGCTCGGTTTATACCCAATTTTACTTTTAAAAATTTCATATTTCTGCTCCAAAATTAATGTGGTAAGCGTAACGTTACGCTGGCTCTGACCCCCCCCGTCCCCCCAGGTAACGCAGCGTTACGCTGACTCAGACCCCCCTCCCCCCAAGTGCGTAACGTAATTAATGGACGGCCCCTAGGGGGAGGTGGTCAGATGGATGTGAGGAAGTCGTGACGAGGAAGGGGTAGGGGGTCGGTCAAAAGTGACCTAAAGACGGGTGACGTATGTTACGGACAGTCCCCAGGCTGTGTGAGTTTTAACGTATGGACTTAGTCCAAACCCATGACTTGCAAGATGCACGCACTCCCAGCAACTCCCTTGCGATCTATTTTGTTCGCATTGCAAATAAATAGATCGTAAGTTGCGAAGAAAACTGTTTGAAACGTTGCGAAGAGTTGGTTTGTAACGTTGCAGAGCATTTTCTTTGCAAGTTGCAAAGTAATACTTTGCAATACAAAGAAAATTGTTTGTACGAGAGTTCGCAATACAATGCCGGAGAAAACTTCGCAAGGTTTTTTGAGTGCAGACTTCAAATGAACCCTCATTTCAGCGATTTATTTTTCTAGTTTTTTTCCGAGTTATTTTCCTCTAAAATAGCTATGTTGCACAGCAGCCCTTGGGTGATAGCTAGAGGTCTGAATATTTTTTTTTTCAGGATTCTCTACCCTTATCCCTTCGGACCCACAAAGTTTGAGCGAAATCGGAGATACCAAGGGATTGGCAGTTCGTTGACTTAACAAATAATGACTCCTCAATAATCCAAATGCACCGGATGTTGGGTCGCATCGGCCAATCGTAAGCCTCCTTTCTTCACATGTAGGCGCTATACTGATGATAGGAGGCTTCTGATTGGCTGACGCGGCCTAACTTCCGGTGCATTGGTTTTTCGGGAGATAGAAGTGGACCTAGCGAAATACTTTATACGAGGCATGGATTCGGCGCTCTTACTTCCGGTTCGGGATTCGTCTGAGAAAATCGTTTAAATGCAACGCGTCGCATGTGACGCCTGCCCAGCCGCGACCTGTCCACTTCCTAGTATAAGAAGGGCAGAGACGTTGTGAATAATGCGACAACACTTGGCAAACCAGAGAGTGGAGATAAATACACTAGGTAGAGCCTTAGCACAAGGCTGAGCTTTAGTACCCACTTAGCAACTTTTATGTATATTGCCTAGGATTAAGATTTTCTTTACTTATGCAAGGTAGGTTTACGCCAGACCGTGTCTTGTCGTAACAGGCTTCGCGATGCTGCGCCAGTTTCGACAATCCACGCCTGGCGGTACACCTACCTTGGCCTGCGGCGCTCCCACGAGCGTGATTGTGGTCACAAAAATCCTCCATGGGCTTACCGAACGCCAACGGACTATACCATGCCAAAAACGCTAAAATCAATAGCAGAGAAATTGGTGGGTGCTGTAACTTGTTCTACTCATCGAGATCTACATTTTCCGCCCTAAGTTTAATTTTAACCACATCGGTTCGGGAGATAATGGCCTCCAAAGATGCGACTTCGTAGAGTGTGCGCATGACTTTAGGCCCCCAAAAACCAAACTTTTACGCGTCGGGGCGACCTTGTGGGTACTGATTCCTGCTCTACCCATCGAGATTTACATTTTCTGCCATCTAGTTTTCTTTAACTACCAACGTTCGGGAGATAATGGCCTTCAGAGATGCGACTTCGGAGCGCGTGTGCATGACTTTAAGCCCCCCAAAACCTAACTCTTTCTCGTCGGAGCGACCCTGTGCGTACTGATTCCTGTTCTGCTTCTCAAGAGCTACATTTTCCGCCATCAAGTTTAATTTTAACTACCTACGTTCGAGAGATAATGGCCTTCGAAGATGCGTCTTCGTTACGTATATACAAGACTGTGGGACGCCTGCGCATGACTTAAGGCCCCCAAAAACCAAACTTTTACGCATCGGAGCGACCTTAAACCCAGTCCACGGATCTTGCGAACAATACTCCTCCGGGACCAGCAATTATTTTGGACAACCGAACACGCAGATCTACGACCCAAGAAGTGCTTTAATCGAGGTTGTGCGCGAAATGCCCGTACGGTCTTGCATTGCTTCGCAACAACGCTTTGAAGTAAGAAGACTTGGAATAAGACTAGCCTCCCCCCTAATTCGAAGAGAGAGAGAGGGGAAATCCTTTCCGGTGTTTGAGCATGTGGGGGCAATATATATTTTCAAAAGTATTGCCCTCTCTCTCTTCGAACTAGGGGGGGAAGCTAGTCTTTTTCAAGTGTTCTTACTTCAAAGCGTTATTGCGAAGCATTGCAAGACCGTAGGGGGTGGAAATGACCAAGAGAGCCCGTGAAGCTATGCTCCCCGCTTCTGCACAGGTTAAAAACTCTTTCGAGATTACGAAAACTAGGCCGTTGATTGGAACACGCTTTGCACAGACCAAAAATGCATGCACTTTGAAGAGCATTAGACTCATTCGCGTTCCCAAAACTTATAAATTTAACTCTAATTTCAGAGGAAGTGTGTATAGTCACCGGGGTTTATTGGCTTTTCGGCAATTTTCAGTGTTTATACTTACATTTCTGTCATCATCTGACACAACAGCGTATGTACTTCGGGTTTCCCATATGGCATACGTTGTTACGTCCGATGTCCACAGGTTTCATGCTCTTTTGATCTGTGCAAAGCGTTTCAAAACAACAGCCAAGTTTTGATAATCTCGTAGTTTTCCTTGACCCCTCCACCGAAGTGGGGAGCATCCTGCTACCTCGGTCGTTTCCACCCCCCTGGTTTTGGCGATACAATCGAGTATCGCTAACAAACGGCCTCACCGAAATACCTTGCCTCCAAAAGGGCGATACACAAAAGTATCGCAAAAAAAAAAAAAAAAAAATAAAAAAAAATACGATTTCAAGAAATCCTGGTAGTCACGAAGTTAATTTCATATTTATGTTCTGGTTTAACAAATATAGCGGAGGCTAGGACTGCGTTGAGTGGAGTTCTGTTGATGTTTTGGTAGACCATTATCAATAACACTAAAACTTACGTAAAAGACCAGCTACGTATAGGCATTTATGACAGTTTCATAATACATAAAGGTCAAGTTATTCACAGAAACGTGCAGTAAAATAATTCATTTCACAAAATTTTAAATACTTTGAGCCTAGAAAAGTGCACCGGCGCCGTGTCCAGATAGTTTCGTCTTATATTCAGAAGTACCATCAAACCTCTCGACAAGGAGCAGCTACACGCCAATTGTTTTCGAAAAGGGACTTATAGTCACACAGTCACACTTAAACCTACATTAGGGAATAGCTTATTCACAAATGAATGTGCACAGGCACGCAGTTTAACGGCCTATCCCAATGCGATCCAAAGAGCAACGAACATTCGAGGTTGGCATCTCTAGAAACAACAACGTCTTCGCCCAGCGGCGCGGGACACTCTGGCCAACAATCACCGGCCGATCCAAATGGCCACGTTCGAAAACAACGTCAATGCAATTTTTGGATCTCTTCTAGCTGCAGTGAAAGACGATTTTGATTCAAACACGCTTTTTCAGGGGTGCCAGCGTCCCCCTCTCCGCTTGTTTTTCGCTGACGAGTCGAGCTTTGCCAAGGTAACGCCGATTTCAATTCAACTCAAAATTGGGCGTTAAATTCTCCACCATACTTCACCGCCACAGTGGGTCAAAACACCGGTGAGGCGGCCAAAATTCTAGACGCGTTTTGGGGTCCAGAGTCGCTTAATGGGACTCGAATCGAACGTGTGACCCCACCAATGGATTGCTCTCCAAACATGGAATCCATTGGTGGGGTCACGCGTCCGATTCGAGTCCCATTGAGCGACTCTGGATTTAAAAACGTGTCCGAGATTCTGGCCCCACCCTAAATGTTTTTGTACAAATTTTGTACGAGACATCACAGTTTTTTGTGCAGATGAACTTTTCGTACAATTTTGTACGAGATTTTGTACAAAAAGGGGGAAATTTGTGCATATTTTCGTACAAAAATTGTACGAAAAGTTCATCTGCACAAAAAACTGTGATGTCTCGTACAAAATTGTACATAAGATTTAGTGTGCACCTCACCGGTCTTCTGACCCACTGTGCGCGCATGTCTTCACACTAAATGTCATTGGACTTTTTTGTCCCATGAATGATGCAATTGATGTGCTTATAAGCACATCCGTCGGTGATACAATTTTGTGTCCACCAGGTGATACAAAATGTCCAATGCCTATTGCAAATTGCTAGTTTTCTTGTACAATTTGTATCACCTGGCGGACACAAAATTGTATCACCGTCGGATACGCTTACAATTGCATCATACATGGGACCAAAAAAGTCCTATGACATTGGGTGTGTTTAGGGCAAAAAAGGCCGCGTCCGCCCCGCGTCGAAACGCCAGCTAACTAACACGGCTGGCGGATGGGTTGCCTAACGATCACGCGTTAGGCGGCAGAGCCGCGTGACGTATCCGAGCAGCAACGGCGTGTCTGTGGACCGACCGCAAGAAAAGGCTGATCTGTAAGTACGAGCTCACAACGAAGGGCGGAACTTATTTTGAAACGACAGGAACTGCACACTAAATCTTATGTACAATTTTGTACGAGACATCACAGTTTTTTGTGCAGATGAACTTTTCGTACAATTTTTGTACGAAAATCTGCACAAATTTCCCCCTTTTAGTACAAAATCTCGTACAAAATTGTACGAAAAGTTCATCTGCACAAAAAACTGTGATGTCTCGTACAAAAACATTTAGGGTGTGGCGCATCTGACATTTTTGTCCACACTAAATTCCTTTGTACAATTTTTGTACGTGCCCTCACACAATTTTGCGCATACGTGCTTTTCGTACAAAATTGTACGAAATTTCACACAAATTTGTACGATTCTGCGTACAAATTTGTACGAAAAAGTTCGCATGTTGAAAATTGTGTGAGACCACGTATAAAATTGTACAAATACATTTAGGGTGTCGATGTTGAGATTTTTGTTTTAAAATAAGTTTGAGAAAGTCATGAGTACTTGGGTGTAATAATCCCAAA
Source organism: Stenchaetothrips biformis (assembly GCA_030522485.1). Lineage (NCBI taxonomy): Eukaryota > Metazoa > Arthropoda > Insecta > Thysanoptera > Thripidae > Stenchaetothrips > Stenchaetothrips biformis. The sequence continues at coordinate 6,821,407 of CM060087.1, read as the reverse complement.
ATCTAAACAAACTCATAAGGTCACTTCGTGCCTAAAAATGTCGGATGCGCCTGTTCTAGACGTATCGAAAACAGATCCGCCCTTCTTTGTGGGACTCGTACGAACAGATCAGCCCCACCTCGGGGGAAGCTCCAGTGAGTACCGCTTAACCACCGAACCGAGACAGCAGACCTTCGCAGACCTTGCTCTAACAGCGAGTACCACCTACCACCTCGTGGGCCGTTACTTTATCCCTGCGCGAACCCTTGGAACACGAAGGCGGTACGACAATGATGCGCGTGATCAGTGCAGTGAACGAGGGGTGCCTCATTTCGTCTAGTCAGTGTACACCCTCAACTCCAGTCACTGCCTTGTTTCAGTCTACACACTAAATGTCATGGGAATCTTTTGTTCTCTGAATGATGCAATTTAAAGCACATCCGTCGGTGATACAATTTTGTGTTCTTCAGTTGATACAAATTGTGCAAGAAAATAGCATTTCGCAATAAGCTTTAGACAATTTGTATCACCTGGAGGACACAAAATTGTGTCACCGACGGATGTGCTTAAAATTGCATCATTCATGAGACAAAAACAGTCCCATGACATTTAGTGTGTAGTCACTGAAAGAGCCGGCGCAACAAAGTAACTTTACCCTAGTTCCAGCATTTTTGTTACAAATTTCTGATTTTTCATCCAATCAAAGTAGAAATTCAGTCTAGTCACCAGTCAGTGTACACCCATTTCCGAAGTGAGGTACCCCTTGGCAGTGAAGCATACTGAAGTGACCAAAGGTTGAGCGTGTCACAACCCCTCGACCTAGGTGTGAACCCGAGGCGAGCCTGATTAGACCCACGCGTGCAAACATAGTGTGAATGGAGCGTCGCAGGAACATGATTCGAAACACTTTCCTATTCTTCATTGCGAGAGTAATCCAATTTTAGAGGCGTTTTACACTCAAATCGTTTGAAACAAACTCTTCGAGGTTAATGCTAATTAGTCTCGTCTTCAAAGAAAAAAACCCCCGTCCCCAGGTGGCCCCGCGCCCCACCAGCTGTATGCATGCACACTTAATTGCTGTGTACAATTTTTGCACGTGACCTCACACAATTTCGCGCATGCCCGCGTGTCGCACAAAGTTGTGCGCGAAATCCCTAGAGTGCGCGACAAGCTATGTTGATCCAACGCAAGGGATAGGGAGCCCGATTCTCCATTGAAAAGTACAGCCAAAACCAGATCTGTTAGCTAGAAGGCAGTGCGGGCGGGACCCCAGCAGGTAGTCCCGTTCGGCTGAGAATAGGAAGTGCCGGGCCAAGGACAAAGCCTCTGGCCGCAGAATCTAAAGTCACTTCTAGAAGTCTTAGAGTAAAATGAAGTAGCTCGTTCAATTCGTCATGGCAAGACGAACAAGATGCTGTTTTGAAAATCAGTTCTAGGTCTAGTGGTTCAAGAGATAAACAAGAGGATCAGGTGGGAACAAAATCTAAAAAATATCACAAAATCGAAAAATAACATATGGCGTTAATCGTCTGGACATAAGGAAGCAGAATATGGCGTTGAAATCGTTAAAAAATGGAAACCTACGAGTGTCAAAATGAGCACTTAGTCGAGACAATAGAAGTGCACCGGCAGGCAGGCCGACCCTCGGCCCAACATCTGCGATCCGACACAATGAGGCCCAGCCGCTCGGGATGGCGTGCAATAGCATTTTGGTTTTGACTGTCTCCCATAAGACGCGTTGGATCAACTTAGCTTGCGCACTCTAGTAAATTTCCCGTAATCCCGTAATCTAGTGTACGCCTGAAATGAGAGTGGTGGCCCCCTCGGCCTCCCTTCTTCCCTTCCCCCCGCACGGAGCCGGAGCCGCTGGGTCTCCGCTCGGAAGAAGCCTGGCGATGGTCGCGGCGGGAGTAAGGCCACTACCTGCTGCCGAGGGTGGCAGCCCGGGCTGGACTCCGCCGGGAAGGGTCTGTCCCTTTTCATTGACACTGCTTTTGTATTGAGCGCCGAGTAGCTCGTATTTAGAACAACTTGATTGACCTAAAATTTATCCAGTCTGTTATCAAAAAAGGGCTGAGCAGAAAATTTCAACCAGAGTAGAAAAAAGAATGAAATTCATATCTCGATTTTCGGTGCGCGGGGCGCGGGCCGTGGCGGGCCGGCTGGCGGCCGCTGCGTGCGGAGCGCGGCGGCGTGGCGATGCCGCCTCACTCGCACTCACTGGCTGGCTACGGGCGCGAGGGAGACGGACGGCCACTACTTTCGGATGCAAAATCTGAGACTCTGCCGCTGAGACGGCGGAGCTTTGCGCGCGCTCACCATTCAGCGCGCTCGGCTGGGACTTCCACCGCGCGGCCTGCCGGTTCACTGCATCCTAATCAATGTACTGTATTCTAATGACCAAGTTTTGAAAATTACGAATTTCCATGAAGTTGTTTTTTTTTTTTTTTAGCAGATGATAACTTCGCTAAAGCTAAAGCAAGCATGCTAAGCTGCAATTGCAATGAAGTTGTCAGCTTGCTTTTACTATAGATATTAGTAGGAGCGGGCAGTAAGGGGCGGACCGTGTCTGCCTGCCTGCCTGTCGCTCATCCGCGCAGCGGCCGCCACGCCACGCCACGCCACGCCACGCGCTCGTCCGGATCGGGGCGCGCATCGCAACGGCAAGGACCAGCGGGGCCCCCTCCTCTCCCTCCCCATCACACCGCCGCTGCGCCGCCGCCCGGCCCCGGCCCCGCGGGTGCGCAGCGTGGCAGGGCTCGGCGTGCGTGCACTATGCTCGACTCGTACCGACTTCGGCTGGCACTCGGGTCGCGGGGCCGGGGCCGGCTGTCTAGGTTTAACAGGCTCGGCGTGCATTATGCTCGACTCGTACCGACTTCGGCGGCACCAGCTTGGCCCGCGCTCGGCTCGCGGGACCAGGGCAGGCTCGCCATTGTCGCCATCACGGCCTCTTCGGCTGCAGCGCAAGGCGAGGGGGATGGGGTGGCGGAGAAGCCATGGCCCCCAGAAAGCTGACCGAAGAGCAACGAGAGCGCAAACGAAAAAGAGACCGACAGCGCTACCGGGAGCAACGAGACAAAAGTAAGTATACGGCGGTGGTGGAGGCGCTCCAGAAAGATAGGTTATGCTCGACTCGAGGAGCGCCGCGCCGCAGCGGCACTGCGAAAAGCCGTCCTGCAAATGCGGTTACAGTAAATGAATTTCCAGGACGGCAGCTTACTGAAGCCCAGGGGGATATAAAGCACGAGGAAGGTGCAGAGGCCCGTGCACCGGCCCGTGGCCGAGACGACCGCGGCGACGGCGCCGGACACGTGGAACGGCAGAGCTCATCTTCTACTGGACAAGCCACAGAGCAACATGACGCCGCCCAGCCTCAGGAGCGCCACGAGCCAACTATACAAGAACAGCAAGAAGGTTAGTCTACGAAACTCCCATTAACGATCATTTCAGTGCGTAGCTGTTGAAAGGCTGCTGTAAATACAGCAAGGGAGTGTAGTCCGTTCGCTCCTTAGAGAAAGCATGGGGTAGAGTCCCAAGCATTGTAAAAACCCATGTTTTTATTGCCCCCTCCGGCGGCATCCGAGGAGGCTCGACCCGGGTGGCCTGCCGAAAATGCGCTGCGCTGCTGTCTTAGCGAGCTAGGCGTTAATCGCCTTTACCATGCCGCCTCTCATTTTTATTTTTTACAGGATGGAGACGTGCCTCCAAAAAAAGAAAGCCGCTAACGCCTGAACAGCGCCGAAGGTCGAACGAGCTTCTACGGGTGCGCAGGCAGGCGGGTGCGACGCCCGAGAAGCGCCAAAGGACCAATGCACTTCGACGGGCGCGCAGGCAGGCGGGTGCGACGCCCGAGAAGCGCCAAAGGACCAATGCTCTTCGACGGGCGCGCAGGCAGGCGGGTGCGACGCCCGAGAAGCGCCAAAGGACCAGTGCACTTCGACGGGCGCGCAGGCAGGCGCTTGCTGCAGCTCGGGAGCCGAATAACGCCGTTGAGGACAATTTTTTTTTTGCAAATGTCACTTTTGAAAAACAGTATTGTAAATAAAATAAAAATTGAACTTGATTTGAATTGTACGTATAAAATAAGTTTAAATTAACATGACCCTGAATGTACTTGTATATTGTATATATATTGTCTATATCTGTATTAAATAAATCCTAGAAAAACTAATTTCATATTATTCATATTGCAAATGTCAATTTTTGTGAATGGAGTGATAAACAAACATACATTAAAATACACATTCTCTTTAATATATCATCTGCTTCCACGTTAGCGTTAGCGTTAGCGTTTTTTTTTTTTTTTGTCCTGCATAGGGCCGCTGCTCGCGCGGCTGTCCTCGATTTGCAGGTCCGCACGGAGGCAGTGCACTCGAATAGTGTGACCGACAGGAGTCGTGCGCCGGTCGTCTGGCAGGAGTCTGCCTGGCCCGGCCCGGCGGCCCGGCCGCCCGCTTGCCGAGCCACCCCGCGCCCGAGGTGCAGAGGGGAGGGGGGTGGGGGGGCCTCTCCCAGGCCTGCACTCGCTGCATGACAGCTGAAAAGGACGCTGTAAACTGAAGAAAGATCATAGGAAAAGGGACGCTCTGGCCTATGCCGGCCCACCGGTGCTGGCCCGTTGTGAGCCGAGCTCCACCCCTTTTAATATCACTGTTTCCAGTCGTCGTTCTTTGGTGGCAAATCAGTCTCGTTTGTAGTTTGTTCCCTCGTACGTTGTGTTTTTTTCGATAAAGCACAAAACATATGCACGCCAAAATATAAATCGCTTCGGCTGGCTTGGAGTGCATGTAACGGTGCGAAAAGAGTAGTTTCGGGCGATATAGCGATAGAGCGCACCTTGCACCGCAGAGCGAGCCAATTAAAGCTGTCGTCCCTCCGTCAAACTCCGAGGCGCGGGCGAGCTCGGGTCCGGCTCGACCCCCGTGCGTAAGCGGGGGCCGCCACTAAAAAATGGTTATATAGAGGGTGCTTATATAGAGGGACGACTGTAGCAACTATGGAGTTAAAAACGCATCTAGAGTTTCGACCGCCAGCGCCGGTCTTCTGGCCCACTGTGCGCGCCGCGATGTCTCGCCTCGGAACGACCCTTTGGTGAGAAACGCGACTGTGTGCCGAGGGGAGGTCTCCTTGCTCAGGTAACGCCAGAGCAAAGCAAGCAGCGGGAATAATTATTTTACAACCCCCTTCGAGTTTACAAACCGGCGGCGGCACGCCGACTTACGCACGAAAGTCTCTCGTTATACGGACTGAAATTTTACAAAACTCCTACTTCCTATGTTTCACTGTGGTCTCACTAAATATTGAGCATGCGTGCACGCAAAATTTGAACGAAACTTCACACGAGTTTGTGCGATTCTCACTCGTGTAAATTTTGTCAGATATTCTCAACAAAAAAACAACAGAAAAGTTCATCTGCACAAAAAACTGTGATGTCTCGTACACAATTGTACATAACATTTAGTGTGCGCGAAGCGGCATAGCGACGAGTGGAATGGGCAGGGCCATGACGAGCGAGAGAGAGAGAGAGAGAGAGAGAGAGAGAGAGAGAGAGAGAGAGAGAGACAGAGAGAGAGAGGGGAAGAGAGGGAGCCCTCCCGCGGAAAGAGTCCGCTGCTCCTTCTCAGGGAGGAGATGGGTGAGAGAGAAAGAGGGAGAAAGAGAGAGGGAGAGAGAGAGGGAGGGGAACAGAGGGAGCCCTCCCGCGGAAAGAGTCCGCTGCTCCTTCTCAGGGAGGAGATGGATGAGAGAGAAAAAAGAGAGAGAGAGAGAGAGAGAGAGAGAGAGAGAGAGAGAGAGAGAGAGAGAGAGAGAGAGAGAGAGAAAGAGAGAGAGAGAGAGAGAGAGAGAGAGAGAGAGAGAGAGAGAGAGAGAGAGAGAGAGAGAGAGAGAGAGAGCTCCCGCTGGGGAGGAAGTCCGCCGAGGGGAGGGAATGAATGAGGGGAGCCTGGGGTGCGGGTTTGCCCGGCAGCTGTGCGTTGCGCGTTCGGTTTGCGCGCGCAGCACCGCGCCGCCGTGCTGGCGGCGGCGGCAGTGAGGAGTCAGTACAGTCCGAGCCGCCGTCGACAGCGCACCAGAGCAGTCCGCAGTCCCAGCAGCCGGCCGAGCCCACGTCCACTCGCAGCCATGTTTGACGCGTTTTGTCCGGGAACGCCCGGTGCTCTCCACCAAGATCACAGGAAGCGTGTCCGGCAGCGCGCTGGAACCACCGCTGCTGCCCTCCGACAGGACGCCGTTTCTGTTCAAGGCGGCCCCGCTGCTCTTCAGGGCGACGCTGGGTGACGCCGCCATGTCGCCTTGGGGGCTCGCCGCGCCGCACCGCGCTGGGACCCGACGCCGCGCGACGCCGAGTAAGAAGAACCACCCTCGCCTCGTGAGCATTGACAGTTTACCGTGCTTTTGGTTTTGGGCTCCTCCCGTAGTCCAATCCACGCAACCAAATGGAACTGATTGTGCCGATCGGACTGCGAGTTGAGCCGAATCAGCCGAGTGTGGGGCAAATTGTCAGTGTGAGATCCGAGAGTGCAGCCGTCGCTTTGGAATCGCTGCCATGATAGTGAGTACCGTTTCGCTCCAGTCCTTTTCTCAAATCGTCCGTTATTTCCTTCGCGGCCGCGGCCGGCGTCCTAGTGGGCCAGAAGACCGGTGCAGGCGGTCAACAGTCATGACGCGTTTTGGGCTCCAGAGTCGCTAAATGGGACTCGAACCGAACGAGTGACCCAACCAATGGATTGCTACGAACGAGGAATCCATTGGTGAGCTCACACACTCGGTTCGATGCCCATTCAGCGACTCTGGAGCTCCAAACGCGTCTTGAATTTTGGCCGTATGCACCGGTCTTCTGGCCCACGGGGCGCGGCCGGCGTCACTCGCCACCGCCGTGAGCAGCTCACCGCAGTGCGGGTCGCGCTGTTTTCGCTTGGTTCATTTTGCCCTTGTCCGAGTATTATGCTTCTTTTCCTTGAATTTGAAGCCTGGCTTCCTGCATATAGTTGTGATCAATTCCTAGCGTTTTCGGTTAGTCGTGGGCACAAAATGGAACACCACAAATTGTAATGCATTAATTTATTTTTGAAGACGTCAAATTTGGTACAATTTTTTTGGGGGGAAACTGCATTTTGTCTGAGTCTCTCGTGCCTTAAACAGCTCTGTTTGTCTTTTCAGGGTGCAGTGTCGCAGATCCACCATAAGAAAAACTCTGGAAGAGGACGCTTGATCGCGAAAACTGAAAGGCAGCACTCAAAAAAAGTCTATGAAGAATAGCTCCGTAATTTCGATGAGAATAAAGGCATTGTAGAATTGTTTCATATTATTAAGATTTGCTTTGCGATACGCAGGATTTGGCCTAATAATAAGAAACATTTCTTCATAGATTTTACAATGCCTTCGTTTTCTTCGTGTTACAAAGCGATGCTTCGTAGCCCCCCCCTTTTTTTTTTGATAAGAGTGGCCACCTGGTAAATAGTGACTCTTGGCAGAGCCTTTCAGCAGGCACTTCACTGGGAATCACAGAATGTGATGTTGGATTCGTTTGATCGTGTATCGCTTCACGCTCGTCCAAACGTGAATTGCACCACGTTCGTTCAAACGTGAATCGTCTTGGCGCGGTTGTTTAAATGTGAATCGTGCCACGTTCGTTCGAATACCAGTTCATGTTCCTTTTACCGTGAATCGGCTCTCGATCAGGCCCAGCCTCGTCAATTCACATGGGACGGCGCATTGACAGGATATATTAGAACGACGGTGACACGATTCACGTAACGTGACGCCACTCCCGCTTCTCTAGATCTTCAATACGTCTGCACTCTAAATGTCATGGGGGTAATTCTGGGATAGACACCCCTGTGGACTAAATCCGTCACCATCGAATTCGGGGGCTGTGGTGACTTGGCGTGGAATTACCCATGGGCCTTTTTATGTACCATGAATGATGCAATTTTAAGCACATTCGTCGCTAATACGCTTTGTGTCCACCAGGTGAAACAAATTATCGAATGTCTATTGCAAATTGCTACTTCATTATTTGTATCACCTGGTGAAAACAAATTTGTATCCGCGACGGATCATATTTATGGGACTAAAAACGTCCCATGACATTAAGTGTGTAGCCGTCAACAGCTTCGCACACACCAGAATCCTTTGTACAATTTGTGAACGTAGTCTCACGCAATTATGCGCACACGTGCTTTCCATGCAAATGCGTGCGAATAAAAAAACGCATGCACAAAATTGTGTGAAACCCCGTACAAACATTGTACAAATACATTTGGTGAGTGTGTAGCACGGAAATATAATTCGTTTCACGCAACGAAAATATTTGAGTTCCGTGAAAACGAAAATAATTTGGTCGCCTAAAAAATAATTTGTTAGTGACGAACAATCTGTTAGCGGGACAGAAACTTTGTTGAAGCGACACAATCGAGACTTAGATACTTTTGACGAAGTTTTTGTTATGCCAACAAATTGCTTCTTGCGGGAACAAATTATTCGTTACGCGAACAGGTTTGTTTTATTTGGATATCACGGAACAAGCAAGTGGTTTTTTTTTTCTTGTCAACGAGTTCTTTTTGTCCCTGAAGGGATGCGCAGCTAAACCGAGTCACTCTGCGAACTCAAAGGTGTGCACACTCTGAAGTAGAGCGTGCTTTCCAGGCACGCTCTAATTGTGCTTACCAGTCGCGCTCTAAACTAGAGCCTGGTGAGGACGCTTCAAGAGCGTTACTGGCAAGCACACTATCTAATTTGGAGCGTGCGCCGTGGCATGCTCCGGGAGGAGCGTGCCATGTACACATTTGAGTATGCAGAGCACGTGAGGCGTGAAGTTCTTATTAGGTAGTTTTACCCGTGTGGCCCCTTGCATCTTCAACATTGCGGTAACATTCGTTTACCGGTGCAAGTTGGTCGGGGTCTCCTTAATGGTCTGTAGTGCAGGCATCATTGGACAATCGTCGTTGCGCACCACGGTGGTGAAACAGGCGTAACAATGGGTGTACGCTTCAGAAAGGGCGTCCTGCTGCTCCTGCTCGTACGCTACTCTTCAAGCGTACGGAGGAACCTCCCCGATTCATTCAGATCAGAGGCAGCAGGGGTGGCCCATGACTTGTTGCCTTCCTCGGCTGCACGCAAAATGTCATAGGACTCTTTTGTCCCATGAATGATGCAATTTTAAGCACATCCGTCGGTGATACAATTTTGTGTGCACCAGGTGATGCAAATTGTCCAAATCTTATTGCAAAATGCTATTTTCTTGTACAATTTTTATTACTTGGAGTACACAATTGTAACACCGACGGATGTGCTTAAAATTGCATCATTCGTGGGAAAAAAAAGTCCTATGACATTTAGTGTGTGGGGTCATGATACATAGCTCGCCTGCCTTCAGGCGGAGTGTCATGCTTGTTGCCTACCTTCAGGGTGGAACGAGATCTGTAGGGTCGGGGTACAAACCCCCGTGGTCCGCCATATGAAGCCACTAGGAGGAATAAGGGTGCACCCCATAAATGTTTTGGTATAAGGCTGTGCGAGCACACACTAAATGTCATGCACTGCAAGAAAAAACCACAACGAATAAGTACACAAATTACTGGCAAATTTTTTATCAGGAATTTATTGTACTTTCAAAGTACAACAATTGTTGTACAATTGTTGTACAAAGTACAACGGAACTGGCATGACGAGTGCTGTGTAGTCCAGGCTCCGTTGTGGTTCGTACAATTCTCGTTGTACTTTCTACAATCCCTGTTGTACTTTTATTGTACAGTTTTTGTTGTACTTTTGTTGTACTATCCACACTTTTTCTTGCAGTGTGGGACAATTTTTGACTCATGAATGATGCAATTTTAAGCACATCCGTCGGTGATGCAATTTTGTCTCCACCAGGTGATACAAATTGTCCAATGCCCATTGCAAATTGCTATTCAGTTGTGCAATTTGTATCACCGTCGGATGTGCTTAAAATTGCACCATTCATAGGAAAAAAAAAACAGTCCCATGAAGTTAAGTGTGCAGACGTCATCGTTCGAAGCGCAGATGAACTTTTCGTACAAACTTGTACGCAATTTTGCACAAAATTGAGGCAAATGTGCGGGTTTTTCGTATGAAAATTGTACGAAGAAATCATCGGGACTTAAAACTTACGTTGCGTACCGGCTCTTCGGCATCGTCGTCTGCTGGGTGCGCTGCAAGGATGACAAGCTGGTTGCGGGTCGCGACATAGGTGCTCGTAAAGTTGTCAATGCGCTCCTCGAGCTCTTTAATAACGTCAGTAAGAGTGAATCCGGTCTTGGGGACAATGACGTCGTGAACGATCCGGTCCTTAAGCAGTAAACGACGAAACACACGCACGATCCTTGGATAAGGTGGACAAACCAATTGTTCTGGTCCGGGTGTGGCTGCAGGGGAATCTGGTGGCTCACTATCGTCGGTTGTTGACGATTTGCTGGCTCTCTGGATTTCTTCCGATGTTCTGCTTCCACGAGAGGGGGTTCTTGTACTTATTTCGTGCGAGACGTCACAGTCTTTTGTGCAAAGGAACATCAAGATCAACTTTGTACGTGACTTTGCAGGAAATGGGAAGGGGGGGGGGGGCAATGTCCTGTTTTCCGTATGAAAATGGAGTGAAAAGTTGATGTGCATAAGAAACTGTGTCGTTTCGTACAAAATATGTACAAGAACAATTGGTGTGCTCGGGAAATTCTTTCCGGAAGCAGACCTAACGAATCCACTGCAAATCAATAGGCGAGACTAAAAAGGCGCAGGTGGGCAGGCGGGGATGGACATGCGATGGGCCCGCGTGCCACGACCCCCGTGGCGCCTGGCCAGGAGGGAGAGGATTTACCACTCCTGGCCCAGCCGGCTCTTTTGCGTTCTGCAGCGGTAGTGCCACCGACCTCTTTCTAACGCCGTCCTGGCCACACCGTTGAAGGTATCGATGTGAAACTAAGGTTACGGGCCCAGTAAGGTTCAATGTCGGCGACACACTGGAAGCTGTCCAGGAGCAGGACGTGTCTGCCGTTCTTCAAGTACTCTACAAATCGAAAAGCGTACATTGTATGCTCTACCTGGAGCATGCCTGCAAGCATGCTCTAGCTAGCGCATGCCTACCAGGCACGCTTTAACAAGTGCATACATGCCATGTACACGCTAACTGAAGGAGACAACTCCCTATCCTTTATGCACTGGATGTATCTCCAGTTAGCGTGTACATGGCAAGTATATGCACTTATTAAAGCGTGCCTGGCAGGCATGCGCTAGCTAGAGCGTGCTTGCAGGCATGCTCCAGGTAGAGCATACAATGTAAGCTTTTAGATTTGTAGACAGTGGTGGTGCAGTACGTATCCGTCGTCTTGGCCAAAACAGGTGCACTGCTTGGCTCATGCTGGCAGGTCCAGGCCCACATTCTGGATGTACGAAGGTTTCGTCGTAGTAGGTAGTCGTGGATGACGCAATATTCTTCCGTAAAGGATGGATCAGGGTACTGAAGTCGGGCAGGTCCTTGCGCCATTGTTTTTGGTTGTTGCTGCACTCACGCACTGTCACTAGCGTTCAACTGCCGCGGCGTCGGCAGAGCAGTGAAATCCGGTCACGGTGGTGTCACGTCACAGTACTGGTCAGTGTGAGGCGAAAATCAGAGGGTCAGATTAGGGGGTAGGAACACGGCATCTTTGAGCGCTCTGTGCGGTAGCGAAGCCCGGTACCACTTTAGCCAGTGCCGTCCTGTCGTGAGCCGAGCTCAACGCTTTGAATATCACTGTTTTCAGACGTTGTTTGGTGGCAAATCAGTGCAGTTTGTTCCCTCGTACGTTGTGTTTTCTTTCGATAAAGCCCAAATGATATTTGATTTGTGTCAAAATCGCTGAAAACTTTTACTAAAGCGAAGTCGCTGCATCTGGCCGCGGGGCTACGGCTTGTTGAAATCCCGCTTTGATAAAAGTGTTCAGCGATTTTGACACAATTGAGGAATTAAGTGAGAGTGTTAGATTTTCAAATTAACACGTCGCCCACTGGCGGTTCTGATATGTTTTGATATAAATTGGTTGGTCGACCTGGAAGAAAAGTAAATGATTAGTAACGCGAGGCGACTGGCGTGGTCACCGAGCCGCGGAAAAAAAGGAAAAAAAAAAAATGAAATTAGGGGGCCCAAGTCGACGAGAAGAAGAAGTATGCGCACTTAACAGTTTTTTGTTTTTTTTATTTATTTTAGGGGGGGGGGTCGCTTAAGAATTTACTGGCGGTCAATGCCGCGCGACTCGTGATTGGGCCCGTGGGGCATTACGACCGGTACAAATGTGTCGCCCCTTTTCGTTTTGTATACGTTAGAAATACATAGTGCTTAATTAATTCTATAACTATCGAGTAAGAGGGGCGTACCCGAGGGGCAGCCGGAGAAAGGCTTAGGTGCCCCTTGGGCCGCGCAGAGCACCCTGATTCTGGGATTCGCCGCGAGGCGAATTCAAAAAAGATAAGAATTAAAAGGGGACCCTAAAAGAGGAAATATATATATTATACATGTCACTTGCGAAAGGCAAAAAATATAATTCAAAGCTTGCATGGCCAAGCGGGTATAAGGTTTGGCTGTCATGCAAGAGTACAGGCCCGGAAGAGCCCGCGTACCGTCTTGCTGGCGGCGTGGGCGTCTGGCCGCACACAAGTACGACCAGTCCACGCTGCTGTCCGCGTCACGAAGCATGTTGAGTAGCGCCGGACATTGAAGTACCTGCCTGCGTATCAGCTCCTGCGCCGCCTGGACCTTAAGGTGGATATCGCTGAGCAGGTGCGACACCGTTGCCAACTGCTCCGCGTCCCGGAACAGGTCGTCCGCCGGCCTGCTCAGGAGCTGGACGAGCCGGCGATGGAGTTCGGCCATGCCGAGAGGGCTCCGCTCCGGATGCATACGGCGGCCTGCCGATGCTGTCCAACGTTACTGTCCACGGGGTGAGTGGCACGGTCTCGTCGACCCAGGCGCTGGTACGGTCGACTGGTCCCGGCTGGGCCACTGCAAACTGGTATGTCGGCAATGGAGCCCGCGGAGTGATGTAAGTAGGACTCACCCCGTGCCCGCCGTCGTAGGATCCGGTGGCCGCCGCCGGGGAAGCCCAGGTCACCGCTGGCGTAGGAGTGCTTCGTGCGGACGGCTGCGGTCCGGATCAGGGGCGTCGACGCCGAGGGGGGCACGGGGGCGATGCCTCCCCCCCATGTTTAGGCCAGGGGGGGCAGGGGGGGGCAAAAACATTGGGCAAAGGGCTTAGTGTGCACCCTTTTCGTTGTTATACCTTTGTATGCTTACGCACAACTTAAAAGGAAAGAACGCCTAAAGATAGGCAACCCGCATGACAAAGAGCCGCTTGCCCTCCCCCCGGAATCTGAACGCGTCGACGCCCCTGGTCCGGATACCTCCGGGTAGAGCGTCGGCGCGACCGGGCTCGGAGGTCCAAGGTCGTAGGAGTAAGTCGCTGCGACGTTGGGAAGTATTGCTTGCAGCACTGCAGCGAAGTAGTGGGCGTCGAACACGTCGTAGCCCACCGCCTGTAGTGCCGCGCTGCAACGCGGTTCCTCTGCCAGAGTCCGGAGGAAGGCGATGAGGGCGCGCAGCGAGGGCGTGGCGGAGTGTACACGTCGCTGGAGAGCGATGGCGTGTGTGTCCATGCTGAGTGCGCGGACGACTGTGCGGTCTAAGGAGGTAGGGAGAAGTTGAAGCATCGGGAGGGGTGGCGTTGTCTTTCGAAGGGGAAGGCGCATGGCGTCCCAAGGGTTGCCCTCCCGCCCTATCGGCTGCGGCTCTAATAGCGAGCTGGTCTCGGGTTGCCGCGATTTGAGGAGGGGGAAAGAAAATGAAGAATGCTTCTTTTCCTTGAATTTGAAGCCTTGCTTCCTGCATAGTTGTGATGAATTCCTAGCGTTTTCGGTTGGTCGTGGGCACAAAATGGAACACCACAAATTGTGATGCATTAATTCATTTTTAAAGAACTTCGCTTGATGTAATAGTTTATTGATTGTAGATTACAAATCATATGTAGGTTCTTCGGCGATGTTTATATTGTACTTACGCCACAATTCAAATAAAGCTAATGGATGTAAATATTTACGTACTTTAATTAAAGCTGGACAAGCCACCCATGTTTCCCGGAAACACCGCTGTGCCCACACGCCTTCATCTGGAGGAAAACCTGTATTATTAGTCATAATGAATACAGGCGTGCGCGCAATAGATACACTGGCGCGCCACTTTACATTAGCCTGTAAATCGAAACCACCAAATAACAATTTTAAAGATTCCAGGGCACCTGGCTCAGGAACGGCCGGCTCGTCCCAAAAAATAAGACGCTTGTCTACACAACTTTGAAACGGAAATTGGTTGCTACGATTACAATTTTCTTGGTGACCTACAATGACACAACAACATTTAACCATATTGCCAAAAAACGTCTTACCAGAACCCGCTGGGCCTGCAATAACTATAGTATTACGTTTAGGAAGGACCCAATCTAAAATGTGCCAGAGACGTATAAGGAACTCTTTAACAGCCTCAGGAGTACCGTATTGGTGCAACAATAAGTCATTAGCGACAACTACACTTTCATCTACTGGTAAATAATGCTTGGCTACATTGCCAGAGCGTGCGGCGAAGACAGGTATTGCCTTATCATCCATAAGCAAATCTCTTAACTGGTACATTAATTTGTCCCTAAGTTCTCTATTAAATTGCACTATAGCGTCCTTAATACCGAGAGCATTTTCACTAGCATGAAGTAGTTCAGGGTCGTTAAGCCACTGTGACAACGACCTACAATTCTCCGGTGGGACTGGAAAATACTTATATAAAAATTCACGAGTGCGTGCCTTTAAATATGTATAAATTTCCTGCCCCTTCTTAAATTGCAAAAAGAAATGATCATTATTCCTGCGCAATCTATGAGGCGGCAATGCAAATTGCCCTACTTCGTGTTCTTGAGCCCCAGCCGCCCAATTGTACACCGCATTGCCTTCCTCGTCACGTTTGGTTATACCAGACGGAGAACTGTAAGTCGTTGTCTTTTTAACAATAGCTAAAGCGGCATGTTCATATAATTGCTGTATGTCTACATCCATTAACGATGATGGCGCTTCTTCTTCTTCGGAAGAACCATCGGAACTGCTTTGAGGGACGTCTTCCTCGGCGCCTTCCTGTCGCGGCGCTCGTGCTCGTCGCTCTCGGCGTCGCTCTCCGTCCCCTCCGTCTGATCCGTCCCCGGATCCGTGTCGTCGTCGTTGTCCTCGTCCTCGTCCTCCGTGTCGCCCGCTGCGCTGGTTGCGGTGGCTGCTGCAGAGTATCGAGACTTCCTCGGTTTTGGAGCGCTGGACCCCGTGGCTGCGAGTTGATTCGTCGCCTGGAGCACCGACACCACATAGTTGAGAACTTGTGGATCGACCGCGCTGGACTGTGGCTGCGGCGGAGCCGGTGCTACCCTCGGCGGACTCCTGTCCGACCTGCCCTTCTTCCGATTCTCGTAGTCCGCCTTCTGTTGCTCTGCGTCGTACATTGCTATGCCGAGACGCTGGAAGTTTTCGTTTGCGTCCCACCAGTACCTCGTGTGCCGTCTCCAGTGCACGGGAAACCTGGAGCGCGTCAATCTCTTGGCTTTCTTGTGGTCCTTGATGTTGGCCTTGGCCCACGCGCGTACCGCGTCGATGCCGTCGTAAATGGCCGGATCCTGGACCTGGGGGTCGTTCCACAAGGGGATGGTCGCCGTCCACTTGCGCGTTTTCCATCTGTCTCTTGGTGAAGTATAGCATGAGAAGTCGCGAATATCTTCTAACGAAGGTAAAAAGGTTACCTGGACACACGCGGCCGGACGAGGTTTGTCCATAGCTCTCGCCTCCAAGGACCATTCGACTGAGTCGACGCCGCCCGGTGACTCCCAGATACCGTACGAGGTTCCAGAAGCGCCTTTCGCTGTAGTTTGTGCTGAGAGTATAGTGTTGAGGTCGTCGGAGGCGGACAAACGTTCCTGTGCGTAATTCTTTCCGTAAGGCGCAAACGCACCGCCGCTGGTGCCAATTGCAGTCATGGATGAAGTGGGCATGGGATCCTGTTGCCGTACTTTCTCCTTGGTTGCCCTCGATGGTGCCTTCGTCTTCGTCGTCTGTTTCGTACTTTTCGTAGTCGGCTGTTCCTTCGGCGGGGATGGTGGCGGCAGTTCCTCCGCGTCGGCAGCCTCCCCCTCGCTGTCGGATATCGATCGGCTCTTGCGCATCGTCGTCGGCTGGATGGGCGGCGAGGATGACCAAACTGGTTTCTGGTGGGGGTGTAGGTGTCGACAAACGAGTCAATGCGGTCTTCGCTTTCGCTTGATCGCGAAAACTGAAAGGCAGCACTCAAAAAAAAGTCTATGAAGAATAGCTCCGTAATTTCGATGAAAATAAAGGCATTGTAGAATTGTTTCATATTATTAAGATTTGCTTTGCGATACGCAGGATTTGGCCTAATAATAAGAAACATTTCTTCATAGATTTTACAATGCCTTCACACTAAATAAATTTGTACAATTTTTGTTCAAAGCTTTGAACAAAGTTGCGCATACATAACTTTTGCACTACTTTGTGCGCAGAATCGCTCAAATTCGTGTGAATTTTTGCACAAATTCGTGAAAAAGTCTGCACAAATTTTGTGCGAAACGAACGTATGCGCAACTTTGTGTAAAGCTTTGTTCAAAATTTTACAAATACATTTAGGGTGTTCGTTTTCTTCGTGTTACAAAGCGATGCTTCGTAGCCCCCCCTTTTTTTTTATAAGAGTGGCCACCTAGTAAAAAGTGACTCTTGGCAGAGCCTTTCAGCAGGCACTTCACTGGGAATCACAGAATGTGATGTTGGATTCGTTTGATCGTGTATCGATCGCTTCACGCTCGTCCCAACGTGATTTGCACCACGTTCGTTCAAACGTGAATCGTCTTGGCGCGGTTGTTTAAATGTGAATCGTGCCACGTTCGTTCGAATACCAGTTCATGTTCCTTTTACCGTGAATCGGCTCTCGATCAGGCCCAGCCTCGTCAATTCACATGGGACGGCGCATTGACAGGATAGATTAGAACGACGGTGACACGATTCACGTAACGTGACGCCACTCCCGCTTTTCCAGATCTTCAATACGTCTGCACTCTAAATGTCATGGGGGTAATTCTGGGATAGACACCCCTGTGGACTAAATCCGTCACCATCGAATTCGGGGGCTGTGGTGACTTGGCGTGGAATTACCCATGGGCCCACACTAAATGTTTTTCTACAAATTTTGTACGAGACATCACAGTTTTTTGTGCAGATGAACTTTTCGTACAATTTTGTACGAAATTTTGTACAAATATGGGGAAATTTGTGCAGATTTTCGTACGAAAATTGTACGAAAAGTTCATCTGCACAAAAAACTGTGACGTCTCGTACAAAATTGTACATAACATTTAGTGTGCCTTTTTATGTACCATGAATGATGCAATTTTAAGCACATTCGTCGCTAATACGCTTTGTGTCCACCAGGTGAAACAAATTATCGAATGTCTATTGCAAATTGCTACTTCATTATTTGTATCACCTGGTGAAAACAAATTTGTATCTACGACGGATCATATTTATGGGACTAAAAACGTCCCATGACATTAAGTGTGTAGCCGTCAACAGCTTCGCACACACCAGAATCCTTTGTACAATTTGTGAACGTAGTCTCACGCAATTATGCGCACACGTGCTTTCCATGCAAATGTGTGCAAATAAAAAAACGCATGCATAAAATTGTGTGAGACCGCGTACAAACATTGTACAAATACATTTGGTGAGGGTGTAGCGGAAATATAATTCGTTTCACGCAACGAAAATATTTGAGTTCCGTGAAAACGAAAATAATTTGGTCGCATAAAAAATAATTTGATAGTGACGAACAATCTGTTCGGGACAAAAACTTTGTTGAAGTGACACAATCGAGACTTAGATTCTTTTGACGAAGTTTTTGTTATGCCAACAAATTGCTTCTTGAGGGAACAAATTATTCGTTACGCGAACAGGTTTGTTTTATTTGGATATCACGGAACAAGCAAGTGTTTTTTTGTTTTTTTTTTCTTGTCAACGAGTTATTTTTGTCCCTGAGGGGATGCGCAGCTAAACCGAGTCACTCTGCGAATTCAAAGGTGTGCACACTCTGAAGTAGAGCGTGCTTACCAGGCACGCTCTAATTGTGCTTACCAGGCGCGCTCTAAACTAGAGCCTGATGAGCACGCTTTAAGTTAAGAGCGTTACTGGCAAGCACACTATCTAATTTGGAGCGTGCTCCGTGGCATGCTCCGGGTGGAGCGGGCCATGTACACATTTGAGTATGCAGAGCACGTGTGGCATGAAGTTCTGATTAGGTAGTTTTACCCGTGTGGCCCCTTGCATCTTCAACATTGCGGTAACATTCGTTTACCGGTGCAAGTTGGTCGGGGTCTCCTTAATGGTCCGTAGTGCAGGCATCATTGGACAATCGTCGTTGCGCACCACGGTGGTGAAACAGGCGTAACAATGGGTGTACGCTTCAGAAAGGGCGTCCTGCTGCTCCTGCTCGTACGCTACTCTTCAAGCGTACGGAGGAACCTCTCCGATTCATTCAGATCAGAGGCAGCAGGGGTGGCCCATGACTTGTTGTCTTCCTCGGCTGCACGCGAAATGTCATAGGACTCTTTTGTCCCATGAATGATGTAATTTTAAGCACATCCGTCGGTGATACAATTTTGTGTGCACCAGGTGATGCAAATTGTCCAAATCTTATTGCAAAATGCTATTTTCTTGTACAATTTGTATTACTTGGACTACACAATTGTAACACCGACGGATGTGCTTAATATTGCATCATTCGTGGGAAAAAAAGTCCCATGACATTTAGTGTGTGGGGTCATGATACATAGCTCGCCTGCCTTCAGGCGGAGTGTCATGCTTGTTGCCTACCTTCAGGGTGGAACGAGATCTGTAGGGTCGGGGTACAAACCCCCGTGGTCCGCCATATGAAGCCACTAGGAGGAATAAGGGTGCACCCCATAAATGTTTTGGTATAAGGCTGTGCGAGCACACACTAAATGTCATGGGACAATTTTTGACTCGTGAATGATGCAATTTTAAGCACATCCGTCGGTGATGCAATTTTGTCTCCACCAGGTGATACAAATTGTCCAATGCCCATTGCAAATTGCTATTCAGTTGTGCAATTTGTATCACCGTCGGATGTGCTTAAAAGTGCACCATTTATAGGAAAAAAAAACAGTCCCATGAAGTTAAGTGTGCAGACGTCATCGTTCGAAGCGCAGATGAACTTTTCGTACAAACTTGTACGCAATTTTGCACAAAATTGAGGCAAATGTGCGGGTTTTTCGTAGGAAAATTGTACGAAGAAATCATCGGGACTTAAAACTTACGTTGCGTACCGGCTCTTCGGCATCGTCGTCTGCTGGGTGCGCTGCAAGGATGACAAGCTGGTTGCGGGTCGCGACATAGGTGCTCGTAAAGTTGTCAATGCGCTCCTCGAGCTCTTTAATAACGTCAGTAAGAGTGAATCCGGTCTTGGGGACAATGACGTCGTGAACGATCCGGTCCTTAAGCAGTAAACGACGAAACACACGCACGAACCTTGGATAAGGTGGACAAACCAATTGTTCTGGTCCGGGTGTGGCTGCAGGGGAATCTGGTGGCTCACTATCGTCGGTTGTTGACGATTTGCTGGCTCTCTGGATTTCTTCCGATGTTCTGCTTCCACGAGAGGGGGTTCTTGTACTTATTTCGTGCGAGACGTCACAGTCTTTTGTGCAAAGGAACATCAAGATCAACTTTGTACGTGACTTTGCAGGAAATGGGAAGGGGGGGGGGCAATGTCCTGTTTTCCGTATGAAAATGGAGTGAAAAGTTGATGTGCATAAGAAACTGTGTCGTTTCGTACAAAATATGTACAAGAACAATTGGTGTGCTCGGGAAATTCTTTCCGGAAGCAGACCTAACGAATCCACTGCAAATCAATAGGCGAGACTAAAAAGGCGCAGGTGGGCAGGCGGGGATGGACATGCGATGGGCCCGCGTGCCACGACCCCCGTGGCGCCTGGCCAGGAGGGAGAGGATTTACCACTCCTGGCCCAGCCGGCTCTTTTGCGTTCTGCAGCGGTAGTGCCACCGACCTCTTTCTAACGCCGTCCTGGCCACACCGTTGAAGGTATCGATGTGAAACTAAGGTTACGGGCCCAGTAAGGTTCAATGTCGGCGACACACTGGAAGCTGTCCAGGAGCAGGACGTGTCTGCCGTTCTTCAAGTACTCTACAAATCGAAAAGCGTACATTGTATGCTCTACCTGGAGCATGCCTGCAAGCATGCTCTAGCTAGCGCATGCCTACCAGGCACGCTTTAACAAGTGCATACATGCCATGTACACGCTAACTGAAGGAGACAACTCCCTATCCTTTATGCACTGGATGTATCTCCAGTTAGCGTGTACATGGCAAGTATATGCACTTATTAAAGCGTGCCTGGCAGGCATGCGCTAGCTAGAGCGTGCTTGCAGGCATGCTCCAGGTAGAGCATACAATGTAAGCTTTTAGATTTGTAGACAGTGGTGGTGCAGTACGTATCCGTCGTCTTGGCCAAAACAGGTGCACTGCTTGGCTCATGCTGGCAGGTCCAGGCCCACATTCTGGATGTACGAAGGTTTCGTCGTAGTAGGTAGTCGTGGATGACGCAATATTCTTCCGTAAAGGATGGATCAGGGTACTGAAGTCGGGCAGGTCCTTGCGCCATTGTTTTTGGTTGTTGCTGCACTCACGCACTGTCACTAGCGTTCAACTGCCGCGGCCTCGGCAGAGCAGTGAGGTCCGGTCACGGTGGTGTCACGTCACAGTACTGGTCAGTGTGAGGCGAAAATCAGAGGGTCAGACCAGGGGGTAGGAACACGGCATCTTTGAGCGCTCTGTGCGGTAGCGAAGCCCGGTACCACTTTAGCCAGTGCCGTCCTGTCGTGAGCCGAGCTCAACGCTTTGAATATCACTGTTTTCAGACGTTGTTTGGTGGCAAATCTGTGTAGTTTGTTCCCTCGTACGTTGTGTTTTCTTTCGATAAAGCCCAAATGATATTTGATTTGTGTCAAAATCGCTGAAAACTTTTACTAAAGCGAAGTCGCTGCATCTGGCCGCGGGGCTACGGCTTGTTGAAATCCCGCTTTGATAAAAGTGTTCAGCGATTTTGACACAATTGAGGAATTAAGTGAGAGTGTTAGATTTTCAAATTAACACGTCGCCCACTGGCGGTTCTGATATGTTTTGATATAAATTGGTTGGTCGACCTGGAAGAAAAGTAAATGATTAGTAACGCGAGGCGACTGGCGTGGTCACCGAGCCGCGGAAAAAAAGGAAAAAAAAAAATGAAATTAGGGGGCCCAAGTCGACGAGAAGAAGAAGTATGCGCACTTAACAGTTTTTTGTTTTTTTTTATTTATTTTAGGGGGGGGGGTCGCTTAAGAATTTACTGGCGGTCAATGCCGCGCGACTCGTGATTGGGCCCGTGGGGCATTACGACCGGTACAAATGTGTCGCCCCTTTTCGTTTTGTATACGTTAGAAATACATAGTGCTTAATTAATTCTATAACTATCGAGTAAGAGGGGCGTACCCGAGGGGCAGCCAGAGGAAGGCTTAGGTGCCCCTTGGGCCGCGCAGAGCACCCTGATTCTGGGATTCGCCGCGAGGCGAATTCAAAAAAAGATAAGAATTAAAAGGGGAACCCTAAAAGAGGAAATACATATATTATACATGTCACTTGCGAAAGGCAAAAAATATAATTCAAAGCTTGCATGGCCAAGCGGGTATAAGGTTTGGCTGTCATGCAAGAGTACAGGCCCGGAAGAGCCCGTACCGTCTTGCTGGCGGCGTGGGCGTCTGGCCGCACACAAGTACGACCAGTCCACGCTGCTGTCCGCGTCACGAAGCATGTTGAGTAGCGCCGGACATTGAAGTACCTGCCTGCGTATCAGCTCCTGCGCCGCCTGGACCGTTAGGTGGATATCGCTGAGCAGGTGCGACACCGTTGCCTACTGCTCCGCGTCCCGGAACAGGTCGTCCACTGGCCTGCTCAGGAGCTGGACGAGCCGGCGATGGAGTTCGGCCATGCCGAGAGGGCTCCGCTCCGGATGCATACGGCGGCCTGCCGATGCTGTCCAACGTTACCGCCCACGGGGTGAGTGGCACGGTCTCGTTGACCCAGGCGCTGGTACGGTCGACTGGTCCCGGCTGGGCCACTGCAAACTGGTATGTCGGCAATGGAGCCCGCGGAGTGATGTAAGTAGGACTCACCCCGTGCCCGCCGTCGTAGGATCCGGTGGGCGCCGCCGGGGAAGCCCAGGTCACCGCTGGCGTACACTGAGAAAACCTTACAAACTATTTCGGGCCTTACAAAGAAAAGTAGTTTGTATAACAAAGTATTTTGAGCATACATAAGCTTACAAAGAAAATACTTCGTAATTTACAAACTATTTCTTCGTACAACAAAGTATTTTTGTTTGTTATATGTATGCTCAAAATGCTTCGTAAGGTTTTAAGAGTGTAGGAGTGCTTCGTGCGGCCGGCTGCGGTCCGGATACCTCCGGGTAGAGCGTTGGCGCGACTGGGCTCGGAGGTCCAAGGTCGTAGGAGTAAGTCGCTGCGACGTTGGGAAGTATTGCTTGCAGCACTGCCGCGAAGTAGTGGGCGTCGAACACGTCGTAGCCCACCGCCTGTAGTGCCGCGCTGCAACGCGGTTCTTCTGCCAGAGTCCAGAGGAATGCGATGAGGGCGCGCAGCGAGGGCGTGGCGGAGTGTACACGGCGCTGGAGGGCGATGGCGTGTGTGTCCATGCTGAGTGCGCGGACGACTGTGCGGTCTAGGGAGGCAGGGAGAGGTTGAAGTTTCGGGAGAAGTGGGGCTGGTTTGTTGAAGGGGAGGCGCCTGGCGCCCTAAGGGTCACTCTCCCGCCCCATCGGCTAGTCTCTAATCGCGGGCTGGTCTCGGTTTGCCGCGATTTGAAGAGGGGGAAAGAAAGTGAAGAATGCATGTATGGAGGGGAATGCGTAGGCGGGGCATGAACGGCAATTTGCGCGGGCTTAGACTTCTATTGGGGCGGACCCGCGTGGCCTAAACGACCAAGAGAGCCGGTGGTGGAGCGGGGCTTGTTCGCTCACTTCGGGGCGGGCGCGTGGTGGGGGTTGCGCGGGGCGGAAGAATAGAGAGACAACTAGCGCGTAGAAGGCCTGGAGGACCGCCCCGACACACGCGAAGAGATGCCTGATAATTGCACCGCTAATAACAGCTCCCGTGGTGCTCCGGATAAAAAATATAATTAGGCAGGCGGCCACAAAAACTGAAGAATACGTTCCAATTGTTTGGAGCCAAGACAGCAAACGACCCCAAACGAGGTTCGCTAAAAAACCGACGTCTTGGGAGTCCAAAATATGATTAATTTGGAACGGAGCGGACGGCACATCCAGGCCCTGAACGCGGTGAACTAGCGTATCTATTACAGCGTCGCGAACGGCAGGGAACTGCAACGCGCGGTGGATTTCTTTCACTGTATCTGGTGGGTAGAGGCCGGACGAGCTAATGGCGGCGTGGAAATCTAAACGCGGGACCCCGGAGGAGTGCGGTGCCAGGAGATGCGGCGTTACCGCCGCGGCGGAGCAATTTGGAGTGAATTGAAGCCAAACGTCGTCCAGGCGATGTAAGACCGGGAACGACGGATCGCAAGCGAGCGGTTCGGATACATCCTTGAGAAGTTTGGTCATGGGGTTGAGAAAGATTCCCCTGTTGCCGTGCCACACCGGTATATCCGAATAGCATTGTGTCTCTTGGCGCAGGGCGACCTGAACGGGGGCGCACTGGGCTATATAAATGGCGGATCCGCGGACTATGGCCGTATGGCCCGGGGCCTGCTTGAGCAGCGCGCCGACTTTATCGGGGTGGAAACGCGCGTCGGCCAAAACCGTTAACAAAGATCGGCGCCTACTCTCGCAAATTTCGAAAATTGCCCATTCTGCCAAATGCGTCGCCTACACGTGCGCTTCGAGCGTCTGGAACAACGCCTTGGTATCGGTATACAGGATGGGCTCGGCGTTACTGTGGTGCACCGCGCTCAAATTTGGTATTGCATCCGCGGGGGCAGGGAACGAGACGAAAATACGGTCATGCTCCGTTGCTCTAGAAACTCAAGAGAGTGCATGGCATGCTGCACCTGGGAGTAAACCTCAAAGCACGCTCCAGCGTGGAGAGTGCCTGCAAGCATGCTATACCCTGGAGCATGCATGACAAGCATGCTCCACGGTGAAGCATGCTTGCAAGCACTCTCTAGGAAGAAGCCTGCTATTTCGTTGATGTGAAGCCTTTATAAGCACACTCAATCCAAAAGAGTGCTTGCAAGCATGCTCTACCATGGAGCATGCTTGTCATGCTTGTCATGCATGCTCCAGGGTAGAGCATGCTTGCAAGCACTCTCCACGGTGGAGCATGCTTTGAGGTTTACTTCCAGGTGGAGCATGCCATGCACTCTCTTCAGTTTCTAGAGTGGGTACATGAGGCCGGAGCACACTATCACTGCCGGGCTAAATACCTGCAGGGCGAGGGTTGACCTGTTGGACGCGACCGTGACAAATGTGGCGTTATTTGGCCACTCTGTGAAGTTGGCCGGTCCCTGGTATATTCTGTCATAGTCCCCAATGCAGTCCGGTGACGCTTCGACGTTCCAAAAGATAACGCCGTCCTTGTCGTCCTGACAAGAACCCCTGTGATACTCACACCGAGCCCCACTGGGGAAAGTAAGCATGTTGTCGTCGAGGCTGAGTGTGGCCTCGCCGTTGCTTAGTGTTACGTCCATATTGGCCGTACCGACAACTGGCGTGTCCGGGTCAATGGCTCGCGGCGACCCGTAGCACGACGATTTTTCCCCCAGCGCCCCCTGTATTACGAACCAGAAGTCGGCTGTTTTATTGACGGGTATGTTCTCCATTCTATGGCCAAAGAAACTCGCGTTATTGTAAAAGTGGGCGTAACGGCAACTCCCTTGCGACGGAAAATAGTGGAAGAATTTAGTGCCGCATATGGCCTCCCCGTTCTGCGTATGAAAGATGTTTTGGCAATAACTGTACCTGGCGTGGACGTCTACCGCGCACGCCCAATACTTAATAGGCCTGTACTTTTTCTTCTGAATGATTTAAGCCGACCGAAACACGGGAGGGGGTGCGAGGGAGGGATGGACACACGGCTGCACGTCTACTGCACTGAACACTGTCAAGTTGAGCGTGCTGGCCTCTCAGTCATAAGCCAGGAACGCGGAAACAAGTGAGTGCCCTGCTGGCCCGGAGGCTAACGTTACGATACTTAAGGTGGCCGCGTAGCAGTACCCGCGCGCCATGACAGAAGGCGGAGCAGGGTGGGCCCCGAGTCCTGCAAATCGCGCGTGCTGGGTTTGTCAGTGACCCGGGGATGCCAAGGGCAGCGCGTTGTGGCCGATTCATGCGCGAGCCGGGTGCGCGCTGGGCGGGCCGACGGCGCACCAAAAAAGGAGGGAGAGAAAAAAAACATTTTTTTTTTTTTTTTGAGAAAGAAGGCAATGGTGGCGGCGCCAGTTACTGAGGGCTATACAGTTTTTTTTCTTAACAGACGGTCCGCCAGCGCGGTTTACTGGATTAGCGGTTGTGCATCATCCCGCCTATAACGCCAGCGCCGAAGGAAGCGAACAGGCTGTAGCAGGGTGTGCACAATGGTTGGCCGCATGGCGTCCCGGAGTACGTCCGGAAGGATAGACAGGACACGCGGCGCCCGCATTAGTGTAGAGACAGGCCTCCTAGGTCGGTGCCGAGGCCGCTCATACACGTGCTCGTCGGAGCTGCCGCTGCTCGAACCGTCGGCACCGCGGTCGGGGCCGGTCCCCATCACTACCTGTTGATCGAGGGAGGCCGCGCCGCTCGGCCGGCGGAGGCTACTCGGGCCAGCCCCATGGCCCGGCGGGACGGCGGGCAGGGACTCCAGTCTGTATTGTTCCGGGGCGGGCCCCGGCGGATATGGGAAGCGCAGCATCGCCAGGGTCCGGCGATCCGCCGAATTATTGATAATTGCTAGCGCTGGCGTTAAGTGGACCCAGCGCACGAAGTTTAGACGAGCAAGGTCTGTGCTCCAGAACGTTATGTCCCGCTGGGCTACCCATTCAAGAACGACACGGAGGATGGCGTTGAACCACGGAGAGCCCACCTTGTTTCTGCAGCTCGAAAAACTGATACATCTCCGGATCGTGAATGAGCTCCACCTCGGCTTTGGTAAATTTGAGGGCCTGGCACCATGTCAAGGAGGAGACAGACACAAAGTGACACACTTCCAATCCACATTTTTCATAAGTCGTGGCCTTGAATTTGGTGAAAAAGCAGGCCAGAAGCAACACATCACTCGTCAAGTAATGCGTCATGTAGTCGAGCAGCGACTGACATCCCAGACCATCCCACACCTGCTGCCCTCTGGCGTACTCCTGCTCCGACGGCATGGACTTTGACAGAGACGAGTTGAAGGCGGCTCGTGGTGGTAGGCTTGTCTCTTCACACAACTGCTTGTACGATTGAACGTGTTCATAGCAGAATATCCCCTTCTGTTTGAGCAGAGCCTGGTGCGCCGGGTCTGGGTACGTGTGCTGCAGAATTTTAAGGTCCTGCTCCTGAAGATCCTGGGTGATCTCGTCCATGGACGACTGGAAGAATTGAAAACTGTCCAGTAGTTTTACGCTGCGGCCCTCCTCGCCGATAAAGATGTTAGCACTGCGATACGTGTCGAGCGTCTTGGCCAAGACGCTAATCCGTTTGTTCTCCAAGGCGGGGTGCTGGACGAACGATGGAAAGACGTGGTGGGCGTCTTAACCGAAGGCATTGTGTGCGACCAGAGGCAGGAACGTGGTTCTCTTGACGCCAGAGTTGCACTGAGCGTGAGCCGCGCCGCGGTAATTTTCCTTCTCTTGAAGATGGTCGTGCTCCCTCACACGGTCCTCGGGGGACCTGAACCCTTTACCGCAGAGATAGCATGCGTTAGCGCGTTCAAAGTCCGCCTGCTGCTGGATCGACATGTGCAGAGGAAAATCGGGCCTCTTCTCCCAGAGCTCCTGCTCCAGCTGCAACACCGAGTCCACAAAATGGCGGCCGACGTCCTTTTCCCCGGTGTGCGTCACCATACGGACCACGTCTCCCTTCCAGTCGACGACCACAATAGAATAACCTACGGGCTCGTGCTGCTGAGTCCTCGCCGTGGTGGCGTCCGCGTCGACGGGCAGAGGAACCAGGACCAACTCCCAGTCGTAGTAGGCCGTGTAGGGCACCCTTTGCATTTTCGGGAAGTGTCGAAAGTCGAAACATTCGACAGAGTCCGGTTTGGCGTACTCCACCCTCTGAGCACCAAATTGTCGACACAACAGTTCATGTTCCTCCAGCCTTTCTTCGGTCGGAAACCGATTGAGGCAGTAGCAGTGCTCAGTAGAATCTGCGATGCTCCGTGCGAGTCTGTGTGTAGCCAGAAACGCGAGGACGTAATGATTGCATCCCTCGTCAGACAGAATCAATAACGTCACGTGATTCTCTTTTTTCTCCGGGGCGCAGTGCAGGGGAATGATTAAATGTTTGCCAGTTTCCTGACCATCGTCCCCCTCATCCTCGACACCCAGCACAGTAAGACTGATGGTGGGGTTTAGCTGCTCGAAACGACGCATGTCGCACACTTTCTTGGGCGTGTAGTCCAGGCTGCCCATATTGAGCTCGTCCACATAGGGGGTGTAGTGGTCCTGCCGGTATGGGTGGTCCGCCGCCGGGTGCAATGCTGCTGCGACCGACAGACGGAAACAGTCGTGTGATCCATAATTGGAAACATTGACAATAGTTTTCTTCGAGTTTTGCAACCATATGGGGGTGGGGATGTAGCTGCTCGCCTTCAGGGGGTCACATCGCGCAATATTCAACTCGAGGGCGAGGACCTGGCTGATGACCCACGCGCTGCCCTCCAGACGCAAAAGTTCCGAGGCAGCCTGCACCTCAAGAATGGCACTCTCGACGTCCTCTTCAACGTGCGCACCAACCTTGAGGAGACTGTGTGTGTTGCTTCGAAGAAACGCTTCCTTGCGTTCCTGCCCTATATCACCGGAGCCGGACGGGCCGGGCTTTTCGCGGGACGCCGCGGCTGACACGACAAGAGTCCACTTTATACCCTGCGGGGTCTTTTGCACCTCGCGCCGAACCTTGTCCACAATTTCCTTTTTTAAATTGATGAGACAAAGCCCCAGGTCCAACTGGTTCTCAAGGGGTAGTGTGTGCACGGCCGCATTTTTCTGCATGCCGTACTTGGAAGTCCAAAGAGTATCCCCGCGAGGAGCAGCCTCTTCAGTTTCATCTTCGGATTCGGGCGGCGGGCGGCCTCCGGCCTGCAGTAGTATGCGGGCCTGAGTGCTGTAGTCTTGGCATGACGACAGATGCTGCTTGCGGTCGACCTGTGTGGGAAACATTTGCCGGCAATACAGACACATAAACGACACGGGACGGGAGCCGTGCACACGCTTACACTCAGGCAAGTGGCGTACGTACACACTTTTTCTCTGAAATACCTGATAGCACATATCACAACACCTTTCACTAGCATGCACTTGAAGATGTGCCGTCTGGAAGCGTTCTTTGTCATGGCCTTGGGGTCGATCTGGATGCCGACGTGTTTCTTGTCCCCGTCGACGAAGGCTTGCCTTTCCTCCTCGGTTTTGCACTCTGCCGGCCAGCCGCTGCACTCAATTTTCTTTCGGACCCAGTGTCTCATGAAGCCACTGAAGAGCCCGCCCTCGCCTTTTTTGACGCCGTACAGTGCGCGTTCCTTGTAATTCCAAATTTCTTCGACGTCAAGTACCTGGTAGCCCAGTTTTACTGCTTCTCAGACTTCGGGGATGGGCCACACCCCCTTCAGCGTGCGCTCTTCGGCATCGTTGTGCGGACACGGTGCGTGGTTCAGGTTTTCCCCGTACGTGCGACAGAGCACGAAGATCAGCCGCCCCGTGGGGGAGCGGTAGGGGAGCAGGGGCATGAAGAGAGTTCGGGGAGGAAGAATGGTGCGAGAAATGTAGCCTTCCAGGTTGTCCAAGGGGAGGGCGCGCGCTTCGGCGCCAACGTACACGTCTGGGTTCCCGATCGGGTACTCTTTAAAACAACGCACGCCTGGGTACAGTGACTGGAAGTCGTAGTAATTCAGTCTCTCTCCTGCCTCCAGGTCGCATTTGTAGTAGCTCTGGAAGGCGCTTGTCCTGCCTCCGTAAAGCGCGGCGCGCTCGTCGCCAGGACGGGTGGTGGGGCGTAAGGGTTTGCTTCAAAGTAGTCTGCCATGCGGGGATCGCTATCGGAAAGGTGAAAAGATGGAGGCCAACACAGTGTCTTTTTTTAAAGGTTGTGACAAGATTTATTGAATTATTGGGAAAAAAACACTGTGAATCAAATGGTGATACATCTCACCATCTGAGGGGTGAGACAGAACTGTCTCACCGAAAAAGGGTGATACTAAAGTGTATCACCGTAAAAAGGTCGTACACGAATGTATCACCGAAAAAAGGTCGTACTCAAATGTATCACCGAAAAAGAGTGATACTTCCTCAGGAAAACAAGTGCCCATCTCACTGATGTCTGACCATTTTTCGGTGATACATTTGTGTACGACCTTTTTTTGGTTATACATTCGTGTATGACTTTTTTTCGGTGAGACTTTTTGTATCACCGGAAACGGGTGAGACGTCTCACCCTTTGAATTGCAGTGAAGCAGAATACAGGCTTTTGCACATACACGTGCAGACGCGGTGACTGACACACACACACACGCGTTGACATGGTTGTGGACTAGATAAGAGGTCAATACAGACAATATGAAAAAAAAAAATTAACACCACAAAAACAACTGAAATCCTATTTAAATTTTATCGTAAGTTCTTCCTCCTTCGCAAAACGCACCGCTCGTGCGCGCGCACACATACACACACACACACACGCACGCACGCGGACAGACGCGGCACCGGGAGCGAGCGCGCGCGCGCACACACACACACACACACACGTCTTCACTCATTTACAAAGTACATAAACATCTTTGTCGTCATGTCGGCGTGTCTGAATGCCAGGTCGTTGTACAATTCGCCCTCCCAATCCCAGTCCAATTTTATGAGATGGCGTGGGACAAGCTGACGGTCCCCGACTTTCGCCAAAACAGCCGGTACCTCATTTTCAAAGTGGCGAGTGGTAAAATCGCAATCCTCCGGCCACTTGCCCTTAAGACCCTGCAAGAACTCGACAATCCATTTTTCAAGCTTGGATTCCAGTTTGCGCAACACATTTAGACGCATGGCCATCTCCGGGGCCATGGTCAGTAGATTCAGCACTGAGACTTTCGCCAAGACGACGTAGGTTTCTTTCTCACCCCCCGTGCGCGCGAACCGTAGCCCGGGCTCGGCGTCACCCAACAGTTGCCCCTTCACTGTTAGTCAACGAATGTTACGTCATATTCGTTTGAATGTGAATTTTGTCACGTTCTTTTGAATATGACGTCACATTCGTTTAAATGTTGACCCACGTTCAAACGAATGTGACACCCTACTTTAACGGCCGTGTCACGTACAAACGATTGTGACATCGTATTCAGACGAACGTGACAAAATTCACATTCTAACGAATATGACGTCACATTCGTTGACCAACAGTGTTCACCTCCAAGTCGCCGTACTGGCGTCGATATCTGTGAGGCGTGGGATGATCAAAGAAAGCAAGAATCTGGTCCCGCCACTTGGGCTCCAGCAAGAGCCCAAACTCATCCTGCCGGAGCTTGACACCCAGCCCCTTGTCACTCTCCAGCGCCGCGACGGCGGACCCGTGCAGGTCTGTTCAGTTTATACAACTGAGCCATGAGGCACGCGCACTGTTGATCGAAAAAGACGAGCTGCACCCCACATCCCGACTGGGAACACGGCCCATAGTTAGGGTGCCCAGTGACGTCGGCGGGAAGGGTTGCTTCACCACCCACGTGCGAGGCAAAGCGCACGATTTCGGTGGGCGGTGATGCGTGCAGCAGCGCGGGAGAGAGGTGAGAGTCGCACACGCGAGCTACCCTACCGTCTCTAAACTTAATCTTGTACCCGACCGACACGACGCAGCCGTCATGCCAACCGGGCGATAGCGACCGCCACGACTCGCTAGACATGGACCGGGCGACACGGCATTAGATCGAGCACGGCAAAAGTAACGCCTGGGATTCCCAGACGCATATTGGAAAAAAAGGCCCATCTTCCAGGCGCCCGCCGCCTGGGAATCCCAGGCGGTACTTTTGCCGTGAGGAATCTAAGACTCTACGCCGCCGCCCCGGCTCGTCCCCCCGCTGCGATGGGCCCCACCGCAAGGGGCCCTAAGTTTTATTTCTTTTATTAAACTAAGTTCTTTGTCAAATAATGTTCAGTTTTGTGTTTTTCATCCTGCTCTGCGTCACTCACAAGGAGCGTCCCAGGGTTGCAACTGGGTAACCCGCATTAAGATGATAGACGGACAAGGACAAGGGTAAACAGAGAAAGCAGACAGAAAAGAAGAAGAGAGAAGACAGATTTTTTTTTCTTTTTTTTATACTTTATTCATTTATTCATATTCACGTTTCAGCGCGTGCATCAAAATTCTCTCGTGCATGATCGGGAGAAAATGAATGGTCAACATCTCCAGACGCATTTTTTCGAGGTTAAGGCGCTCGGCACTAAGGTCATATGGAAGATAGGTCAGCGCAACCGAGATGCATGCTGGGAAACCGGACCACTAATCCGGCCCAGGTAGGCGGTCCTCCGCTGCAGCCGGCGACGGATTAGGGACGGATTAGTGGTCCGGTCTCCCAGCATGCATCTCGGTTGCGCTGACCTATCTTCCATATGACCTTACTCGGCACTGGCCCACAGCTGGTTCTTATACACGCTGGTGTCCGTTTCCTCGAGCGCAACTTGCTGCAGCGGGCCGGGGCGCAAGCCGCAACCCCGTGTGAGCACGGCCGCCCGGCGTTGCCCAAACAAATGCCGGCTCAGGTCGTTGACCGTAGACAAATCTTGGGGCAGGAGCTTCAGAGATTCTTCAATGCAGCCTCGGAGATGCCCCCAGGTCTCGACTGTCTGCTTCACAAACTGCATATATTTAGGCTTTTCTCCACCCACTCTGGTGAGGCGCAGGAACAGCCCGTTCTGAGAGTCGTGAAACGAAAACCTGACGCCACCAATTTGGAAGTCGGCACGGGCATGCGGCGCTGCCTCGAATCCGTCCAACAGCTTATTGAAGACACCCTCTTTTTGCAGTGTTTGCAACTCCAGCGGTGTCACTCTAAGGGTAGGGAGGTTCACATCAACCACCAGCACAACACAGGGCTCGAGCTTTTCCAGACAGATCCCGATTTGAATGCTCTTGGAGCCAGAGCGGTTCAGCCAGAATTCTTGCTCAGTGATGAAAACGGGCTTATTCCTGATCATGTCCGCAGACGGCGCCTCGATAAAATTTTCCACGAAGGCCAGGTCACCCTCATCAATCCCGAGGCCCGCGACCATCTTGTCAAGGACCTCCTGTGTGGCCTGACCCCACTGAAGGGCACAGTCCCCGAGGTCTTCGACACACACCTCGGGTGGGGGTGCCTCAGGAGCCGCGGCCGCTGGCCCCTGCACGGGTAGAACGGACCCGCCGACCTGCCCGCGAGGGGTGAGGTCAGGAAGGGGAGCCGACTGCTCAGCCGCAGGTAAGGAGCGGTACAGCGAAATCAGGTCCTTGCCGCCAGGTGTTGGGGTGCGCGCATTCAGAGCTCCCCCCTGGCGAGACAGGGAAAGTTTGCCTCCGCCACTGCGCCCGGTGCTCCTCGGCATGCTTCGTGACGCGGACAGCAGCGTGGACTGGTCGTACTTGTGTGCGTCTTCCGAAGCGACGAAGTCGGCGGCGGGGTGGTTCCCGAAGTTACTTCGGGTGTTAAAGTGGGAGGGGTTTTTTCCCCCGAAGCTTCCGAAGCCACTTCGGAAGAAACGGGGAGGGGATGCTTGCGCTTGGGGGGCCAATCGCAGCGGGGGGACGAGGCGGGGCCGCGTACACGCGCCCCCGCCCGGACGTCCGCGGAATGAAGTCCGCGAGGTTTCGCCGTACCTTCGGCGGCGGTGGGATTAGTGCCAGCAACTCTTCTGGGACGGGCCGCTTTTTCAGCGGTACTTGGCGCTGTTGTGCTGAGACTCGTGGCGTCCCAGTCGTTCGAGACTTTAGCTCGATTTCGCCATGTCCCTCGACTGAACTCGTCGGGTCGGCTCGGGATCGATTCTCTGCTCCGCTCTCGTGTGGCCAGGGGCTCAAGGATGAGAAATAAAGAGGCGTCGTGTACATAGTACTAAAGACCAAGTCATTGTTTATTGCTCGCTGGTGTCCTCTCTAACCCTCTCATTACAATCGTTGGACTTAAGCTTACTAAGCGCCTGGCGACGTCGTCCTGCTGCGTGGGGCGTCGGCTCTTCTGCTGGTCAGGTGCTACGGTGAAAGGTGCTGCGCTCCAGGAGGTCCTCGGTGGAAGAGAGCCGCTCCGCCCTTCACCCGGCTTCTTATGTCCCTCACCGTGGTGAGAGGGGAAGACTCCGGTCGGTGGTGAAAGGTCCGTCCTCCGGCACCGGCCAATCCCGGCTCCCGCCGAGGTGTAGGCGTGGCTCCCGTAAGGGGGCCTAACCTCCCACCCGGCGGCAGAGTGCGTTGGGTTGCCTCCCCTCCCGGCGCTCCCCGAGCTCCGTCGGCCGGTCCGGTAGGGGGGAGAGTCTCGGCGCCTGATGACGTCACGCCGCCTTTCCTCCTCCCCCCGGCGCGGCCCGGTCGTGGATCAATACCAGGGTGTCGTGACGGAGACGGAGTGGAGGGGGGGGGGGGGGGGGGGTCCGAGGAGTCGTGACGTCGCGCGGGGCCACAGGTCCCCGCACGGCACAACATCCCCGACCCCCGGCACGAAAGGCGTCCCCGCCTTTCTGATGGACGACCACGGGCTGGAGGTTGTGCGGCGACAAAGGCTGGCCGGTTGGTGGCGACGCATGGGCCGCGTCCAGCGGCCAGGGCGGCAAACGCGCGAGGAGGTGTCCCGGTCGAGCCGGCCCCCGTAGCTTCGAAGGCGGGCTGAGCCAGGTGCCGGGAGGAGGGGGGGGGGGGCGGCGTAGAACTTGGAGCCGTCGGAGGTGTGGCCGGTGGTCACCCCCTCAGTTTGCTGCGGGGTGCCGCCGCGCGGGGGTTGGAGCCGTAGGGACCGGCGCCGTTGACGACCGGAGACGCTGTGCTGATTTGGATTTACCGCAACTGGTGAGGGCAAAAGATTAGCAGCCTGCGAGCTAACGCGCAATGCAAGGTCTTGGCACAAACATTAAGACAAACAAGATTACATGAAGTTTTCAAGCGAAGTACCAGGATTATGATTAGATCAGAAGGAGTCAAGGGTCCCCGCTGATGGAGCGTAAGCGGTGAACCGCGTGGGCGATATGATTGAAATGCTGCCCGCACTTAGGGCGGCGGCGATCAGGCGACTGACCGAAGCAAAAGAGAAAAAAGAATCGAAACGCGCAGCGAGGAGCCTTGACTTCAATGCCTAAAATAAGTCTACTTGTAACGATAAAGCGAGACGACGCAGCGGGAGCAGCCAGAACGTATTTTTTGTAAAAAAAGGATGGTTACTCTGCCGGCTGTTTCGGCGTGAGCGACAGCGTAGGTTGCCGGATGACAAGAGAAAAAAAGGAAAAAAAAAGGCAAACCGGATGAACTAAAGGAGAATTTCCCCTGTTGGGAAATGCACCGTTTTTGCTGAGGTAGGCGCCAAACTACACCCGCGGGGTCGTTTAGACCTGAATCTTAATTTTTAAAGGTTATTGCGAAATACTACAATTGTAAGTAATACACGAGTTAAAATTGTTAATACATAGTTTGAAGCGAAGTCGATTACATATTTATTTAAAGAAAGACGTGCATGCGAAACGTCTGGTTAACACACAAAACGTTTTTAGATTATAAGTTTTGCATCCGGTGATGGAGTGCACGGGATTAATACAAAAAACTTTGGTTAATAGTTTTAACGCAAGAGCGGTTACATGACGAAGCAAAGAACAAGACAAGAATGCATTTGAGTTAGCGGTTAGGAAACGCACATGATTACGTAAATTATATAATAATGGAGCAAGAGCGGTAAAACTTCTTTGCTCTCCTTTGGTTTTTTTTTTACAGCGCTCACTGGCGACTTTGATATGTTAAGATAAGTTGGTAGGTCGACCTGGAAGAGAACTAAAAGATTAGTGCGCGAGGTGACCAGCGGGATCACCGAGGTTGCAAAAAAAAAGGAAAAAAAAAAAGGTCCAAGTCGACGGAAAATGCATTACAGATCGAAAGATTTACAATGCTTTCTTTTTTTTTTACAGTTATTATATTATGTTTTTTTTTTGTTTTTTTTATTATTATTTTTTTTTTGGTAATTTTTCTTGTTGTTGGTTTGAGTCAACAATAAAGATTGGAAGCCAATGCAGCTACATAAGTATTATTATTATTACTACTATCATTATGAATATGATGACCAATATGAGCCCCTTTTTTTTTTATTTTTTTTTTATCTATGCGTATTAAGTTCTGATAAGGGGGCGTACCCGAGGGGCTGACGGCTGAAGGCCCTAGTGCGCCTCGGGCCGCGCAAAGCACCCTGAATGCCGGGTTCGCCGCGAGGCGAAGTCACAAAAGAAAACTAAAAAGGCGACCCTGAAAGGAGAATACATGGATTATACAAGTCGCCGATGAAAGACAATAAATATAGCTGAACGCTTGTTTGGCTAAGCGGGTACACGGCTTGGCATGCAAGCGTACAGCAGCGTAACTAAAAGCGAAGAACAACGCTAGAACACTACCGCGCGAGCGCTCGGGGCAGCGGAAGGCGACCCGCGCTGCATGCGAGTATATCACAGTGACTGAGCGAACGGCCGTTTGCCTGGCGTGCACGGCAAAGTTTTAGAACGATGAAAAGTAAGACTAGAAAATAACATAGATAACTTTATATTAAAGGCAATTATAATAAGCAAAAGCGACAAACTATCATCTCGGCCGGAAGGGCGGAACTACAAGCTAACGGGCGCCCCGGCGGATGGACTGCGGGTTGCCGATTATAACGGATGTCCGTGTTGCGTGCGCTAATTGCGCCACGGCGCGGTCGCCCGGGGGTGGGGCGGATCCGTAGTGCGGCGCCCCGCGTCTGACGTTCGCAACCCCAAGACGGTCGCCCCGCCCACCGCGGGACGGCCAGCCGCCAATTGCCGCAGCGGGGGCACTCGGGTTACCCGCCGCGGCGCGCCGAACAGCCGGTGTACCGGTTGCGCTTCCGGCGGCGACGCGGGCGACGGGGGCGGGCAAGATGGATCGGAACCGCGAGGGGCGCCCACTCGCGGGCGCGGCAAGCGGATCGGTGACGCGCGGCACGAACGCCCGGATAGCAGCTCCTGGGAGCGGAGGGCGCGGCCGGTGCGTGATCCCGCTGATGGCGCGGACCCGCGGGAAGACGACGGCACACTTAGGCCCCCCGAGGACCGAGTCGCGGCGAAGGGCGACCGTTCGGGGGAGGATCCGGACGAGACCGTACCTTGGCGCTGGCGGCGTGGGCGTCTGGCCGCACATAAGTAGGACCAGTCCACGCTGCTGTCCGCGTCACGGAGCATGTGGAGAAGTGCAGGACGTTGAAGGACGTGCCTGCGGATTAGCTCCTGCGCTGCCTGGACCGTGCTGTGGATGTCGCTGAGCAGGCGCGACACCGTCGCCAACTGCTCCGCGTCCCCGAACAGGTCGTCCACCGGCCTGCTCAGGAGCTGGACGAGCCGGCGATGGAGTTCGGCCATGCCGAGAGGGCTCCGCTCCGGATGCATACGGCGGCCTGCCGATGCTGTCCAACGTTACTGTCCACGGGGTGAGTGGCACGGCCTCGCTGACCCAGGCGCTGGTACGGTCGACTGGTCCCGGCTGGGCCACTGCAAACTGGTATGTCGGCAATGGAGCCCGCGGAGTGATGTAAGTGCCCGCCGTCGTAGGATCCGGTGGGCGCCGCCGGGGAAGCCCAGGTCACCGCTGGCGTAGGAGCGCTTCGTGCGGCCGGCTGCGGTCCGGATACTTCCGGGTAGAGCGTCGGCGCGACGGGGCTTGGAGGTCCAAGGTCGTGGGAATACGTGGCTGCTACGTTGGGGAGGATCGCTTGCAGCACTGCAGCGAAGTAGTGGGCGTCGAACACGTCGTTGCCCACCGCCTGTAGTGCCGCGCTGCAACGCGGTTCCTCTGCCAGAGTCTGGAGGAAGGCGATGAGGGCGCGCAGCGAGGGCGTGGCGGAGTGTACACGGCGCTGGAGGGCGATGGCGTGTGTGTCCATGCTGGGTGCGCGGACGACTGTGCGGTCTAAGGAGGTAGGGAGAAGTTGAAGCATCGGGAGGGATGGCGTTGTCCTTTCGAAGGGGAAGGCGCATGGCGTCCCAAGGGTTGCCCTCCCGCCCTATCGGCTGCGGCTCTAATAGCGAGCTGGTCTCGGGTTGCCGCGATTTGAGGAGGGGGAAAGAAAATGAAGAATGCTTCTTTTCCTTGAATTTGAAGCCTTGCTTCCTGCATAGTTGTGATGAATTCCTAGCGTTTTCGGTTGGTCGTGGGCACAAAATGGAACACCACAAATTGTGATGCATTAATTCATTTTTAATGAACTTCGCTTGATGTAATAGTTTATTGATTGTAGATTACAAATCATATGTAGGTTCTTCGGCGATGTTTATATTGTACTTACGCCACAATTCAAATAAAGCTAATGGATGTAAATATTTACGTACTTTAATTAAAGCTGGACAAGCCACCCATGTTTCCCGGAAACACCGCTGTGCCCACACGCCTTCATCTGGAGGAAAACCTGTATTATTAGTCATAATGAATACAGGCGTGCGCGCAATAGATACACTGGCGCGCCACTTTACATTAGCCTGTAAATCGAAACCACCAAATAACAATTTTAAAGATTCCAGGGCACCTGGCTCAGGAACGGCCGGCTCGTCCCAAAAAATAAGACGCTTGTCTACACAACTTTGAAACGGAAATTGGTTGCTACGATTACAATTTTCTTGGTGACCTACAATGACACAACAACATTTAACCATATTGCCAAAAAACGTCTTACCAGAACCCGCTGGGCCTCCAATAACTATAGTATTACGTTTAGGAAGGACCCAATCTAAAATGTGCCAGAGACGTAT
This sequence comes from Stenchaetothrips biformis, assembly GCA_030522485.1. Classification (NCBI taxonomy): domain Eukaryota; kingdom Metazoa; phylum Arthropoda; class Insecta; order Thysanoptera; family Thripidae; genus Stenchaetothrips; species Stenchaetothrips biformis. The sequence goes on along the minus strand of CM060087.1, from coordinate 6,783,130 downwards.
AAGGAACTCTTTAACAGCCTCAGGAGTACCGTATTGGTGCAACAATAAGTCATTAGCGACAACTACACTTTCATCTACTGGTAAATAATGCCTGGCTACATTGCCAGAGCGTGCGGCGAAGACAGGTATTGCCTTATCATCCATAAGCAAATCTCTTAACTGGTACATTAATTTGTCCCTAAGTTCTCTATTAAATTGCACTATAGCGTCCTTAATACCGAGAGCATTTTCACTAGCATGAAGTAGTTCAGGGTCGTTAAGCCACTGTGACAACGACCTACAATTCTCCGGTGGGACTGGAAAATACTTATATAAAAATTCACGAGTGCGTGCCTTTAAATATGTATAAATTTCCTGCCCCTTCTTAAATTGCAAAAAGAAATGATCATTATTCCTGCGCAATCTATGAGGCGGCAATGCAAATTGCCCTACTTCGTGTTCTTGAGCCCCAGCCGCCCAATTGTACACCGCATTGCCTTCCTCGTCACGTTTGGTTATACCAGACGGAGAACTGTAAGTCGTTGTCTTTTTAACAATAGCTAAAGCGGCATGTTCATGTAATTGCTGTATGTCTACATCCATTAACGATGATGGCGCTTCTTCTTCTTCGGAAGAACCATCGGAACTGCTTTGAGGGACGTCTTCCTCGGCGCCTTCCTGTCGCGGCGCTCGTGCTCGTCGCTCTCGGCGTCGCTCTCCGTCCCCTCCGTCTGATCCGTCCCCGGATCCGTGTCGTCGTCGTTGTCCTCGTCCTCCGTGTCGCCCGCTGCGCTGGTTGCGGTGGCTGCTGCAGAGTATCGAGACTTCCTCGGTTTTGGAGCGCTGGACCCCGTGGCTGCGAGTTGATTCGTCGCCTGGAGCACCGACACCACATAGTTGAGAACTTGTGGATCGACCGCGCTGGACTGTGGCTGCGGCGGAGCCGGTGCTACCCTCGGCGGACTCCTGTCCGACCTGCCCTTCTTCCGATTCTCGTAGTCCGCCTTCTGTTGCTCTGCGTCGTACATTGCTATGCCGAGACGCTGGAAGTTTTCGTTTGCGTCCCACCAGTACCTCGTGTGCCGTCTCCAGTGCACGGGAAACCTGGAGCGCGTCAATCTCTTGGCTTTCTTGTGGTCCTTGATGTTGGCCTTGGCCCACGCGCGTACCGCGTCGATGCCGTCGTAAATGGCCGGATCCTGGACCTGGGGGTCGTTCCACAAGGGGATGGTCGCCGTCCACTTGCGCGTTTTCCATCTGTCTCTTGGTGAAGTATAGCATGAGAAGTCGCGAATATCTTCTAACGAAGGTAAAAAGGTTACCTGGACGCACGCGGCCGGACGAGGTTTGTCCATAGCTCTCGCCTCCAAGGACCATTCGACTGAGTCGACGCCGCCCGGTGACTCCCAGATACCGTACGAGGTTCCAGAAGCGCCTTTCGCTGTAGTTTGTGCTGAGAGTATAGTGTTGAGGTCGTCGGAGGCGGACAAACGTTCCTGTGCGTAATTCTTTCCGTAAGGCGCAAACGCACCGCCGCTGGTGCCAATTGCAGTCATGGATGAAGTGGGCATGGGATCCTGTTGCCGTACTTTCTCCTTGGTTGCCCTCGATGGTGCCTTCGTCTTCGTCGTCTGTTTCGTACTTTTCGTAGTCGGCTGTTCCTTCGGCGGGGATGGTGGCGGCAGTTCCTCCGCGTCGGCAGCCTCCCCCTCGCTGTCGGATATCGATCGGCTCTTCCGCATCGTCGTCGGCTGGATGGGCGGCGAGGATGACCAAACTGGTTTCTGGTGGGGGTGTAGGTGTCGACAAACGAGTCAATGCGGTCTTCGCTTTCGCTTGATCGCGAAAACTGAAAGGCAGCACTCAAAAAAAGTCTATGAAGAATAGCTCCGTAATTTCGATGAAAATAAAGGCATTGTAGAATTGTTTCATATTATTAAGATTTGCTTTGCGATACGCAGGATTTGGCCTAATAATAAGAAACATTTCTTCATAGATTTTACAATGCCTTCACACTAAATAAATTTGTACAATTTTTGTTCAAAGCTTTGAACAAAGTTGCGCATACATAACTTTTGCACTACTTTGTGCGCAGAATCGCTCAAATTCGTGTGAATTTTTGCACAAATTCGTGAAAAAGTCTGCACAAATTTTGTGCGAAACGAACGTATGCGCAACTTTGTGTAAAGCTTTGTTCAAAATTTTACAAATACATTTAGGGTGTTCGTTTTCTTCGTGTTACAAAGCGATGCTTCGTAGCCCCCCCCCCCTTTTTTTTTATAAGAGTGGCCACCTAGTAAAAAGTGACTCTTGGCAGAGCCTTTCAGCAGGCACTTCACTGGGAATCACAGAATGTGATGTTGGATTCGTTTGATCGTGTATCGATCGCTTCACGCTCGTCCCAACGTGATTTGCACCACGTTCGTTCAAACGTGAATCGTCTTGGCGCGGTTGTTTAAATGTGAATCGTGCCACGTTCGTTCGAATACCAGTTCATGTTCCTTTTACCGTGAATCGGCTCTCGATCAGGCCCAGCCTCGTCAATTCACATGGGACGGCGCATTGACAGGATAGATTAGAACGACGGTGACACGATTCACGTAACGTGACGCCACTCCCGCTTTTCCAGATCTTCAATACGTCTGCACTCTAAATGTCATGGGGGTAATTCTGGGATAGACACCCCTGTGGACTAAATCCGTCACCATCGAATTCGGGGGCTGTGGTGACTTGGCGTGGAATTACCCATGGGCCCACACTAAATGTTTTTCTACAAATTTTGTACGAGACATCACAGTTTTTTGTGCAGATGAACTTTTCGTACAATTTTGTACGAAATTTTGTACAAATATGGGGAAATTTGTGCAGATTTTCGTACGAAAATTGTACGAAAAGTTCATCTGCACAAAAAACTGTGATGTCTCGTACAAAATTGTACATAACATTTAGTGTGCCTTTTTATGTACCATGAATGATGCAATTTTAAGCACATTCGTCGCTAATACGCTTTGTGTCCACCAGGTGAAACAAATTATCGAATGTCTATTGCAAATTGCTACTTCATTATTTGTATCACCTGGTGAAAACAAATTTGTATCTACGACGGATCATATTTATGGGACTAAAAACGTCCCATGACATTAAGTGTGTAGCCGTCAACAGCTTCGCACACACCAGAATCCTTTGTACAATTTGTGAACGTAGTCTCACGCAATTATGCGCACACGTGCTTTCCATGCAAATGTGTGCAAATAAAAAAACGCATGCATAAAATTGTGTGAGACCGCGTACAAACATTGTACAAATACATTTGGTGAGGGTGTAGCGGAAATATAATTCGATTCACGCAACGAAAATATTTGAGTTCCGTGAAAACGAAAATAATTTGGTCGCATAAAAAATAATTTGTTAGTGACGAACAATCTGTTAGCGGGACAAAAACTTTGTTGAAGTGACACAATCGAGACTTAGATTCTTTTGACGAAGTTTTTGTTATGCCAACAAATTGCTTCTTGAGGGAACAAATTATTCGTTACGCGAACAGGTTTGTTTTATTTGGATATCACGGAACAAGCAAGTGTTTTTTTGTTGTTTTTTTCTTGTCAACGAGTTATTTTTGTCCCTGAGGGGATGCGCAGCTAAACCGAGTCACTCTGCGAATTCAAAGGTGTGCACACTCTGAAGTAGAGCGTGCTTACCAGGCACGCTCTAATTGTGCTTACCAGGCGCGCTCTAAACTAGAGCCTGATGAGCACGCTTTAAGTTAAGAGCGTTACTGGCAAGCACACTATCTAATTTGGAGCGTGCTCCGTGGCATGCTCCGGGTGGAGCGGGCCATGTACACATTTGAGTATGCAGAGCACGTGTGGCATGAAGTTCTGATTAGGTAGTTTTACCCGTGTGGCCCCTTGCATCTTCAACATTGCGGTAACATTCGTTTACCGGTGCAAGTTGGTCGGGGTCTCCTTAATGGTCCGTAGTGCAGGCATCATTGGACAGTCGTCGTTGCGCACCACGGTGGTGAAACAGGCGTAACAATGGGTGTACGCTTCAGAAAGGGCGTCCTGCTGCTCCTGCTCGTACGCTACTCTTCAAGCGTACGGAGGAACCTCTCCGATTCATTCAGATCAGAGGCAGCAGGGGTGGCCCATGACTTGTTGTCTTCCTCGGCTGCACGCGAAATGTCATAGGACTCTTTTGTCCCATGAATGATGCAATTTTAAGCACATCCGTCGGTGATACAATTTTGTGTGCACCAGGTGATGCAAATTGTCCAAATCTTATTGCAAAATGCTATTTTCTTGTACAATTTGTATTACTTGGACTACACAATTGTAACACCGACGGATGTGCTTAATATTGCATCATTCGTGGGAAAAAAAGTCCCATGACATTTAGTGTGTGGGGTCATGATACATAGCTCGCCTGCCTTCAGGCGGAGTGTCATGCTTGTTGCCTACCTTCAGGGTGGAACGAGATCTGTAGGGTCGGGGTACAAACCCCCGTGGTCCGCCATATGAAGCCACTAGGAGGAATAAGGGTGCACCCCATAAATGTTTTGGTATAAGGCTGTGCGAGCACACACTAAATGTCATGGGACAATTTTTGACTCGTGAATGATGCAATTTTAAGCACATCCGTCGGTGATGCAATTTTGTCTCCACCAGGTGATACAAATTGTCCAATGCCCATTGCAAATTGCTATTCAGTTGTGCAATTTGTATCACCGTCGGATGTGCTTAAAAGTGCACCATTTATAGGAAAAAAAAACAGTCCCATGAAGTTAAGTGTGCAGACGTCATCGTTCGAAGCGCAGATGAACTTTGAGTACAAACTTGTACGCAATTTTGCACAAAATTGAGGCAAATGTGCGGGTTTTTCGTATGAAAATTGTACGAAGAAATCATCGGGACTTAAAACTTACGTTGCGTACCGGCTCTTCGGCATCGTCGTCTGCTGGGTGCGCTGCAAGGATGACAAGCTGGTTGCGGGTCGCGACATAGGTGCTCGTAAAGTTGTCAATGCGCTCCTCGAGCTCAGTAAGAGTGAATCCGGTCTTGGGGACAATGACGTCGTGAACGATCCGGTCCTTAAGCAGTAAACGACGAAACACACGCACGAACCTTGGATAAGGTGGACAAACCAATTGTTCTGGTCCGGGTGTGGCTGCAGGAAAATCTGGTGGCTCACTATCGTCGGTTGTTGACGATTTGCTGGCTCTCTGGATTTCTTCCGATGTTCTGCTTCCACGAGAGGGGGTTCTTGTACTTATTTCGTGCGAGACGTCACAGTCTTTTGTGCAAAGGAACATCAAGATCAACTTTGTACGTGACTTTGCAGGAAAAGGGGGGGGGGTGCAATGTGCTGTTTTCCGTATGAAAATGGAGTGAAAAGTTGATGTGCATAAGAAAATGTAGCGTTTCGTACAAAATATGTACAAGAACAATTGGTGTGCTCGGGAAATTCTTTCCGGAAGCAGACCTAACGAATCCACTGCAAATCAATAGGCGAGACTAAAAAGGCGCAGGTGGGCAGGCGGGGATGGACATGCGATGGGCCCGCGTGCCACGACCCCCGTGGCGCCTGGCCAGGAGGGAGAGGATTTACCACTCCTGGTCCAGCCGGCTCTTTTGCGTTCTGCAGCGGTAGTGCCACCGACCTCTTTCTAACGCCGTCCTGGCCACACCGTTGAAGGTATCGATGTGAAACTAAGGTTACGGGCCCAGTAAGGTTCAATGTCGGCGACACACTGGAAGCTGTCCAGGAGCAGGACGTGTCTGCCGTTCAAGTACTCTACAAATCGAAAAGCGTACATTGTATGCTCTACCTGGAGCATGCCTGCAAGCATGCTCTAGCTAGCGCATGCCTGCCAGGCACGCTTTAACAACACACTAAATTAATTTGTAAAATTTTTGTTCAAAGCTTTGAACAAAGTTGCGCATACATAACTTTTGCACTACTTTGTGCGCAAAATCGCTCTAATTCGTGTGAATTTTTGCACAAATTCGTGTAAAAGTTTGCTTAAATTTTGTGCGAAACGGACGTATGCGCAACTTTGTGCAAAGCTTTGTACAAAATTATACAAATATATTTAGAGTGAAGTGCATACATGCCATGTACACGCTAACTGGAGCAGACAACTCCCTATCCTTTATGCACTGGATGTATCTCCAGTTAGCGTGTACATGGCAAGTATGCACTTATTAAAGCGTGCCTGGCAGGCATGCGCTAGCTAGAGCGTGCTTGCAGGCATGCTCCAGGTAGAGCATACAAGGTACGCTTTTAGATTTGTAGAGTAGACAGTGGTGGTGCAGTACGTATCCGTCGTCTTGGCCAAAACAAGTGCACTGCTTGGCTCATGCTGGCAGGTCCAAGCCCACATTCTGGATGTACGAAGGTTTCGTCGTAGTAGGTAGTCGTGGATGACGCAATATTCTTCCGTAAAGGATGGATCAGGGTACTGAAGTCGGGCAGGTCCTTGCGCCATTGTTTTTGGTTGTTGCTGCACTCACGCACTGTCACTAGCGTTCAACTGCCGCGGCCTCGGCAGAGCAGTGAGGTCCGGTCACGGTGGTGTCACGTCACAGTACTGGTCAGTGTGAGGCGAAAATCAGAGGGTCAGACCAGGGGGTAGGAACACGGCATCTTTGAGCGCTCTGTGCGGTAGCGAAGCCCGGTACCACTTTAGCCAGTGCCGTCCTGTCGTGAGCCGAGCTCAACGCTTTGAATATCACTGTTTTCAGACGTCGTTTGGTGGAAAATCGCAGCTGCCAAGTGCCGCAGCGTGGGCACTTGGGTCACCTGCCAATGTGCGCCGAACAGCCGTTGCGCCGGTGGCAATTCCGGCGACGGGGCGGGCGGCGGGGGCGGGGAGGATAGACCGGAACCGCGGCGGCCGACCGATCGTTGACGCGGCCAGCGGTGCGTTGACACGCGGCACTGACGCCCGGTTGGCGGCGCCTGGGGGCAGCGGGCGCGGCTGATCGCCGGGCTGGCCCGTGACCCCGCCGCTGGTGCGGACCCGCGGGAAGACGACGGCACACTTTGCAGGCCCCCCGGGGGTTGAGTCGCGGCGGAGGGGGACCGTGCGGGGGAGGAACCGGAAGAGCCCGTACCGTCTTGCTGGCGGCGTGGGCGTCTGCACTGTCAGAAAACTCCGTATAAATACGGAAATTTAACGAAAACTGTCCATTACTTTTGTACGGAGATCTCCGTTAAGTTGATTCATGGATTTTCTCCGTTAAAATTTGGAACTAACCTCTAACATAGACTCGGAGCCCTCAAACATCAAAGAAAACAGAACGCTTAGGGGCGGTCTACACCAGAGAGGATGAGGTTGCTGGTTAGTAAGGATTTCTGATATGTCATGGAGAGCCGTGGAACGATTTCGCTGACCTTGGTGAGGTCATAAGGTGGGGTCTTGGGGTCAGGGGCCGATGAACTGCCGCTGAATGCAGTTCCGATATGTACGGCTCGTGATAAATACAGCAATCCGCAAAAACGCGCTCAACTTTCCGTAAAAAAATGGAGAATCTACGGAGAAACACACTCCGTTAAAATATGGAGAATTCGTGGAGAAACACAATCCGTAAAGAAATGGGAAATTTACGGAATCTCCATTCCCAAAATTAGAGTAACTTTCTCCATAAAAATATGGACTACATTTTTGACAGTGTGGCCGCACACAAGTACGACCAGTCCACGCTGCTGTCCGCGTCACGAAGCATGTTGAGTAGCGCCGGACATTGAAGTACCTGCCTGCGTATCAGCTCCTGCGCCGCCTGGACCGTTAGGTGGATATCGCTGAGCAGGTGCGACACCGTTGCCAACTGCTCCGCGTCCCGGAACAGGTCGTCCACCGGCCTGCTCAGGAGCTGGACGAGCCGGCGATGGAGTTCGGCCATGCCGAGAGGGCTCCGCTCCGGATGCATACGGCGGCCTGCCGATGCTGTCCAACGTTACTGTCCACGGGGTGAGTGGCACGGTCTCGTCGACCCAGGCGCTGGTACGGTCGACTGGTCCCGGCTGGGCCACTGCAAACTGGTATGTCGGCAATGGAGCCCGCGGAGTGATGTAAGTAGGACTCACCCCGTGCCCGCCGTCGTAGGATCCGGTGGGCGCCGCCGAGGAAGCCCAGGTCACCGCTGGCGTACACTGAGAAAACCTTACAAACTATTTCGGGCCTTACAAAGAAAAGTAGTTTGTATAACAAAGTGTTTTGAGCATACATAAGCTTACAAAGAAAATACTTCGTAATTTACAAACTATTTCTTCGTACAACAAAGTATTTTTGTTTGTTATATGTATGCTCAAAATGCTTCGTAAGGTTTTAAGAGTGTAGGAGTGCTTCGTGCGGCCGGCTGCGGTCCGGATACCTCCGGGTAGAGCGTTGGCGCGACTGGGCTCGGAGGTCCAAGGTCGTAGGAGTAAGTCGCTGCGACGTTGGGAAGTATTGCTTGCAGCACTGCCGCGAAGTAGTGGGCGTCGAACACGTCGTAGCCCACCGCCTGTAGTGCCGCGCTGCAACGCGGTTCTTCTGCCAGAGTCCGGAGGAATGCGATGAGGGCGCGCAGCGAGGGCGTGGCGGAGTGTACACGGCGCTGGAGGGCGATGGCGTGTGTGTCCATGCTGAGTGCGCGGACGACTGTGCGGTCTAGGGAGGCAGGGAGAGGTTGAAGTTTCGGGAGAAGTGGGGCTGGTTCGTTGAAGGGGAGGCGCCTGGCGCCCTAAGGGTCACTCTCCCGCCCCATCGGCTAGTCTCTAATCGCGGGCTGGTCTCGGTTTGCCGCGATTTGAAGAGGGGGAAAGAAAGTGAAGAATGCATGTATGGAGGGGAATGCGTAGGCGGGGCATGAACGGCAATTTGCGCGGGCTTAGACTTCTATTGGGGCGGACCCGCGTGGCCTAAACGACCAAGAGAGCCGGTGGTGGAGCGGGGCTTGTTCGCTCACTTCGGGGCGGGCGCGTGGTGGGGGTTGCGCGGGGCGGAAGAATAGAGAGACAACTAGCGCGTAGAAGGCCTGGAGGACCGCCCCGACACACGCGAAGAGATGCCTGATAATTGCACCGCTAATAACAGCTCCCGTGGTGCTCCGGATAAAAAATATAATTAGGCAGGCGGCCACAAAAACTGAAGAATACGTTCCAATTGTTTGGAGCCAAGACAGCAAACGACCCCAAACGAGGTTCGCTAAAAAACCGACGTCTTGGGAGTCCAAAATATGATTAATTTGGAACGGAGCGGACGGCACATCCAGGCCCTGAACGCGGTGAACTAGCGTATCTATTACTGCGTCGCGAACGGCAGGGAACTGCAACGCGCGGTGGATTTCTTTCACTGTATCTGGTGGGTAGAGGCCGGACGAGCTAATGGCGGCGTGGAAATCTAAACGCGGGACCCCGGAGGAGTGCGGTGCCAGGAGATGCGGCGTTACCGCCGCGGCGGAGCAATTTGGAGTGAATTGAAGCCAAACGTCGTCCAGGCGATGTAAGACCGGGAACGACGGATCGCAAGCGAGCGGTTCGGATACATCCTTGAGAAGTTTGGTCATGGGGTTGAGAAAGATTCCCCTGTTGCCGTGCCACACCGGTATATCCGAATAGCATTGTGTCTCTTGGCGCAGGGCGACCTGAACGGGGGCGCACTGGGCTATATAAATGGCGGATCCGCGGACTATGGCCGTATGGCCCGGGGCCTGCTTGAGCAGCGCGCCGACTTTATCGGGGTGGAAACGCGCGTCGGCCAAAACCGTTAACAAAGATCGGCGCCTACTCTCGCAAATTTCGAAAATTGCCCATTCTGCCAAATGCGTCGCCTACACGTGCGCTTCGAGCGTCTGGAACAACGCCTTGGTATCGGTATACAGGATGGGCTCGGCGTTACTGTGGTGCACCGCGCTCAAATTTGGTATTGCATCCGCGGGGGCAGGGAACGAGACGAAAATACGGTCATGCTCCGTTGCTCTAGAAACTCAAGAGAGTGCATGGCATGCTGCACCTGGGAGTAAACCTCAAAGCACGCTCCAGCGTGGAGAGTGCCTGCAAGCATGCTCTACCCTGGAGCATGCATGACAAGCATGCTCCACGGTGAAGCATGCTTGCAAGCACTCTCTAGGAAGAAGCCTGCTATTTCGTTGATGTGAAGCCTTTATAAGCACACTCAATCCAAAAGAGTGCTTGCAAGCATGCTCTACCATGGAGCATGCTTGTCATGCTTGTCATGCATGCTCCAGGGTAGAGCATGCTTGCAAGCACTCTCCACGGTGGAGCATGCTTTGAGGTTTACTTCCAGGTGGAGCATGCCATGCACTCTCTTCAGTTTCTAGAGTGGGTACATGAGGCCGGAGCACACTATCACTGCCGGGCTAAATACCTGCAGGGCGAGGGTTGACCTGTTGGACGCGACCGTGACAAATGTGGCGTTATTTGGCCACTCTGTGAAGTTGGCCGGTCCCTGGTATATTCTGTCATAGTCCCCAATGCAGTCCGGTGACGCTTCGACGTTCCAAAAGATAACGCCGTCCTTGTCGTCCTGACAAGAACCCCTGTGATACTCACACCGAGCCCCACTGGGGAAAGTAAGCATGTTGTCGTCGAGGCTGAGTGTGGCCTCGCCGTTGCTTAGTGTTACGTCCATATTGGCCGTACCGACAACTGGCGTGTCCGGGTCAATGGCTCGCGGCGACCCGTAGCACGACGATTTTTCCCCCAGCGCCCCCTGTATTACGAACCAGAAGTCGGCTGTTTTATTGACGGGTATGTTCTCCATTCTATGGCCAAAGAAACTCGCGTTATTGTAAAAGTGGGCGTAACGGCAACTCCCTTGCGACGGAAAATAGTGGAAGAATTTAGTGCCGCATATGGCCTCCCCGTTCTGCGTATGAAAGATGTTTTGGCAATAACTGTACCTGGCGTGGACGTCTACCGCGCACGCCCAATACTTAATAGGCCTGTACTTTTTCTTCTGAATGATTTAAGCCGACCGAAACACGGGAGGGGGTGCGAGGGAGGGATGGACACACGGCTGCACGTCTACTGCACTGAACACTGTCAAGTTGAGCGTGCTGGCCTCTCAGTCATAAGCCAGGAACGCGGAAACAAGTGAGTGCCCTGCTGGCCCGGAGGCTAACGTTACGATACTTAAGGTGGCCGCGTAGCAGTACCCGCGCGCCATGACAGAAGGCGGAGCAGGGTGGGCCCCGAGTCCTGCAAATCGCGCGTGCTGGGTTTGTCAGTGACCCGGGGATGCCAAGGGCAGCGCGTTGTGGCCGATTCATGCGCGAGCCGGGTGCGCGCTGGGCGGGCCGACGGCGCACCAAAAAAGGAGGGAGAGAAAAAAAACATTTTTTTTTTTTTTTGAGAAAGAAGGCAATGGTGGCGGCGCCAGTTACTGAGGGCTATACAGTTTTTTTTCTTAACAGACGGTCCGCCAGCGCGGTTTACTGGATTAGCGGTTGTGCATCATCCCGCCTATAACGCCAGCGCCGAAGGAAGCGAACAGGCTGTAGCAGGGTGTGCACAATGGTTGGCCGCATGGCGTCCCGGAGTACGTCCGGAAGGATAGACAGGACACGCGGCGCCCGCATTAGTGTAGAGACAGGCCTCCTAGGTCGGTGCCGAGGCCGCTCATACACGTGCTCGTCGGAGCTGCCGCTGCTCGAACCGTCGGCACCGCGGTCGGGGCCGGTCCCCATCACTACCTGTTGATCGAGGGAGGCCGCGCCGCTCGGCCGGCGGAGGCTACTCGGGCCAGCCCCATGGCCCGGCGGGACGGCGGGCAGGGACTCCAGTCTGTATTGTTCCGGGGCGGGCCCCGGCGGATATGGGAAGCGCAGCATCGCCAGGGTCCGGCGATCCGCCGAATTATTGATAATTGCTAGCGCTGGCGTTAAGTGGACCCAGCGCACGAAGTTTAGACGAGCAAGGTCTGTGCTCCAGAACGTTATGTCCCGCTGGGCTACCCATTCAAGAACGACACGGAGGATGGCGTTGAACCACGGAGAGCCCACCTTGTTTCTGCAGCTCGAAAAACTGATACATCTCCGGATCGTGAATGAGCTCCACCTCGGCTTTGGTAAATTTGAGGGCCTGGCACCATGTCAAGGAGGAGACAGACACAAAGTGACACACTTCCAATCCACATTTTTCAAAAGTCGTGGCCTTGAATTTGGTGAAAAAGCAGGCCAGAAGCAACACATCACTCGTCAAGTAATGCGTCATGTAGTCGAGCAGCGACTGACATCCCAGACCATCCCACACCTGCTGCCCTCTGGCGTACTCCTGCTCCGACGGCATGGACTTTGACAGAGACGAGTTGAAGGCGGCTCGTGGTGGTAGGCTTGTCTCTTCACACAACTGCTTGTACGATTGAACGTGTTCATAGCAGAATATCCCCTTCTGTTTGAGCAGAGCCTGGTGCGCCGGGTCTGGGTACGTGTGCTGCAGAATTTTAAGGTCCTGCTCCTGAAGATCCTGGGTGATCTCGTCCATGGACGACTGGAAGAATTGAAAACTGTCCAGTAGTTTTACGCTGCGGCCCTCCTCGCCGATAAAGATGTTAGCACTGCGATACGTGTCGAGCGTCTTGGCCAAGACGCTAATCCGTTTGTTCTCCAAGGCGGGGTGCTGGACGAACGATGGAAAGACGTGGTGGGCGTCTTAACCGAAGGCATTGTGTGCGACCAGAGGCAGGAACGTGGTTCTCTTGACGCCAGAGTTGCACTGAGCGTGAGCCGCGCCGCGGTAATTTTCCTTCTCTTGAAGATGGTCGTGCTCCCTCACACGGTCCTCGGGGGACCTGAACCCTTTACCGCAGAGATAGCATGCGTTAGCGCGTTCAAAGTCCGCCTGCTGCTGGATCGACATGTGCAGAGGAAAATCGGGCCTCTTCTCCCAGAGCTCCTGCTCCAGCTGCAACACCGAGTCCACAAAATGGCGGCCGACGTCCTTTTCCCCGGTGTGCGTCACCATACGGACCACGTCTCCCTTCCAGTCGACGACCACAATAGAATAACCTACGGGCTCGTGCTGCTGAGTCCTCGCCGTGGTGGCGTCCGCGTCGACGGGCAGAGGAACCAGGACCAACTCCCAGTCGTAGTAGGCCGTGTAGGGCACCCTTTGCATTTTCGGGAAGTGTCGAAAGTCGAAACATTCGACAGAGTCCGGTTTGGCGTACTCCACCCTCTGAGCACCAAATTGTCGACACAACAGTTCATGTTCCTCCAGCCTTTCTTCGGTCGGAAACCGATTGAGGCAGTAGCAGTGCTCAGTAGAATCTGCGATGCTCCGTGCGAGTCTGTGTGTAGCCAGAAACGCGAGGACGTAATGATTGCATCCCTCGTCAGACAGAATCAATAACGTCACGTGATTCTCTTTTTTCTCCGGGGCGCAGTGCAGGGGAATGATTAAATGTTTGCCAGTTTCCTGACCATCGTCCCCCTCATCCTCGACACCCAGCACAGTAAGACTGATGGTGGGGTTTAGCTGCTCGAAACGACGCATGTCGCACACTTTCTTGGGCGTGTAGTCCAGGCTGCCCATATTGAGCTCGTCCACATAGGGGGTGTAGTGGTCCTGCCGGTATGGGTGGTCCGCCGCCGGGTGCAATGCTGCTGCGACCGACAGACGGAAACAGTCGTGTGATCCATAATTGGAAACATTGACAATAGTTTTCTTCGAGTTTTGCAACCATATGGGGGTGGGGATGTAGCTGCTCGCCTTCAGGGGGTCACATCGCGCAATATTCAACTCGAGGGCGAGGACCTGGCTGATGACCCACGCGCTGCCCTCCAGACGCAAAAGTTCCGAGGCAGCCTGCACCTCAAGAATGGCACTCTCGACGTCCTCTTCAACGTGCGCACCAACCTTGAGGAGACTGTGTGTGTTGCTTCGAAGAAACGCTTCCTTGCGTTCCTGCCCTATATCACCGGAGCCGGACGGGCCGGGCTTTTCGCGGGACGCCGCGGCTGACACGACAAGAGTCCACTTTATACCCTGCGGGGTCTTTTGCACCTCGCGCCGAACCTTGTCCACAATTTCCTTTTTTAAATTGATGAGACAAAGCCCCAGGTCCAACTGGTTCTCAAGGGGTAGTGTGTGCACGGCCGCATTTTTCTGCATGCCGTACTTGGAAGTCCAAAGAGTATCCCCGCGAGGAGCAGCCTCTTCAGTTTCATCTTCGGATTCGGGCGGCGGGCGGCCTCCGGCCTGCAGTAGTATGCGGGCCTGAGTGCTGTAGTCTTGGCATGACGACAGATGCTGCTTGCGGTCGACCTGTGTGGGAAACATTTGCCGGCAATACAGACACATAAACGACACGGGACGGGAGCCGTGCACACGCTTACACTCAGGCAAGTGGCGTACGTACACACTTTTTCTCTGAAATACCTGATAGCACATATCACAACACCTTTCACTAGCATGCACTTGAAGATGTGCCGTCTGGAAGCGTTCTTTGTCATGGCCTTGGGGTCGATCTGGATGCCGACGTGTTTCTTGTCCCCGTCGACGAAGGCTTGCCTTTCCTCCTCGGTTTTGCACTCTGCCGGCCAGCCGGCTGACCCAGTGTCTCATGAAGCCACTGAAGAGCCCGCCCTCGCCTTTTTTGACGCCGTACAGTGCGCCTTCCTTGTAATTCCAAATTTCTTCGACGTCAAGTACCTGATAGCCCAGTTTTACTGCTTCTCAGACTTCGGGGATGGGCCACACCCCCTTCAGCGTGCGCTCTTCGGCATCGTTGTGCGGACACGGTGCGTGGTTCAGGTTTTCCCCGCACGTGCGACAGAGCACGAAGATCAGCCGCCCCGTGGGGGAGCGGTAGGGGAGCAGGGGCATGAAGAGGGTGCGGGGAGGAAGAATGGTGCGAGAAATGTAGCCTTCCAGGTTGTCCAAGGGGAGGGCGCGCGCTTCGGCGCCAACGTAGGGTAAAGTGCCGAACATGGATCAGGGTACCAATCATGGATCATTTTTGTTAGCGAGCTCGTACCGCCAAACCAAGTAACCAATTTTGTTTTTGAAAATTTTTCCAAGTAGTCAGCACGTTTGAGTGCTAGAATCACGTGCGGGAGAGCTGATCAATCTTACCGTAACCCTCACAATAATTAAATGAAAAAGTGTCTCTCAAAACGGGTCCGAAAACGGCCTGATTTCAGGTTAGGTTAGGAGTCAAAGTTCTATGCCTTATTCTGAAGAATCTTTTCATCAAAAATGTCTCAAAATTTTTTTGTGGCAGCTTCAGACAGTACCCTTTCACAATTCAGGTGACCGGAAGTTATTGGGCGGTCCCTGGCAAAACGCGAGGGGGGGTGATCCATGTTTGGGTCAGACCCAAACATGGATCATTAAAATCAGTGAAATTTCAAATCCGTCTAAATTTCAAAGTATTTGTTCTCAAGTGTTCAATTCTTGAGAAAAGGTTGTCCTTGTGAGTATCTCGAAGTGTATCGAAAAAAATTTAGATCACCGCTCTGTTGAGTTGAAGTACGGGGGATTTCTAAAAAGTGATCCATGTTTGGTAACCTTACCCTACACGTCTGGGTTCCCGATCGGGTACTCTTTGAAACAACGCACGCCTGGGTACAGTGACTGGAAGTCGTAGTAATTCAGTCTCTCTCCTGCCTCCAGGTCGCATTTGTAGTAGCTCTGGAAGGCGCTTGTCCTGCCTCCGTAAAGCGCGGCGCGCTCGTCGCCAGGACGGGTGGTGGGGCGTAAGGGTTTGCTTCAAAGAGTCTGCCATGCGGGGATCGCTATCGGAAAGGTGAAAAGATGGAGGCCAACACAGTGTTTTTTTTTAAAGGTTGTGACAAGATTTATTGAATTATTGGGAAAAAAACACTGTAAATCAAATGGTGATGTCATGACAGAACTGTCTCACCGAAAAAGGGTGATACTAAAGTGTATCACCGTAAAAAGTTCGTACACGAATGTATCACCGAAAAAAGGTCGTACTCAAATGTATCACCGAAAAAGAGTGATACTTCCTCAGGAAAACAAGTGCCCATCTCACTGATGTCTGACCATTTTTCGGTGATACATTTGTGTACGACCTTTTTTTCGGTGATACATTCGTGTATGACTTTTTTTCGGTGAGACTTTTTGTATCACCGGAAACGGGTGAGACGTCTCACCCTTTGAATTGCAGTGAAGCAGAATACAGGCTTTTGCACACACACGTGCAGACGCGGTGACTGACACACACACACACACACACACACGCGCGCGCGCGCGCGCGCGTTGACATGGTTGTGGACTAGATAAGAGGTCAATACAGACAATATGAAAAAAAAATAATTAACACCACAAAAAAAACTGAAATCCTATTTAAATTTTATCGTGAGCTCTTCCTCCTTCGCAAAACGCACCGCGCGTGCGCGCGCACACACACACACACACACGCACGCACACGCACGCGGACAGACGCGGCACCGGGAGCGAGCACACACACACACGTCTTCAATCATTTACATAGTACATAAACATCTTTGTCGTCATGTCGGCGTGTCTGAACGCCAGGTCGTTGTACAATTCGCCCTCTCAATCCCAGTCCAATTTTATGAGATGGCGTGGGACAAGCTGACGGTCCCCGACTTTCGCCAAAACAGCCGGTACCTCATTTTCAAAATGGCGAGTGGTAAAATCGCAATCCTCCGGCCACTCGCCCTTAAGACCCTGCAAGAACTCGACAATCCATTTTTCAAGCTTGGATTCCAGTTTGCGCAACACATTTACACGCATGGCCATCTCCGGGGCCATGGTCAGTAGATTCAGCACTGAGACTTTCGCCAAGACCACGTAGGTTTCTTTCTCACCCCCCGTGCGCGCGAACCGTAGCCCGGGCTCGGCGTCACCCAACAGTTGCCCCTTCACTGTTAGTCAACGAATGTTACGTCATATTCGTTTGAATGTGAATTTTGTCAAGTTCTTTTGAATATGACGTCACATTCGTTTAAATGTTGACCTACGTTCAAACGAATGTGACACCCTAATTTAACGGCCGTGTCACGTACAAACGATTGTGACATTGTATTCAAACGAACGTGACAAAATTCACATTCTAACGAATATGACGTCACATTCGTTGACTAACAGTGTTCACCTCCAAGTCGCCGTACTGGCGTCGATATCTGTGAGGCGTGGGATGATCAAAGAAAGCAAGAATCTGGTCCCGCCACTTGGGCTCCAGCAAGAGCCCAAACTCATCCTGCCGGAGCTTGACACCCAGCCGCATGTCACTCTCCAGCGCCGCGACGACGGACCCGTGCAGGTCAGTTCAGTTTATACAACTGAGCCATGAGGCACGCGCACTGTTGATCGAAAAAGACGAGCTGCACCCCACATCCCGACTGGGAACACGGCCCGTAGTTAGGGTGCCCAGTGACGTCGGCGGGAAGGGTTGCTTCACCACCCACGTGCGAGGCAAAGCGCACGATTTCGGTGGGCGGTGATGCGTGCAGCAGCGCGGGAGAGAGGCGAGAGTCGCACACGCGAGCTACGCTACCGTCTCTAAACTTAATCTTGTACCCGACCGACACGACGCAGCCGTCATGCCAACCGGGCGATAGCGACCGCCACGACTCGCTAGACATGGACCGGGCGACACGGCATTAGATCGAGCACTGCAAAAGTAACGCCTGGGATTCCCAGACGCATATTGGAGAAAAAGGCCCATCTTCCAGGCGCCGCCTGGGAATCCCAGGCGGTACTTTTGCCGTGAGGGATCTAAGACTCTACGCCGCCGCCCCGGCTCGTCCCCCCGCTGCGATGGGCCCCACCGCAAGGGGCCCTAAGTTTTATTTCTTTTATTAAACTAAGTTCTTTGTCAAATAATGTTCAGTTTTGTGTTTTTCATCCTGCTCTGCGTCACTCACAAGGAGCGTCCCAGGGTTGCAACTGGGTAACCCGCATTAAGATGATAGACGGACAAGGACGATAGACAAAAGGGTAAACAGAGAAAGCAGACAGAAAAGAAGAAGAGAGAATGTTGTGCTGAGACTCGTGGCGTCCCAGTCGTTCGAGACTTTAGCTCGATTTCGCCATGTCCCTCGACTGAACTCGTCGGGTCGGCTCGGGATCGATTCTCTGCTCCGCTCTCGTGTGGCCAGGGGCTCAAGGATGAGAAATAAAGAGGCGTCGTGTACATAGTACTAAAGACCAAGTCATTGTTTATTGCTCGCTGGTGTCCTCTCTAACCCTCTCATTACAATCGTTGGACTTAAGCTTACTAAGCGCCTGGCGACGTCGTCCTGCTGCGTGGGGCGTCGGCTCTTCTGCTGGTCAGGTGCTACGGTGAAAGGTGCTGCGCTCCAGGAGGTCCTCGGTGGAAGAGAGCCGCTCCGCCCTTCACCCGGCTTCTTATGTCCCTCACCGTGGTGAGAGGGGAAGACTCCGGTCGGTGGTGAAAGGTCCGTCCTCCGGCACCGGCCAATCCCGGCTCCCGCCGAGGTGTAGGCGTGGCTCCCGTAAGGCGCTCCGACCTCCCACCCGGCGGCAGAGTGCGTTGGGTTGCCTCCCCTCCCGGCGCTCCCCGAGCTCCGTCGGCCGGTCCGGTAGGGGGGAGAGTCTCGGCGCCTGATGACGTCACGCCGCCTTTCCTCCTCCCCCCGGCGCAGCCCGGTCGTGGATCAATACCAGGGTGTCGTGACGGAGACGGAGTGGAGGGGGGGGGGGGGGGGGGTCCGAGGAGTCGCGACGTCGCGCGGGGCCACAGGTCCCCGCACGGCACAACATCCCCGACCCCCGGCACGAAAGGCGTCCCCGCCTTTCTGATGGACGACCACGGGCTGGAGGTTGTGCGGCGACAAAGGCTGGCCGGTTGGTGGCGACGCATGGGCCGCGTCCAGCGGCCAGGGCGGCAAACGCGCGAGGAGGTGTCCCGGTCGAGCCGGCCCCCGTAGCTTCGAAGGCGGGCTGAGCCAGGTGCCGGGAGGAGGGGGGGGGGGCCGGCGTAGAACTTGGAGCCGTCGGAGGTGTGGCCGGTGGTCACCCCCTCAGTTTGCTGCGGGGTGCCGCCGCGCGGGGGTTGGAGCCGTAGGGACCGGCGCCGTTGACGACCGGAGACGCTGTGCTGATTTGGATTTACCGCAACTGGTGAGGGCAAAAGATTAGCAGCCTGCGAGCTAACGCGCAATGCAAGGTCTTGGCACAAACATTAAGACAAACAAGATTACATGAAGTTTTCAAGCGAAGTACCAGGATTATGATTAGATCAGAAGGAGTCAAGGGTCCCCGCTGATGGAGCGTAAGCGGTGAACCGCGTGGGCGATATGATTGAAATGCTGCCCGCACTTAGGGCGGCGGCGATCAGGCGACTGACCGAAGCAAAAGAGAAAAAAGAATCGAAACGCGCAGCGAGGAGCCTTGACTTCAATGCCTAAAATAAGTCTACTTGTAACGATAAAGCGAGACGACGCAGCGGGTGCAGCCAGAACGTATTTTTTGTAAAAAAAAGGATGGTTACTCTGCCGGCTGTTTCGGCGTGAGCGACAGCGTAGGTTGCCGGATGACAAGAGAAAAAAAGGAAAAAAAAAAGGCAAACCGGATGAACTAAAGGAGAATTTCCCCTGTTGGGAAATGCACCGTTTTTGCTGAGGTAGGCGCCAAACTACACCCGCGGGGTCGTTTAGACCTGAATCTTAATTTTTAAAGGTTATTGCGAAATACTACAATTGTAAGTAATACACGAGTTAAAATTGTTAATACATAGTTTGAAGCGAAGTCGATTACATATTTAATTAAAGAAAGACGTGCATGCGAAACGTCTGGTTAACACACAAAACGTTTTTAGATTATAAGTTTTGCATCCGGTGATGGAGTGCACGGGATTAATACAAAAAACTTTGGTTAATAGTTTTAACGCAAGAGCGGTTACATGACGAAGCAAAGAACAAGACAAGAATGCATTTGAGTTAGCGGTTAGGAAACGCACATGATTACGTAAATTATATAATAATGGAGCAAGAGCGGTAAAACTTCTTTGCTCTCCTTTGGTTTTTTTTTTACAGCGCTCACTGGCAACTTTGGTATGTTAAGATAAGTTGGTAGGTCGACCTGGAAGAGAACTAAAAGATTAGTGCGCGAGGTGACCAGCGGGATCACCGAGGTTGCAAAAAAAAGGAAAAAAAAAAAGGTCCAAGTCGACGGAAAAGGCATTACAGATCGAAAGATTTACAATGCTTTCTTTTTTTTTTACAGTTATTATATTATGTTTTTTTTTTTTGTTTTTTTTTGTAATTTTTCTTGTTGTTGGTTTGAGTCAACAATAAAGATTGGAAGCCAATGCAGCTACATAAGTATTATTATTATTACTACTATCATTATGAATATGATGACCAATATGAGCCCCTTTTTTTTATTATTTTTTTTTTATCTATGCGTATTAAGTTCTGATAAGGGGGCGTACCCGAGGGGCTGACGGCTGAAGGCCCTAGTGCGCCTCGGGCCGCGCAAAGCACCCTGAATGCCGGGTTCGCCGCGAGGCGAAGTCACAAAAGAAAACTAAAAAGGCGACCCTGAAAGGAGAATACATGGATTATACAAGTCGCCGATGAAAGACAATAAATATAGCTGAGCGCTTGTTTGGCTAAGCGGGTACACGGCTTGGCATGCAAGCGTACAGCAGCGTAACTAAAAGCGAAGAACAACGCTAGAACACTACCGCGCGAGCGCTCGGGGCAGCGGAAGGCGACCCGCGCTGCATGCGAGTATATCACAGTGACTGAGCGAACGGCCGTTTGCCTGGCGTGCACGGCAAAGTTTTAGAACGATGAAAAGTAAGACTAGAAAATAACATAGATAACTTTATATTAAAGGCAATTATAATAAGCAAAAGCGACAAACTATCATCTCGGCCGGAAGGGCGGAACTACAAGCTAACGGGCGCCCCGGCGGATGGACTGCGGGATGCCGATTATAACGGATGTCCGTGTTGCGTGCGCTAATTGCGCCACGGCGCGGTCGCCCGGGGGTGGGGCGGATCCGTAGTGCGGCGCCCCGCGTCTGACGTCCGCAACCCCAAGACGGTCGCCCCGCCCACCGCGGGACGGCCAGCCGCCAATTGCCGCAGCGGGGGCACTCGGGTTACCCGCCGCGGCGCGCCGAACAGCCGGTGTACCGGTTGCGCTTCCGGCGGCGACGCGGGCGACGGGGGCGGGCAAGATGGATCGGAACCGCGAGGGGCGCCCACTCGCGGGCGCGGCAAGCGGATCGGTGACGCGCGGCACGGACGCCCGGATAGCAGCTCCTGGGAGCGTAGGGCGCGGCCGGTGCGTGATCCCGCTGATGGCGCGGACCCGCGGGAAGACGACGGCACACTTAGGCCCCCCGAGGACCGAGTCGCGGCGAAGGGCGACCGTTCGGGGGAGGATCCGGACGAGACCGTACCTTGGCGCTGGCGGCGTGGGCGTCTGGCCGCACATAAGTACGACCAGTCCACGCTGCTGTCCGCGTCACGGAGCATGTGGAGAAGTGCAGGACGTTGAAGGACGTGCCTGCGGATTAGCTCCTGCGCCGCCTGGACCGTGCTGTGGATGTCGCTGAGCAGGCGCGACACCGTCGCCAACTGCTCCGCGTCCCCGAACAGGTCGTCCACCGGCCTGCTCAGGAGCCGGACGAGCCGGCGATGGAGTTCGGCCATGCCGAGAGGGCTCCGCTCCGGATGCATACGGCGGCCTGCCGATGCCGTCCAACGTTACCGCCCACGGGGTGAGCGGACCGGATTCGTCGACCCAGGCGCTGGTACGGTCGACTGGTCCCGGCTGTGCCACTGCAAACTGGTATGTCGGCAATGGAGCTCTCGGAACGATGTAAGTGGGACTCACCCCGTGCCCGCCGACGTAGGATCCAGTGGGCGCCGATGGGGAGGTCCAGGTAACCGCCGGCGTAGGAGCGTTTGGTGCGGCGGGCTGTGGTGCAGACACCTCCGGATAGAGCGTTGGCGCAACCGGGCTCGGAGGTCCAAGGTCGTAGGAGTAGGTCGCCGCGACGTTGGGAAGTATAGCTTGCAGCACTGCCGCGAAGTAGTGGGCGTCGAACACGTCGTAGCCCACTGCTTGTAGTGCCGCGCTGCAACGCGGTTCTTCCGCCAAAGTCCGCAGGAATGCGATGAGGGCGCGCAGTGATGGCGTTGCAGAGTGTACCCGGCGCTGGAGGGCGATGGCGTGTGTGTCCATGCTCGATGCGCGAACGACTGTGTGGTCCAGGGAGGCCGGAAGACGTTATCGGGAGGAGTGGCGCTGGCTTGTGGAAGGGGAGGCGCCCGGCGCTCTAAGGGTGACTCTCCCGCCCCGTCGGCTAGTCTCTAATCGGGGCCGGTTTCGGATTAACGCGATTTAGGGAGGGGGAAAGAAAGTAAGGAAAGCATGTACGGAGGGGAATGCGTAGGCGGGGCATGAACGGCAATTTGCGCGGGCCTAGACTTCTATTGGGGCGGACCCGCGTGGCCTGAACGACCAAGATAGCCGATGGTGGAGCGGGGCTTGTTCGCTCACTTCGGGGCGGGCGCGTGGTGGGGGCTGCGCGGGGCGAAAGAATAAAGAGACAACTAGCGCGTAGAAGGCCTGGAGGACCGCCCCCACACACGCGAAGAGATGCCTGATAATCGCACCGCTAATTACAGCTCCCGTTGTGCTCCGGATAAAAAATATAATCAAACAGGCGGCCACAAAAACGGAAGAGTATGTTCCAATCGTTTGGAGCCAAGACAGCAAACGACCCCAGACGAGGTTTGCCAAAAATCCGACGTCTTGGGAGTCCAAAATATGATTAATTTGGAACGGAGCGGACGGCACATCCAGGCCCTGAACGCGGTGAACCAGTGTATCTATTACTGCGTCGCGAACGGCAGGGAACTGTAACGCGCGGTGGATCTCTTTCATTGTATCTGGTGGGTAGAGGCCGGACGAGCTAATGGCGGCGTGGAAATCTAAACGCGGGACCCCGGAGGAGTGCGGAGCTAGGAGCTGCGGCGCCGCCGCGGCGGAGCAATTTGGAGTGAATTGAAGCCTAACGTCGTCCAGGCGATGTAAGACCGGGAACGACGGATCGCAAGCGAGCGGTTCGGAAACGTCCTTGAGGAGTTTGGTCATGGGGTTAAGATAGATTCCCTTGCTGCCGTGCCACACCGGTATATCCGAGAAACATTGTTTCTCTTGGCGCAGGGCGACTTGAACAGGGGCGCACTGGGCTATATAAATGGCGGATCCGCGGACTATGGCTGTATGGCCCGGGGCTTGTTTAAGCAGCGCGCCGACCTTATCGGGGTGGAAGCGCGCGTCGGACAAAATCGTTAACAAAGATCGGCGCCTACTTTCGCAAATTTCGAAAAATTGCCCACTCTGCCAGATGCGTCGCCTGCACGTGCGCTTCGAGCGTCTGAAACAACGCCTTGGTATCGGTATACAGGATGGGCTCGGCGTTACTGTGGTGCACCGCGCTCAAATTTGGTATTGCATCCGCGGGGGCAGGGAACGAGACGAAAATGCGGTCATGCTCTGTTGGGTACATGAGGCCGGAGCACACTATCACTGCCGGGCTAAATACCTGCAGGGCGAGGGTTGACCTGTTGGACGTGACCGTGACAAATGTGGCGGTATTTGGCCACTCTGTGAAGTTGGCCGGTCCCTGGTACATTCTGTCATAGTCCCCAATGCAGTCCGGTGACGCTTCGACGTTCCAAAAGATAACGCCGTCCTTGTCGTCCTGACAAGAACCCCTGTGATACTCACACCGGGCCCCACTGGGGAAAGTAAGCATGTTGTCATCGAGGCTGAGTGTGGCCTCGCCGTTGCTTAGTGTTACGTCCATATTGGCCGTACCGACGGCGTGTCCGGGTCAATGGCTCGCGGCGACCCGTAGCACGACGATTTTTCCCCCAGCGCCCCCTGTATTACGAACCAGAAGTCGGCTGTTTTATTGACGGGTATGTTCTCCATTCTATGGCCGAAGAAACTCGCGTTATTGTAAATGTGGCCGTAACGGCAACTCCCTAGCGACGGAAAATAGTGGAAGAATTTAGTGCCGCCTATGGCCGCCCCGTATTGCGTATGAAAGATGTTTTGGCAATAACTGTTCCTGGCGTGGACGTCTATCGTGCACGCCCAATACTTAATAGGCCTGTACTTTTTCTTCTGAATGATGTAAGCCGACCGAAACACGGGAGGGGGTGCGAGGGAGGGATGGACACACGGCTGCACGTCTACTGCACTGAACACTGTCAAGTTGAGCGTGCTGGCCTCACAGTCATAAGCCAGGAACGCGGAAACAAGTGAGTGCCCTGCTGGCCCGGAGGCTAACGTTACGATACTTAAGATGGCCGCGTAGCAGTACCCGCGCGCCATGACGGAAGGCGGAGCAGGGTGGGTCACGAGTCCTGCAACACGCGCGTGCAGGGTTTGTCAGTGACCCGGGGATGCCAAGGGCAGCGCGTTGTGGCCGATTCATGCGCGAGCCGGGTGCGCGCTGGGCGGGCCGACGGCGCGCAAAAAAAGGAGGGAGAGAAAAAAAACTTTTTTTTTTTTGAGAAAGAAGGCAATGGTGGCGGCGCCAGTTACTGAGGGCTATACAGTTTTTTTTTCTTAATAGACGGTCCGCCAGCGCGGTTTACTGGATTAGCGGTTGTGCATCATCCCGCCTATTACGCCAGCGCCGAAGGAAGCGAACAGGCTGTAGCAGGGTGTGCACAATGGTTGGCCGCATGGCGTCCCGGACTAAGTCCAGAGGGAGATACAGGACACGCGGCGCCCGCATTATTGTAGAGACGGGCCTCCTAGGTCGGTGCCGAGGCCGCTCATATACGTGCTCGTCTGAGCTGCTGCTGCTCGAACCGTCGGCACCGCGGTCGGGGCCGGTCCCCATTACTACCTGTTGATTGAGGGAGGCCGCGCCGCTCGGCCGGCGGAGGCCACTTGGACCAGAAAGAGAAAGGAAGAAAGAAAGGAAACACACGCACTAATATTTGTTAAATGGAGACTACACACACCACACACACAAAGTAGGGTTACAAAAGAAAAAAAGAAAGAAACGGATGGGGAAAAACTAGCCGCGACGCGTGAGGGAGAGATTGAGAAGACTTGAATCGGTTGGGTGGCGTCTGCGCACCGTTAGAGGAGTGCGTTAAGGGAACGTACGACGCATTGCCCCGCGAGGCTCGAAAGAGTGGGCACGTCGACAGCATTCAAGTTGAGATTGGACGGGCGATGCGAAACAATTTGGCGGGGCCGCGGCTGAGCCTCGCTGAACAAAATTGGGGGCGGAGAGCGCCGACGGCGGCGCCGAGCTAGCCCCGGCGCGGTGGCCGGGGCGCGAGAACACGGCGGACGCCGCGACGCCACACGGGCTCGGCGACGACTGCGCAGACAATGCCGAGGGGGGTTGTTCGTCGAACGTCGGAGACACCGCCTGACTCCGGATGTTGACGCGAGCGCGATGAGACGCGACGCGGGGAGGCCGACCGCGAGGTGTAGCGGTCGGCGCTGGGCTGACGGACGACGAGATATTCGCACCGGCCGGTTCGGCCGGCGGGGTATGCGCGACGAACCGAATGACCAGTCCACCTGAGGGTCGGCGTCAGTCAGCGCTTGCAACAGGTCGGGCCTCGCGGCGAGTTGGCGGCGGCACAGGCGCAACAGTCCTCGGGACGTCCGGGAAACGCGCGAAATTTGCACCACCATGCTCACTATATTGTCCAGCGGCGGGCGTAGGGGCTTGGACGACGAGGGGGCGGCCAGAAGTTGAAGGAGCACTGCTTGAAGGCGCTCCATGGTACGCTGGCGGCAGACGGGCGAGCGGCTCCGCCAGGAACGGCGGCAGACTTGACGAATCGGAGACTGTTGTGGTGCGGGTTGGAGAGCCCCACCCCGCCAGGCGTTCCGAAGGTCCAGTGTAAATCTGCAAAGCACTGAAAGGCAGAGGCGGGCGGGGTGGTGCGAAACTCGGGAACCGGGACGGTGGCAAAACGGAGGGCGACCACGACGTAGAAGTAGCGGTAACGGACGCCGGCGCCGACGGCGCCGAGTAGGACGGCGGCGGTGAGTTGTGGCTCCAAGGGCGTACCAGCGCCGCCGGACGAGGCTGGGTGCGCGGCGGCGACAAAGTGTGGGCGTGGCACGTCGGGGGCGGCAGGGTCGCAGAGAAGTACGCGACGTCGTTGACGGCCGCCGGGGTGGAGATCACGGATTGAAGTACGACGGCCAAGTAGTAGATGTCGTAGACGTCGAACCCGATTGCTGCCAAGGCGGGTTCACAAATTGGGTCGTCGGCCAACGCGCGCAAGAACCACACTAACACACGCAAAGACGGAGTCGCGGATTGTACGCGGCGGGCGAGTGCCTGAGCCTGGCTTTCCATTGAAGGGCGGAAGACAGACCGGCGAGGGCGAGGAGCGAACTGAAGGAGATCGGGTTGGGTTCGACCAAACTCCCCAGAAAAAAAAACTAGGGAGAGGAAAAGGAAGACCCAAAAACAACAAGAGAGGGAAACGAAAAGAAGAAAAAAAAACGCGTGAACGAGGGCAATCCCGAGTAAACAGATCAATTGGGAAATGGAATATGCAATCGTAGCGCGAGGAACCTCCCGGAGAGAAAAAAAACGTGGAGGCAAACTAGGAAGAAAAGGGGTAAGAGGATTGGGCTCACGATGGCGAGGGGAGTGTGCCCGCAAAGGGAGGAGGGGAGGGGGGGGGGCCACGGGGATGGGATTGGCCCGCGTCCGACAAGAGTTTACCCTCACACGGCCGAAGGGGCGGGGTTTGGCGCGTGAAACGTCCAGGCGACGTTTTGATAGGCCGCCGTATGGGAAATGGGGGAAGACACCACGACCGCCCGGTGCCGAATGGGGCGTACGAGAATGGCCACGACGAGAGTGTAAAAGGCCCGGAACACGGAGCCAACGCATCCGAACAGGTGGCGGATGACGGCGCCGCTGACCACCGCGCCGGTTGTACTGCGGATAAAGAACACGATTAAACACACGGCGACGAAGACCGAGGCCCACGTTCCGAAGACGTGAAGCCAATGGAGAATGCGGCCCCAAATTAGCGCGGTAAGAAGGCCGACCTCCGCCGGGCCGAATAGTTGCTCGAGATGAAAAGACGAGGAATTAACGTCGAGGCCCTGCACGCGGTGAACGATTGTATTAATAACGGCCGCGCGGACTGCTGGGAACCGCAAGGCACGTTGAACGGCGCGCATGGTTTCCGGCGGATAGAGGCCGGAGACGCTGATATCCGCGTGGAAATGTAAATCGACCGCATGGGGTGCGGGCGGAGTGAAAAGCAAGGGTGTGACGTTGGCGCGCGAAAAGTTGGGCGTAAACTGTATCCAAGCGTCATGGACGCGATGGAGCACCGGGAATTTAGGGCTGCATTCGAGAGGGTCCGACACGGCTTTGATCAATTTATTTACTGGGTGGACGAACACGGGCCGGCCGCGGAACGTAACCGGGATGTCGGCGTAGCACCGCGGAGCGTGACGTAACTCGACGTCGACCTCGGCGCAGCGGGCAAGATAGATTGCCGAACCTCTTACCAACGCGGTGTACCCCCGTCTGGGGCGGAGAAGCGTCATGACGCCGTTGGGTTGGTAGCGCGCCGTGTCCAAGGCCGCCAAGAGGGAGGTACGGCGATCCTCGCAGAACTCGAAGATGGCCCACTCGGCTAGGCGGGTTGTTTGAACATGTGCCGCTAAAGTCTGGAATAGAGCTTTTGAATTCGCGTGAGCAAAGGTATCGGCGTTTTGCGCCGAGACAGTTCGCAAGTGCGGCATCACCTCGGACGGGGTCGGAAAGGCTACGAAGATACGGTCATACTCCGTTGGGGACATCACCGCGTCACAGATAATGACCGGCTTGGGGAAAATTTGTAAGGCTATTGTTGAACGTTTAGACGTAACGGTAACAAATAAAGAGTTGTTAGGCCACGTTGTAAAATTAACCGGGCCAGCGTAAAGCGTGTCATAGTCGCCGATGCAATCCGGCGCGGAAGTGATGTTCCAATACATGACGCCTTGTTTATCATCCACGCAAGACGCCGCGCGGTAGTCGCATCGCACCCTGAGACTGAGAATGGCGTACCCGGAATTAAGTGTTATCTCCATGTTGCCGGTCCCCACGACGTTGTGCTCCGGATCGATTTCGGGGCGAGGGGACCCAAAACAACTTCCGTCTTTATCGACCCAACCGCGTAACACCATCCAAACGTCCGTTGTTTTATTTTCCGGCAAGTTGGTCATTGCGTGACCGTAATATGAGGCGTTGTGAAATTTATGTGCGTATTGACAGGAGCCCAACGAGGGCAAATAATGAAAAAACTGGGTACCTCCGGGCACCTCCCCTGCCGGTTTGCGCCACAAATTTTGACAATAATAATACCGGGCGTGCACGTCGATAATACATTGTTGAAACGGGATTGACCGATACCTCTTTTTCTGCACGATGTACCCCTGGCGCATTACGGGAGGAGGTGCCAACGAAGGGTGAAGGCACGGGGCCGCGTCCACCGCGCTGTACACTGTTAAACTAAGATCGTTGGAGTCGCAGTCGTACGCCATCCAGGCAGATGCAAAGGCCTGGTTAGGCCACTCCCCCGAGGCCCACAAAATTATGACGATAGTAATGAGGAAGTGACCCGCCGCCATAGCGTGGGTGGCGCCGCCGCGAACACCCTGCAACACGCGGTGCGAAATAGGCGTTACGTCCACGACAACGGCTAGGGCAAGGCAGGGCCACACAATAAAGAGGTGGGGGGTTAATTTTTAAAGCAACCGCCGTGTATCAGGGCTGCGATCGCGAAAACGTTGGAGCAGCCTCACGGGGGTCAAGAGGGTGTGGACCACTGTAGGCGACATCTCCACCCGCATCAAACTCGGTATTTGGACACGGGGGCGAGAAGCCGGGACGACGGGGCCAGTGGCAGAGGTCAGTCGAGGTAGGGGCCGGGCGTATGCGTGGTCGCTGTCGTCAGGAGAAGAATCGCTGGACGTCGCAGGGGACCTCGGGGCCACTGGCGGTGGGACGGAGCGGCGCCGCGGGGGAGGAGTATCGCGCGTGGGTGAAAACGGCTGATTTTCGCCGTGGGCACTGCGCGGCCGCGGGGTCGCCGGGGCGTACTGCGTTGGTTCGGACGCAGGCGGATAAGGGAACTGAAGCATAATGAGGGTGCGCCGGTCCGCGGAGTTATTAATGACCGCGGCGGCGGGCGTAAGGCGGTCCCAACGCACGAAGCTCAGGCGACGAAGATCTGTGCCCCAAAATGTAATGCCGCGCCGCGCGACCCACTCACACACGAACCGAAGGATTGAGTCGAAGCGATCCTCCGAAAGCGTGTCCGTGAAATAATCACGCGTGATAACGCACAGAATCGTGCGCCCACGCTCAATACTGAAATGCAGGTACGGAAACGGAGGCATCTGGGACATGTGCGTAACCGTACGACAGGCGCACGCCGAAGGCCGTGGGATATCGCCGCGCGCGGCAGCAAACCGTATGACGGCACACGACTGCGGCAGGGTCGACAGGTTTCCGTAAAAGGCCGCAAACGCCATTCTGCAAAGAAAGGGGTGAATCGGTGTTAAAGAATTGACCGAGGGAAGGAGGGGGGGGGGGGTTGTGCCGCGCGTGTGCCGGAACGCGCCGGCGAAAGAAAGGAGGGAGGGGGGGGGGAACGGCGCGGAGGGGGGGGGGGTGTTGCCGCGCGTGGCTCAATGGGGAGGCGGGATCCCGGCGCGGAGGGTCGCGAAGGCGGGACCTGGCCATCGCATCCCTGGTGCGACTGCACCGTAAGGGCGGCTAGGGGGAAGAAAAAAAAAAGGCCAACAGTTGCAGTCGAGCGCGGTCCGGAGGGAGACGTTTGCAGCGACGCGGTCGTGACGTGCGGGAGCGGTAGTTATAAGGTGCGAAGAAGGACGCGAATGGAAAGTTTCGACGATTTGCTACGGCTTCCCGTCGAATGGGGGCACCCTTTGGCTCGGAAACCTACTGGACTGCAGAAGTTTTGCGTACGGCACGAGCTGTGTTACATCGACGGTACGTAAACTCACGCTTGCCCGAGGTGATTGCTCGGACGGCGGAGGAGGGCGAAATGACGCCGGAACAGTAACCCAGATTTCGTTTGGCGCAGCTGACGGAGTGCATCAGGCGCCACGAAACCCGTACGCCGAGGTATCCGAGGAGCACCACTTGCGGTTTTGGGGCCCGCCGGAACCGGGTAGCAGCGTTCACGAGGCGGCGCTAAGCTTCGTCCCGCTGCCGCCCCGGTTTGTGCACGTTGCTGAAGGCGAAGTGCAATGGCTCGACGGCGATGAAGGAGGAATACGCCTCGGCCGCGGCTGGATTCTATGTTTGGAATCGCACACGGGCACGTATCACACGACCCACCTGACGCTACGCCCCGGGGAAGAAAGGTACTTAATGAGGTGGGCGTGCCGTCGAGTGCGCCGCTGTCGCGGAGCGACAGTACGCGCGACGCGGACAAGTTGCGGATCGCGGTTGGTCACGTGAACCGGCTACGCCCCTTAATGCGACGCGGCGTCGAAGCGACGGGTGAATCAGTTACGCGGGAGCCGACACTAGGCAGGCGAAAAGAATCAAAATAAATAAAAAAAGAAATTTTGCAAAAAAAGGTTGTTTTTTTTGTGCTGTTGTTTTGCCTTGTTCCTTTGGAAAGAGAGGCCCGGTGGCGCGTCGCAAATTCCGTAACGCGGGCGGAGGCCCCGTCTAGAACGGGTATCGCATGTAGGTAAGCGCCCGGGCGCAGGCCGCGACTGCCGGCGACGCAAAAAGGAGGAAAGAGAGAAAAAAAAAAAACGCGGCCAACCGGCGCGCCAGCGAGTGATGTTGACGGGGGCTTTATGAACACTGAGTAAGAGAACCAGGTAGTGATGTGGCAGGCCGGCGCTAAAACAAAATCCACAGCAAGCTGAATGAAACACTGGACCTTAAATTAGGTTTCGCCCTGGGCGGGTGAAACGTACTTAATAGACCGGCAGACGTCAGTGAAAAGAAAACACAAATCGACGCGCACGCAAAAAAAAACGTTTTAGCAACCAGAACGGAAAAGGCGGAAAAGGAGATTAGCGATCGCCTGCCGGATGATTAAAGCGTGCGAAACTAAAAAGCGGAACGAAAATAAAACGCAAAACGAGGGTGGGTAGGGTACCGGTTTACCAGGGTCGCCACAACCCCTCCTCGTCTGAGGGATGCGCCGCTACGGGAGCGGTGAGAGGGCTCGCAGGGGCGCAGGAGGATTCGGCGGAAGGCCCGTCCGACGTGAAAGAGCCACCCGCGGCGGAATAAGAAAGGTCCACCGGTAGTGGCGCCATGTCGGCCGCGGCACCGGCGGTCTCGATGCCCCCTGACGGGCCAGCTCGGGGCCAAACATCTGGGGACCGGGGTGCATGCGCCGGCTCAGGCGTGGGCTCTTCGGGGGCGTAAAGCGAAGCTTGGCGCAATTTGGATGAGATGACCGAGGCCACAGCCGCCGCCCCTCCCGCCACGGTGTCGCGGCCAGGGAGGGGGTTGTCAGGGAAGTCCCACGCGATGGGATCTTCCGCCTTGCGGGATTGGATGACCGCGATGATTTTGCTGATCGCAAACGCCGCTGTTAGCTCGAACGCGATCTCGGTTGGCGTGGCGACTGCTTGCCACTGGGTAAACGGCCAAGCAGTGATTTTTAGATCATTTAGAAGGAGGAACGCCTTGGCGCGGTGTATTGCAACGTCCAAATGGCCGATTGCGACGGGAACGAACACACGGGCCTGCGGGTTAACTCCATGACGTTGAGGGTGGTACGCCTTGAGCACAAAGGGGCGCACCAAGGCCTCCTCGTGCGGCACCTCAACAGGGTGAAGAGTGACCTGGGTTCCCACGAACCGCGCACTGGCATATTTCACAGGCATCTGGACGGGGGTCAGGTGGAGTGGGGAGAAAACAACAGAAAATTAGCCAAATGTATAGCAAGCCGACTACAAAAAGAAGCCAGATAGCGCCGGGGACCATGGTGTTTGAGAGCCTCAAAGGCGCGTAACGATTCGCCGTACCGGCCTTGTTGGAAGGCGGTAAGGGAGCAAGGGGACTTAAACGCGGGCGCGAGCGAAAGACGATTGTCGCGGGCAGGCGCGAGCAGAGACCGGCATCGGAGCTCGCTGCGGGACCCGCTCTGGCGCGCCGGCCAACACAGCCACTGTGCGAGAGAGAGGTCCGAGAAAGCCGAACGTCCCGATAGGCATGTGCCGAGGTTAGCCGACTGTTGCCGAATGCACCGGGCCAAACGGGACCCGTTTGGGTGGCAAGCTCGCTGCGAGCCCGCCCGGGCCCGGGCTGGGCAGGGCTGCCGCTGCCACCAGCCAGCCAGCCGCGGCTGCGTGCGAGCGTGCGGGCCGGCCGAAGTGCCCGAGGCGAGGCGCTAGCAGCAGCAGCGCTGGCCAGCTGATCGGTCCGCCCCATCCCCTTTCCCTCTCACCGACACACACACATCGCCCGCCATTCATTTCGCGCTGACAAGACGGCAACAAAAACACTTGTGCTGGTCGCGGTCACTCTGCTATTGTCGTCGCAGACAGTTGGGTTCACGTTCACAGTGTACGGCGTGAATAATGGAAAACAATACTAATAGTGAGAGTGGGGGTGGAAGTGATGAGGACGAGGTTTTGGAGCAAGAACAGCGAGGTGACAAAGATGCTGCAGCTGGAGGAGGAAGTGGTAGTGCTACAAGGAAGACACCGCGGCGGCA
Source organism: Stenchaetothrips biformis (assembly GCA_030522485.1). Lineage (NCBI taxonomy): Eukaryota > Metazoa > Arthropoda > Insecta > Thysanoptera > Thripidae > Stenchaetothrips > Stenchaetothrips biformis. The sequence goes on along the minus strand of CM060087.1, from coordinate 6,750,438 downwards.
GACGAACAAGGAAAGGGAGGTCGAGAAGCAGGAGGTCCGGGAAAAAGTTAAGAATGGGGAGTATCAGTTGGCGCCCCAAGCACAAGCCAGTTATAGTACCTGCTGGGATCTATTTGAACTTGTATTGGATAAGGAAGGCAAGAAGACGAAGTGGGTCCACTGCAAGAAGTGTGACGACTTTGTCAAATGGTCAGGTACGGTAATTATTTTTCGTAACAGCGAAAGTGAGGCAGGGCGGGCAGCAGCAGCATTGCAATGCGTGTGCACTGTTGTGAGCACGTGTGCCATTTAGGTTGGGGTTGGGGGCGGCATAGGGCAGGCGTAAACGTCAAAGGCGTGGGTGGCGCCGTGGCGTGGCTCTGGCTCGTTCGTCGCATCGTGGTGGCGCGCACGCCGACCTTCGCGTCGACACGGGGCACCGGTGTCCTCCGCACCGTGGCGGCGCGCGCGCGGTGCGCGTCCACGCCCACCTTCGCGTCGTCTGGGACATCGGCGGCGTCCTGCGCACCGTGGTGGCGCGCACGCCGACCTTCGCGTCGACACGGGGCACCGGTGTCCTCCGCACCGTGGCGGCGCGCGCGCGGTGCGCGTCCACGCCCACCTTCGCGTCGCCTGGGACATCGGCGGCGTCCTGCGCACCGTGGTGGCGCGCACGCCGACCTTCGCGTCGACACGGGGCACCGGTGTCCTCCGCACTGTGGCGACGCGCAGCGCGGCCATGCCATGCTGACCTCGGCGCGTCCACGGCCACCTTCGCGTCGTCTTGGACACCGGCGTCGTCAGCTCCTCTGCACCGATGTTGCACCGGTGGGTGACGTGCACGAGTAAAACACATAGTTATATTTTGCACCTGACCATTTAAAAAAACTCGCTTTCTTGCATTTCGCACGCACGTCGCCCTGCTGTTGCTGTCCGCGTCCGCGACGGCCGCAGCTGTCTGATGAATTCACTGGTCTTTTTTTTAACCAGCCTTCGCTTTACCTTTATTGTGTTTTTTTGTTTAGGCACGTCACTCCTGAACAGGCAAACTTGTCGCCTTATCAAGCAAGGTACTACTATCTTGGTGAAGGCTCCTCTCCCTGCCAAAAAGGCAGCAAATGATGCTGCCGCTGAATTTGTTGTGATGGACCTGCGCCCCCTTGGTGTGGTTTCTGGTGACGGCTTCAAGGCGTTGGCACAGGAATTGATCCTGATAGGAGACCAGTACGGCAAGGTAGACGTGAACAGTCTGATGGGTGATCCTAAAACCCTCACAAGGCGCATCAAAGGGCTGGCTGGAAACGAGCGAGAAGGGCTGTTCCCTAATGTTGTAAAGGCTGCAAAAGCGGGGGAACTTTCATGCACCGTGGATTCATGGACAGAGGGTTCCAAGAAAAGGTGTGTGGTGTCATGCAACGTTATGTATCCCGCAATTAACCCAGAAACCAAAGAGTTAGAAGCGGCAACAAAAGTGTTTTTCACGAAGAAATTCCCTACTGGTGTCTCAAAAAATGCTGACAATTTAAGACATTTTGTGTTTGTAAATTTTGAAGAGCGAGGAATTCAATCAGAAAAAGTGAAAACCATCACGTTTGTGACAGACGGCGAGGCCGCTCTTGTTAATGCTTTGGAGGAATGTGAAAGAAACTATTGCATTGCACATGGGTTAAATATTGTTTACACTCATGCCACTTCCCCTAGCCACAAGGAATTTAAAAGTTTGACAGCAGGGGCAATTATAGTGGCAGACCAAGTCTACATTATTGTGGAAAATTGCCGCAAGCTGCGCACCTCAAAGGCAGGACAAGCCTCCATCAAGCAGGCCAAGCTGATTTTTCCAACAGAGTTTTCTACAAAATCTCGTGTTGTTTTTGTCTCCAAAAATTTCCAAAAGGCAAAGTTTAAATAATGAACTCTGGTAATATCATCACAGGTAAAACTAAGGCTAAACGTTACACCTTTCTTCAAGCATACTGGCGCTTACGCTTACGGCCTACTTGAAGCATACAGGAGCAAAACCACCCTATTCCTCTTATCTAAAATGCATGGGGAAGTTTTCTCTGTACACGCTTCAAGAAAGGCGTACGACCAGTACGCCCTTATTGAAGCGTAATGTTACGCCTTACTTTTACCAGTGATCTGACATTAAATGTGCTACTCCATTGTTTTCAGCCAGTGCACCTACGTCACATTCTTTTATTTTATTTTCAGATCCAAACTGTGCTGACCAAGGGTAAAAAGGAAGCGTGCCTGGAGCCTCTGGACGTTGGAAAATTGAACGACCTTGCTCAATTTCTAACGGATCTGGAGCTGGCTGTTGGCCGCGTTGGAAATGTGAAGGGAACAGCTTTGCCCGCGGTCGAAAAGCTATGCGAAGATAAGGAGGGAGACAGTGACTTCCTTAGCGAGCTACGGGCTAACCTTCGAGCCAATGAGAGTATAAAAGTGCTCAAATTCCTCAAGCTCAAAGAGGCGTGCAGCAACCTAGTCACATATCTCAAAGCCTCAGGGCGTATTGATGAGCTGAGCAAGACTCCAAAGCAATGCATGGATGTACGCTGGAACAGCACTTTTACGATGCTGAAGTCAATCTATGAGATATACGACGAGGTGAGTCGCTACACATGCCACTGTGGGCCGCACTCAGGAGTTCAAAATTCTAAACGCGGTTTGAGCTCCAGAGTCGCTAAATAGGACTCGAGCCGAACGTGTGACCCCACCAATGGATTGCTCTCCGAACGAGGAATCGATAGGTGGGGTCACACGTTCGGTTCGAGTCCTGTTTAGCGACTCTGCAGCTTCTCAAAACGCGTCTAGAGTATTGGCCACCTGCGCCGGTCTTCTGGCCCACGGCACGGCCACGCCACGGCCTACTCCCACTGTGCATGCCCTTTGGGCCGTGAAAGGAAAACGTCGCGCTTTTAGAGCCTACCCCTCTGCTCCCCTTTTCCTAACGCTTGACGTGTTGTGTCCAATAATCTCTATTTTCTTCTGTTTCAGTTGACAGCGCTCGTGGGCATAGAAAGGATGTCTGGTATTAACAAAGACCAGCTCAAGCAATTCATAGACCTTCTTAGCCCACTCAAGGATGTCACTGATAAAGTACAGGCAAAGAAAAAGGTCACATCCTCTCAGGCCTTGGTGGGGTTCGCCATTCTGAAAGATGCCTTTGCTCCGAAAGCTCACGACTCAAGTGAAATCATGGTTCTGAGGAAACGACTGCTCCAGGAATTAGTCACTGTCATTAAACTCAATGACAGTCACTACATTGCCACCTTCCTGGATCCGTCCTACCGGTCTCTGAAGAATCTGATGACACCTGAGGAAAAGAGACAGGTAAAAGCATGGAGCCATTGTGGTTTATGACGTTTCCAAACAAAATGCAATTGTGGCTAGATCAACTTGATACCTCCACAACCTAAAGAAATATTGTTAAAATGATATTTTGAAACAAACTTGATCAGGTAATATATTAATCTGATATCCTAAGTGCATGCTTTAAAAAAAACTTTGAAAATTCACTTATCTGGCTTGTTCTCTTCAGGATACTAGAGAAGTGGCTACAGAGGAAGGAATCAAATTTGCTAGAAGACATGCAGCACTGTAGTACATTTAATCCAGTGCAAAGACTCGTGACAACGTTGTGTGCTTTTGAAGAACTTGTGCAAAAGGTATTACCAGAATAATGAAAGATCTTAAATTTTTTTTTCTTATTTCTTTTTGATTGGAACTAAGTCAATCTAAGGTTTTCAGAGCTTTAAATCTTAGGAGTTATGATATTACCCTAGAGCTAATTTTCTTTTTCTTTTTCCCTAATTAGAGAATACAACCCCCAGGTTTGTGGGAAGCATCAGCCAACCAAACTGGAACAGTTTCAGTATCACAGAATGACAGCAGTGCTGGTTATTTACCAAAGTGTGGGTGATGGTCATGCTCTTTGGCTTAAATTGGTATGACATAAAATGTATGGCTGTAGGGAAGAAGTGATTTTGAAGATCCTGTATTTTTACAGAAAAATATACAGAAGATCTGGTTGTGTTTTTTCAATAAATATAGAGAAAACCAATCATTTATTTTTGTTATAATTTTATGTATTCTATGTGGTCATGAAATGACTTTATGGCGTAGCTTGGTTAACATTCATTTTCACATTGCAGAACACACATACTACGATTTATCACCCACACCAATCCTCTGTTCAAACACGCACAAATTCACTTGTCCGCAAAATCTCTCCCTAGGGGCTCGACCTATAAGGCCTCGCCTTGAGCTAGTTAAGTTTAATTACGTTAAAACGCACCGGGTTTGGTCACTTAGCGCCTGCGGGCTGTGCGTAGGCACGCCCGCAACACACCCGAGTTCAACGGGCTCGCTCTCAGCGCCTGCGAGCTGAGGACAGCCAAGCCCGCAACACACTCGAGTTAAACGGATTGCCTACCCTAGGGTTTGCAGGCGCTCCCACAGACAGTTGCCCAGAGTGCATTGCTATAGACGGCTGGACCACAAATGATCGTATGTCCTTCAAGTGCATTAGGTACTTGTGTTTTTGTTTGTGTGCGTCGTCTCTTCGGCGCGCTCTAAAACAGTGGGCCAGAAGACCGGTGGGGGCGGTCAAACTCCCGGACGCGTTTGGAGCTCCAGGTCGCTATATGGGACTCGAGCCGAACGCGTGACCCTACCAATGGATTACTCTCGGAACGAGGAATGCATTGGTGGGGTCACACGGTCGGTTCGCGCCCCATTTAGCGTCTCTGGAGCGTCCGGGATTTTGACCGCCGCCGCCGCCGCCTCCACCGGTCTTCTGGCCCACTGTGCCCCACATTGAGCGTGAGGTAGGCGTAGCTCTCGTTGCGCACGCACAGCACGTGCGTGCCCTTCTTGGCCACGTCGTCCAGCTTGCTGAAGGGCGCCGTGGAGTGGCCCGAGGCCAGGTAGCTGATGAGCACCGCGGAGTACGACACTGCAATTCAAAGGGTGAGACGTCTCACCCATTTCCGGTGATACAAAAAGTCTCACCGAAAAAAAGTAATACACAAATGTATCACCGAAAAAAAGGTCGTACACAAATGTATCACCGAAAAATGGTCAGACATCAGTGAGATGGGCCCTTGTTTTCCTGAGGAAGTATCACTCTTTTTCGGTGATACATTTGAGTACGACCTTTTTTCGGTGATACATTCGTGTACGACCTTTTAACGGTGATACACTTTAGTATCACCCTTTTTCGGTGAGACAGTTCTGTCTCACCCCTCAGATGGTGAGATGTATCACCATTTGATTTACAGTGGAGTTGCACATCAGGTACATAGCCGAAAAGCAGCGCCGTGACGACGATCAGGCGGAAGGAGACACAGTTGGGGTTCTCTTGCCAACCTGGACGCGGACAATCTACGTGTCTTACCGTAAACTGAGATGACTTCCGCTAAGAATCACATCGGCACAAAGTCTCCTAATTTTCAGAACGCGACATTAAAAATTGCCATCAGTTGTCAGTTTTTCTTTAGACTCTGTGCGACTCACAGTGTTCTTTGTAGGACCTACAGTCGTCTCCGTGCACCTCGATGGTCTCCGACGGGCAAGCGGAAAAAACTGTGAGTTGCGTATAAGTGAATACTGTAAAGAGGCTACAGGAAATACTGGGTTTAGGTTACAGAGAATCCTGGCAAAAAAAAATTAACTGACTTTTCCGTAGTTTTTTTTGCCACAGTGTGGAGTGGCGAGAAGTCTGACCTTTGGATTTATAGTGATATCCTACCGTGAATGCCACTCCTGCAGAATGATACCACCAGCCCGACTCTCACGCACTCACCCCGGGTGCAGAGGCAGCCCAGCACGGCCAGGAAGCAGTGGCCCAGCGAGGTGTTGGCCGGCTCCGTGCCGGACCCCATGCCCACAGCCGTCCGGAGCCACACCATGGCCCGGAGTACCACGCACAGCAGCAGCACGGCGGCCAGCGTCATGACCCACATGGAGGGGCTCAGCGCGGATGTACGAGTCGGCCAAAAAAAAAAAAAAAGTTTCATGAGTGGGTGACTGTCAGCACTTCAGGACGGCTTGGTCGGTCCGGCTGAGATTTTCATACACCATGACAGAGGTAGTGGCAGCAAGTGGCAGTGAAGACAGTGGTGGTGACATTATTTATTTGGCAGGGAATGTTATTTTAAATTACAGGTTCAGATCCTCGAACGAATCAACGTTAAACATGTCATGATTGAGGCAGCGACGAGGAATAAGCAATGTCGTAGGCGCGGATGTTGGTCGCACTCTAAAAAGTCTTCGTTTAACGAAGAAATGCTTCGTAAAACGAAGAAATGCTTCGTATAACGAAGAAATGCTTCGTATAACGAAGAAAAGTTTCGTAGAACCAGGGGGTGGCAACAGCCTAGGGAGAGCATGAAGCCATGGTCGCGCCATCAGTGCAGAGGTTACGGCCTTTTCTTCGATTGTAAGAACCAGGCCGTTGTTTGCAAAACGCTTTGCACAGATTAAAAGAGCATGAAATTTATGGTGCATTAGACTTATTTCCCTTCTTAAAACTCCCACCTTACCCAAAAATATATTGCAGTAAAAACACCGAAAAACACGAGAAATCATAAAATGTAGGAAAAACGTCTTCCGCGCCATGTTGATGTAAAGGTTTTCGCCCTTGTGTTAGTTGAACTGGAAGAATCAGACAGGCTACTAGGCCTAATGCACCCAAAATTTTGTCCTCTTTTGATCTGTGCAAAGTGTTTTGCAAACAACGGCCTGAATTTCACAATCGAAGAAAAGGCCGTAACCCCTGCACCTCGCTCGAGCATGGCTTCACGCGCTCCCCAGGCCGTTGCCACCCCCTGGTAGAACGAAGAAATGCTTCGTATAACGAAGAAATGCTTCGTATTACGAAGGATTTTGCTTCATAAAACAAAGCATTTCTTCGTAGAATTTACAATGCCTTTGTTTCATTTCCGTATTACTTAGCAAAAGGCCTAGTGCGTACATTTTTTTCTTTCCGTGCGCCTCCTTAGCCTATTCCTTGTCCGCGTCCCTGGCCGCACCCTTGGGCGCGCTCAAAGTCTGCAGCTCGAGCAGCAGCGCCTCCTGGGTGGCGCGGTCGTCGCTGCCGCGGTACTTGCCCTCGGGCAGGAAGCGGCGCGTCACCGGGGCCACGAGGCGCGGGTCCACGTCGGCCAGGTCGTTGCGCCAGCCGGCCAGCGCGGCCAGGCTCGCCACCGCCAGCCCCGTCAGGATGGCCAGCGGCTGGTACCACAGGTAGGACAGGCGGAACAGCCAGAACACCTCGGAGCTGCAAGCACACGCCGCACTCTCAAAACTTGCACTACAAGCTTCCAAATACATATTACCTACGATGAGTGCGGGGAAGAACTGAACACCTACCTTAAGAGTCGGGGAATAAAAGGACACCCCATTTTTAGACTTGAGACTAAATTACCATGTACTTCTCTTGTACATAAGCTTTGCACAAAATTGTGGCGCCTTAATTCGAGCGTTTTACGCGCATGCTCAATTTTGTGCAAAAGCTATGCCCAAGAAACCTACGTAGAAATTTAGTGAGGACTTTGTTTTCTGTCGGGTGCCAAGAACCAGTGGAGAAAAAAAGGAATCAAAAAGCGAGGAAACAGTGGGAACGAACTTACTACTGTTATGATTATTTTTCTTCTTCACTCGACGACGAGCGAAAGCGTCAAGCGTCTATTAAGGGCAAGGGGTCCCCCACTCAAACAATCTGTGTACGCTACGAGGAGACAATCCCACAATATAGGCGTCAAAAACGCCTGTAAGTAGGCAATAAGCGCGACGAAACCATACAGAATCCTAAGCACACTCCAAATCGAAAGGCGGTAATATTTCCACCCTATACTGGCAGGTACACTGTTTAAAAAAATGTCGTAAATAAGCGACGTATAAGTCGCTAATTTTCATAGCGACGAGGGCCGTTCTGGAACGATTTCGTTGGAATTCAACGACTTCTAAATAGTTTTGGTACGACATGGTCGTAAATTATTTTGCCAGAAAAGTCCAAAAAAAGATGGCAGGACGTTACGATTTTGTCGTAAAAATACGATTCGTGTCGAAAACTAACGACCCAAGTCGTTAATTTACAACCGAAATCGTATCATAATGAGTGAGGTCGTACCTCTTTGACAATTTTAGTGGTAAGATTACGATCGATCGTAAATTTACGATCGAAGTTGTAAATCTACGATGCAGTTCGTAGATTTACGACTGTATACGTTTCAAAACGAACAAAATCGCTATGAAAATTAGCGACAAATTTGTCGTATATTTACGACAGATTCGTATATTTACGACGAAAGTCGTAGATTTACGACAAAAGTCGTAAAATAAATGTGTCATTGGAAAAGGACTTTGATGTTCTTCGAAATGTCGTGAAGTTACGATTATTTTTAACAGTGTATGTTGGGGTGGGGAAGAACAGCTGTATGGAACTGAAATCTTAACTCTGAGCCACCCCTTGACCACTGATTTCAACTCGCAATGAAAATTTGAGTGTGAAACTCCTATTAAATAGATGTCGAGATGCCTCCGGTTGGCCGCGGGAATGTACGTCTCTTGCTTTGCACTTTTCTTCCCCAACTTATTACACCCGATTGGCGGTAGTATTTTGTACCTCCTTTCACACACCGTCTACTAAATGGCGCGCAATTGGCGGTAATACTTTGTACCACCTTTTTCGTGCAGTTTGTAGAGTGCATAAATGGCGGGCTCCAGATTTTGCCTTCAATAGAAGATAGTACAGATTTTACCGCCTTTCCAACACCACGTGTACCGCCAGTAGATTTGTAGAGCAATCTAACACAATCAAACAATCTAGGCAAATTCAGAGTGAGAGACCCGTCCTCGGTTTGGACGTCCCCCTACTTGTCGTGCGGCTTGAGGTGCGCCAGCGTCACGTTGTTCGGCGCGAGGTGCGGGCATCCGTCCACGGACACGGGCTTGGGCGTGTGCTGCAGCGCGCCGCTCAGGATGTTGGCCTGCGCGCCGATGACCGTCACGCCCACCGTGGCTGCCGCCACGGCCGCGCCGAGCAGCGCGGCGCGCGTGTTGACCCAGGGCAGGAACAGCCCCGCGATGAAGAGCGTGAACTGCGGCGCCGCCGCGATGGCCGAAAGGCTCACGTTGAGCTGCGGGCGGGGAGGCAGGGCTTAGCAGCTCACCATGAAATTTAAGGTTGTCACCACTTAATGACACTTTCGAGACTAATTTTAGTCATAAGAATGTCATCAAACCAGTTGATGACAAAGTTGTCATGCCCGTGCAATTAGGTTGGAAGCTATGATGAAAATGTAATAAATTTATCATGAAATTTTGAGCTGTTACAGAGACTTCGGCGCAAGCATACACTGTGGCCAAAGTTACGGAGAAATATGTAAAAGAAAACTTGTTCTAATTCTCCGTACACAAAACCTAACATTTCCGTAACTCTCTCGTCAATCAGCTCCGTAATACTTACAGTCTTCTTCTTAGGACTTACAGTTTTCTCCGTGCAACTCAATGGTCTGCAATGGGCATGCGGAGAAGACTGCAAGTCCCACAGAGAATAATGATAAGAGGCTACGGAAAATGTTGTGTTTTGAACCATGACAAAAAATTAACCGACTTTTCCGTACTTTTTGCCAGAGTTTAATACAAAGAGAAATTTCCTCATGATACATGCGGATTTATCTTGGGTTTTCATTGTAGGGTACAAAGAAAAACCTTCGTAATACGAAATAAAACCACCTTCGTATTATACTTACGCAATTTCTATCGTATCATGGGACATTTCTTCGTAAGACCTGTAGAGTGCACCAATGGAGTGGCAGCGCACTAAATATTTATGTACAATTTTGTTCGTGGTGATGCATAATTTTAAACCTGCGAGACGTTTCGCATAAAATTGTGCACAAATTTGCATAAATTTGTGCATTTTTACGCATATTATGCATATTCCCCGCATGCACAAAATCGTGCAAGTGACACGCACAAAATTCTACATAAACATTATTTAGTGTGAGTGTAGTGTAGGGCACACACGCTCAATTTCTTACGATCATGTTTATGCATTACGATGATAAGTCACCGCAAGGTACGCTTAAATTTGCACATACGTAATATGCACAGTTGTCTACGTAAGGTAGGCATGATTTAACCGTATTACGTATGCTTTCTACATGAGCTACGTATGATTTCATCGTATTACGCGTGATTCAGGGTACACACTAAAATCTTGTGGAGTTTTTAATGCATAATTAATTATGCATGCACAGAAACGTACGTAAAAAGTGGATAATATTATGCATCACTGTGTACATTTTATGCAAGAAGATGCACAAAATGTACACAATGATGCATAATATTATACACACCTTACGTATGTATCTGTGCATGCATAACTATGCATAAAAAGTGCATCATTATGCATTTAAAAAGTCCACAAGAGTTTAGTGTGTAAGGTACGATGAACTTTATTGTCGTATGCATGTTGTCATTTCAACGTATGTTATGCAGATCGTTTTAGCGTTGAGTACCTGGATCACCATGCCGAGGTGCTCCACGACGAACATGAGGGCGAGGCAGAGCAGCCCCGCGCCCACCACGACCCCCCTGAGCAGCCAGCGCGTCTGGCGCTCCGACGGCGACCAGCCCGCCATGCTGCGCAGCCAGTCCTCCAGCACCACGGCGGAGATGGAGTTGAGCCCCGTGGACAGCGAGCTCATGGCGGCGCTGAGGGCAGAGATACTTCAATAATCTGCCATTCCATTGGCGACGAAAGTTTAGATTATTGATTATTACACACTAAATTACTATGTAGTTTTTTCGTGCATAGCTTTGCACGATATTGAGCATGCGCGTGGAATGCACAGATTTGTGCGCAACAACGCACGTGGTGCTGCATAACAATGCACATTTTCATACTGAGCTACGCACGAATTCGTGCATTTCCAAACGTATGCTCAATTTCGTTCAAAGCTATGCACAAAAAACTACATAGCAATTTAGTGTGTAGGATGAAGCGCGCGTTGAAAACCTTACGAAATATTCCGAGCACATGTAAGGTACAAGCTATTTTGTTTGTTATACAACGAAATAGTTCGTAAATAGACCCTTTCGCTCGTCGCAGAGTGTTATGCACTAAAAACCTACGTGAAAATTTAGTGAGAACTTAGTTTTTCTGTAGGGTATCAAGAACCAGTCGAGGACAAAAGTAATCAAAAAGCCAGGAACCAGTAGGAGGATTCCTGGTTCCTGGCCTTTTGACTCGGTGACGAGCGAAAGGGTCTAACACGAAGTATTTCCTTGGTAAGCTTATACATGCTCAAAGTACTTTGGTATGACAAGCTACTTTTTTGTATCCTGAGGTTTTCAGAGTGCGTAAACCAACGTAAACCGCACAGTAAATAGTCAAAGCATCGCTTCGAAATACCGAAGAAAATAAAGGCATTTAAAAATTCAGAAGAAATACTTCATACTTGTGAAGCAAAGTCCTTCGTAATGCGAAACATTTCTGCATGTTACGAAGGAATCCTACATCTTTTCCCTCGTAGTTATGAAGAATTGATGCTTCACACAATATTCATGGACAGGTCAATGTAACGTGAAATTAAGGAAGCGTTACATTTGAGGAGCAGTTTAATGTCGTTTTAAGGATAAAGTGACGTCTATGTTCTCCCGCGGAAGATCCTTCGGAAAGTTCCCTTCTCAAAAGCAAGGGCGGGCCCCAAGGGGGGTGGGGGGGGAGGGAGCGATGGGGTAGAGAAATGTCTCAAAAGTTGCCTACACCCCAACACCCTGCCGCCCGACACCCCTGATGGACTCGTCGCACCTAAACACGCCGGCGATGAAGAGGCCCGTGAGCCCTGGCACGTCGGCGAGCACGTCCAGGACGAACAGGGGGACGATCTGGTCCCTCTTCTGGGCGATCTGGAACAGCGGACCGTTAGGAGGTGAGAGCTGATGGTCCTTCGGAACGAGAACTATCCGAGAATCAGTCATTATGTGACGAACCCCGACGGTGAGCGGGTCGCAGTCGTGGTAGTAGGCGGCCGCCGTGAAGCCGCAGAAGCAGGCCAGCAGGTTGAGGCCGACGGTGCAGACCATGAAGATGGCGGTGGCGCGGTAGCAGGCGCGCAGGCTGGGCAGCGCCATGTAGCGCTGAATGATGCTCTGGCTGAGGCCCAGGTCGGCCGTGTGCCGCACCACGCCGCCCAGCAGCAGCGAGAAGATGGTGTGCCGGGTGGTGGGGTCCAGGTCCCACCTGCGGACATGAGGTGTCTAGTGATGTGCGAAGCCTTTTCCAATCTCGAATCAAATCGATCGGTGGAAAATAGTTCCGAATCGAATCAGGGCTCCGATTCGATTCGAACACTAATCACAGTGGGTCCTTGAAGGGCTAAAATGAGCACTTTTTTGCTGATTTGGTCCCATAAACTATGAGACTTTACATTTTTTTTTCGTTTTTGAATCGAATCGATTGCACCTGATGCGATTCGATTCGGTTCCGAAGCACTCGCACACCACTAGAGATGTCTTTGACTCACACGCTCAGATGGCATTAAAACGGAATGGTATATTTTGGCACAGCTAGGTACGTTTACAGTTGAGCATAATAAATGCACATTTTTCAACGCTTGATTAGATCGTATCACACATTCATCATTTCAAGGGATGCTTAGCTTGCAGTGCGCACGTTTCACATAAATGAGGGCAATGCCCCCCTTTTATTGGTACTAGGTAGGGTGCCTAGAAGTCAGGAAAAAAGCACTACAATGCACGACTTTACCCCCTCCGTGGAAAAATCTCGGAGCCACGCCTGCTCTCTCTGGCCGAAAAAGATGGTCTCTAGCACCCTTGCGAGTTAGGATGGTTCATACGCCCAGAAGAAGATATAGTGCTTTGTCTCAGAAGAGCCCTCGATACTGCACTTTTTGTTCACGCAATGCCTATTCGATTTTTCGATGGTTAGGGCCTAAATGAAGGATTTTGCCCGAAGAGGCAATCCAAATTTCCCTTAGGAAAATTTTACAGCCTCCCGAAAATAGCGTGGCGCCTTACAGGAGGTCCGGGTAGGCAACCCGCAGCACGAGCGCTCCCGTTTCCACGCATTCCCGACTTTCAAACGCTAGAAAAGGGGTTAAATGTTACGTATTCGAGTGCGGTTTTTTTCCTGCGGTTCTAAGGACCCAATAGAAGGATTACGCGCAGAGAGGCATTCAATTCGGCCAATAGGCGAGCGCTGACAGGCGTCCAAAGTTCACTATACTGACTTTTTTCCAATAATTTGTTTGATTTCGTAAAAGTGACAGAAAATTCCGATTCGACCCAAATGTGTTAGCATGTCTAGTAAGGGGTCCCATCAAAGCGTGCAAGGAGGGGTTTTTGCCTAGGTGTACGTGAAGTCTGTCTTTTGCGCTTATCAAATATAAATTTATTGTTCCGCCCTGCCCGCTGGCAATTGTTTGATTTTGAACATGTATGGCGAGTGCGAAGGCAACTCCGTTGTCACCATCGAATAGGAAATTTTAAGTAGTCACCTAGATCGTTCGATTAGGCTACGTAGTGCAAAAGTTACGTCCAATTTAGTGTTGCCGAGCGGCCAAAATCCACTGCGCGCCACCTGCCGCCACCGCACCGCCCGCCCTGCGTAGTTTTCTTTAGAGCGGTCCATATCACGTCGAGCTAAAATTTGATCAATTTTGAGTAGCCTTGCTGCACTCACACTGGGGCTTCAAGGCGCGTCGTGTCCAGGTTCCGCTGCCACACCGTGCCCAGCCCGCCCACCTCTATGACGCCCTTGGCGGCCACCAGCCCCACGCAGAGCAGCATCATGACGGCCTGCACCGCGTCCGTCCACACCACGGCCTTGACGCCACCCTGAGGGAAGACAAAGAGTTACACTACAAGATCAAATGCGTGCTTAGTACACAAGTGTCGGAGCGTATACTTACAGGCAGACAATTATAGATGTATGCTTGGCAAGCACACAGCTATAGGCGTATGCTTGGCCGAGCACGGTTTTATCCCAACAATTAAAAGGCACACTCCTACAGCTGTGTGCTTAGCCAAGCATACACCTATATCTGTGTGCCTGTCAAGCATACATGTATAGATGTGTGCTTGTAAGTACGCTCCCACAGCTGTGCACTAAGCACACATTAGCGACGTATAAGTCGCTAATTTTCATAGCGACGAGGGCCGTTCCGGAACGATTTGGTTGGAATTCAACGACTTCTAAATCGTTTTGGTACGACATGGTCGTAAACTATTTTGCCAGAAAAGTCCAAAAAAAGATGGCAGGAGGTTACGATTTTGTCGTAAAAATACTATTTGTGTCGAAAACTAACGACCCAAGTCGTTAATTTACGACCGAAATCGTATCATAATGAGTTAGGTCGTACCTCTTTGACAATTTTAGTGGTAAGATTACGATCGATCGTAAATTTACGATCGAAGTTGTAAATCTACGATGCAGTTCGTAGATTTACGACTGTATACGTTTCAAAACGAACAAAATCGCTATGAAAATTAGCTACAAATTTGTCGTATATTTACGACAGATTCGTATATTTACGACGAAAGTCGTAGTTTTACGACAAAAGTCGTAAAATAAATGTGTCATTGGAAAAGGACTTTGTTGTTCTTCGAAATGTCGTTAAGTTACGATTATTTTTTAACAGTGCACTACCTGGAGTCACCACGAGGCACGCACTTGTTTGCAGTATGCCTTGCAGGCGCGACTAGTTGCCTGCCATTGCCACAGGCATGTGCACGCCTTGTGGTTGTGCCCGAGACAAGACGCCCATCGGGGAAAAGGCGGGGGCCACACGGGCAACATCCGGGGAAGGGGCGGGGAAAACACGGGGAAAACACGGAAAGCTCAAAACGCGTCTAGAATTTTGGCTGCCCATGACGTCTTCTGGCCAACTGTGCGCTCTGTGCCGGCCCGAGAAGTCAAAAATGGACGGCTGGGCTGGCAGCCTATCTATCCATCCACCATGAAGTGCTCCGCAACCGTCCGTATCACCAAGGACCGGTCAGGCGCACTCCCCTGGACATTTCCGCAGCAAAAGACGCATTCCCGGTGGTTTTCCGCTAAAAATTGAGTTCCCCGTGTTTTCCCCAGGGTTTCCCCGGGGTTTTCCCCGGAGTTCCCCGGGAGTTCCCCGCCCCTTCCCCGGATGTTGCCCTTGTTGCTCCCGCCTTTTCCCCGATGGGCGTCTTGTGTCGGGTGCTTGAAACACACTTGAGTTTGCAGAGTATTGACAGTTTTTATTCTCGTTCAGTATCGTGACGGTGAAAGAAAATCTCGCAACCCGAACGAGGCGGCTTCACCGCACGCTCAATTTCTTACGATCATTTTTATGCATATTACGATGATTAGTCACCGTAAGGTACGCTTAAATTTGCACATACGTAATATGCACAGTTGTCTACGTAAGGTATGCATGATTTAACCGTATTACGCATGCTTTCTATATGGCTACGTATGATTTCACACTCTTAAAACCTTACGAAGTATTTTGAGCATACATATAACAAACAAAAATACTTTGTTATACAAAGAAATAGTTTGTTAATTACGAAGTATTTTATTGTAGTATGCATGTTTTCATTTCAACGTATGTTATGCAGATCGTTTTAGCGTAAGAATATGAGAGTGCGGGCTTCACTCAAAATGTATGTTTGTACTCAGGTCAGTACATCCCTCTGCTAAGCCTGCGCCTCCAAGCGCGTGCTAAATGAGTAGACGGCAAAAGAAGTACATGAAATTCCCGGGCCCACCCTGAGACAAGAGACTTACTTGCCATGAGCCGCTGGGGAATTCCAGGTGCTGCTTTTGACGTGTAGTACACACTTAAAAGTCCACACTCCAAGGCGCGTGCTTACAAGCATGCTTCGCGGAGTGAGCTGATGGCACACATATGTTTTGTGTGTTGATTTCAATTTTTCATGAGTCTCTCTTCCTCCTTTTTCTAAAGATGCAAAAAGAATAGCGCATCCAAAAGTGAGACGCCTCGCTCCGCCACGCTCGGTATTCAGAGAATTTCGTTTACCGTATGTCGAGGTATTATCAGCGGTAGACTTGCTCACCACCGTTGTGTAGTAAATGCAGATTAGACACACAACAGGCCCCACCACATGAAGGTTGATTCTCGTCACTGGAATCAACGAAAAAAAAATGTTGCGCCTTATGAAATTTGTTTTCAGTACAAAGCACTTCTACGGGGATCACAGAAGTACCACGATTTTGGCCGCAGTTTTCTCACCCTCTCCGTAGACTTGAATCTCTCATGTTCACTGCACTCAGGAATGACCCTCCATCAAGAAAAAATAGAATAGAAGACAACTTGCAACTTTCAACAGAAAGAAATGCTGGCTTACACATTGCAAATCCAAGTGGGGGACAGGGGACAGGCGTGCTCTGGATAACGTGGGACAAAATGTCTCGTGTTTGTAAGGCATGGAACAAATACATGTCCTACGCTTACAAGCTACGGAAACTAAATTTAATTGTTACTCTACAAATCTAAAAGCGTACATTGTATGCTCTACCTGGAGCGTGCCTGCAAGCACGCTCTAGCTAGCGCATGCCTGCCAAGCATGCACTAACAAGTGCATACCTGCCATGTACACACTTACTGGAGCAGACAACTCCCTATCCCTTATGCACCAGATAAATGCTCCAGTAGTGTACATGGCAGGTATGCACAAGTTAGTGCATGCTTGGCAGGCATGCGCTAGCCAGAGCGTGCTTGCAGGCATGCTCCACACTCTTAAAACCTTACGAAGTATTTTGAGCATACATATAACAAACAAAAATACTTTGTTATACGAAGAAATAGTTAGTAAATTACGAAGTATTTTCTTCGGAAGCTTATGTATGCTCAAAATACTTTGTTATACAAACTACTTTTCTTTGTAAGGCCCGAAATAGTTTGTAAGGTTTTCTCAGTGCAGGTAGAGCATACAATGTATGCTTTTCGATTTGCACAGTATTAACTGTTCTTTTGGAATCGCTGCGAACTGACGTTGGTTGTCACAACTGATTTCTTTCTTCCGTGTACGAGCTTTCGTCTCACCTTGTTCAAACGCCAGGGCGGGCACGTAGATGACGATCGGGAGCCACACAATCTGGAAGCATCATGGTTCGGTTACGACGGAACTGAGAATAAAAGAGTCTTGATCAATACTAAATTTTGGTCGAGGTTTACTTTATCACCCAAATTTGGGTGCGGACTATTCGAAATTATTTAAACGCACAAATTTGGGCGAAGGTTCCCTCACCCAAATTTGGGCGATAGCATTAGCATAGGGAATTTTCGGAACGCATAATCGCACGCAAGGTGCGATGTGGCTACGGCGTCACTGAGAATGAAAGAGTCTTGATCAATACCCAATTTTGGGTGAAGAACACTTTATCACCCAAATCTGGGTGAGGGAGGGTGCGTCAGTGCGTCAGCTGCCTATGAGGCAACTTAGAATCCTCACCCAAATTTGGGTGAGGAAATAAAGAATTCCTCACCCAAAATTTTAGTCCTGATCATGACTCTTTCATTCTCAGTGGTGGTGCAGTGTCTCCTCTCTAAATGTCTCACGAAAAACCCATAATACGAAAGAAATGGCGCAAGCATAATACGAAGGTAGTTTTTCTTCGTATAACGAAGGTTTTTCTTTTCACCTGACAATGAAAACCCAAAACAAGGTTGGTATTATGAAGAAATTTAGCTCTATGCTTGCGCCGAATATACTGAAACGCACACTAAATCCTTGTGTACTTTTTTGTACATAGTTATGCACGATTTTGCACATGCGTTGTTATGCATAACATTAAACGTTGTTATGCATAATTTATTCATAACTATGTATAAATAGTACGTTGTAACGCGCAGAAGCCTGCTCATGTGCACAATCGTGCATAACTACGTCCAAAAAAAGTGTGCATAAGGATTTAATGTGCGTAGCTCAAATTTCATTGTGAGACATTTTGAGTGTCGATCAATCCATGACATCATAAATGCTAAGTTCATTGCGTTTGGAGTCACAGGGCAGATTGCGCGGTGCGCAATCAAAAAAGTCTACAAAACATTTGCTTCGTAGCTACGAAGAAAATGAAGGCATTGTAGAATTGCTTCCTATTATGAAGCAATGCTGCGTATTACAAAGGATTTTGCTTCATAATACAAAGCATTTCTTCGTAGATTTAACAATGCCTTCATTTCCTTCGTATTACAAAGTGATGCTTTGCAGACATTTTACTGTACGTCGGCAGAGCGGTGTTGCAGGCACCGCGGCCCTTGTGTTGGTCTCTCTCGCACTAACGCAGCACTGCATAGGCCCTTATCTCCTTTTCCACATATAAACTCGCTGTTGGTTTCTTCACACTCACGTGGCTGACGAGGAACAGACACGATGCGATGAAGCGGGCTCTCCGGCTGAAGCGGCGGTCCAGGTACTGGACAAGACAGAATTTCACTACCGGCGGGGAAAATAAACAGAGGCCGATTTTAGGTGTGACTTTTAATCATTACCACAATGCGGCCATGTTGACGAGTCCTACACTCTCAGTCTCGTATGACTTTTTATCTCTTGCCACACAGATAAATTCCTACAAAGACCTGCTCTTTGTGATACAAAGAAAACGGCGGCTTCGCAGCCTACAAATGAAATCGTTTGTAATACAAACGATTCTGTTTGTAATACAAAGTAAAAATAATTTGTAGCCTACGAAGAACTTCTTCGCAGCCTGCGAAGAATTTTTTCTTTGCATTACAAACAAGATAGTTCGTATTGCAAACGATTTTCTTCGTAGGCTGTGAAGCCGCCGTTTTCTTTGTATTACAAAGAGCAGTTCTTTGTAGGGTTTTAAGTGTGCAAAAGGTTTTTTGTGCGAACGTGATATGTACTATTTTCTCTTTAGCTTTGCACGGTTTTGTCAATTACATAGGGTATTTAGTCCAGTAAACCTCACTTTTTGCCAATTGCAAAGTACTTTTTGATTTCTACATGATCTATTGACAATTTCATCTTAAAAAAGATCAAAATTGTGCATACCTAAAGAGAAAATAGTACAATTTACGATTGCTCAAGAAGCTCCATAAGCAAGAGACATAAAAGTCCACACGAGACTGAGAGTGTATTCAAAAGATCTTATCTAGGCGCTCCCCCAAAAAGAATCTTATCTGAAACGCAGGCGAATGTCACTAAGTTTGATCATTTGAAACACCTACACATCAATATAATTTGTGATTTCATTCCCTTCAACAAGATGATGAAATATCAAAGAAACAAATAGTGCTTGTACTAATGTGGTCCGCTTACTCTCGTATCCGCCTCAAATGATCAAACATGACGAAAGTCACACGCGTTTCAGATAAGATTCTTTTGGGGGGGACGCCCAAATAAGGTCTTTTGAATAAGACCTCTCGATGTGTCCGACCATTCAATAAGTTTCAGATATTCGGGCTCACCTCGTACACGGACAGCGTTCGGAGGTTTCTGAAGACGGGCAGCAGCTGGTAGCCGAGGAGCAGGCCGGCCAGCGGGTAGGCCAGCGCGTTGTACACCACCTGGCCGCCGAACACGTACACCTCGGCCGGGTAGCCCAGCAGCGCGATGCCGGAGATGAAGCTGGCCACAGCGAAGTAGAGCAGTGTTTTTCCAAACATTCGAAGAGGTATACTTGTTCCAAGAAGTGAATTGTCTTGACTTGTTCCAACAAGTGAATTGTCTTGACTTGTTCCAATAATTAAATAGTCTTGGTTCAAGAAATGGCGCTTTTTTTGGGAGTGTGAATCCTTTCAAATTTCGGTTAGATTTCAACAGGTTCCTCCGGCACTGTGGGAAAAAGTTACGGAAAATTCTGTAAACACTTGCGCACTAAATGTTTAGGTAGAATTTTGTACTTGTAACTTGCACGATTTTGTGCATGCGTGGAATTTGCATAATATAAAGCGTAAAAATGCATACACTCATGCAAATTTGGGCACAATTTTATGCAAAACGTTACGCAGGTTTAAGGTCATGCTTCACTACGCACGAAATTGCACATAACTGTTTCCTGAACCCAACGTTTTCCGTAGCGAACGTAGAGAACGAATGAATCATAATCAGGACTAAGATTTTGGGCGAGGTATTGTTTATCACCCAAATTTGGGTGAGAATCATTTCATCACCCAAAATTGGGCGAAAAGGTTTCCTCACCCAAATTTGGGTGATACGTAGCTGATACACCCTTTACCACCCAAATTTGGGTGAGGAAACCTTCCTTACCCAAAGTTGCGCGATAAAGGATATCTCGCCCAAAATTGGGTATTGATCGAGACTCTTTATTCTCAGTGCTCTTGATAATCTTCTCCTTAGGACTTACAGTCTTCTCCGTGCAACTCAACGGTCCGCAACGGGCATGCGGAGTAGAGCGATGACCGTAAGTCGTACGGAAAATACTGACAAGAGGCTACGGAAGATTTTGGCTTTTGGTGCATGTACGGAGAATCATGGCAAAAAAATTAACTGATTTTTCCGTAGTTTTTGGCCCGCCCTTCAATTTTTTTAAAAAAGGGGTGGGCATATGCATTTACCTCTGTGTGTTGTCGTTGTTGTTGTTGTTGTCTGTGTACAAGGAGGGAGTTAAGCTGGAGTAACCAGATTTGGAGGGTACTTCAGGAGTACCGTCCGAACAAACAATCCGGTGGTGCAAATCCTGTCCGGGCCGCAGAAGGGCTCCTGCGGGTGGATCATGGTTTAAATGAGCGGGAGGGAGATTTCCGCCATTATTGGTGCTAGCAAGGCAAATAGGGGTATTTTTAGAATCAGGGCGACGAGATAAGTAGATCGGGCCAGGTCTCAACACAATCGGCCACTGTCATGAATTCACCAGATCAGGGTTTTGATAAAAGGGGGTCGACCGACTAAAAAATTTGTTTGCAGATTTCTATAGGTCGTGGCAAGACCTTTCCAGCGAGGGGTCGGAAGGGGGTCTGTGAGCCCGCCTTCATGTGTTGTGGGAATCAGTGCAACGAATGTTTTGCACTTTAACTGTAGCTCAGTGGGAATAGAAGGGCGGGCCTCAGTCACGATGTTACATGGATAACTTTGCGTTTCCCCTCCACGGTGTGTGTGGTCCGAAGGCCCGAGAGTTGGCCTCCGATTTAGCCCTGCTAAGTCTGATGTGAGGGCCGCAGGCCCGAGAAGAAGCCACCGGCAGGTCAAGCCGGGCCGGGCCCCTGTCGAACCGAGTTGCCGGCGCAGCGAAGCGGAGCTGGCAACTCGGTTCGACGGAAGGGCGGGCCCTCGCTTGTTTGCCACAGTGTTCATTTCGGAACAAACTTCGGTGACCTGGAAGACTTCAATTAAATGCACTGTTAAAAAATTTGCCGTAAATTTACGAAGATTACTCTGGAAAGTTTTATAAACGAGAGCTTTGTAAAATGTTGTTAATGAAATATGTCATGAAGTCGTCGTTAACATCAATTTACAAGATACTTAGTAAATCAACAAAATATTCCGTTAATCATTGGAAGCAACATTCACCCTCACATGCACGAAATAGTAGCGGGACAAACTGTTCGTCGGAGAATCTAAACCAGGACTTCCTTGCCTGCTGGCAGCCTAGCTACCACGGCTCTGCTGCGGTGGTTCGTAATAGAACTTGACCAGCAAGGGCCTTCAAACCTCGATACCCGGTCGGATTTGGCGATCTCTACGACGTATTTTGTAAATTTCAAAACTGTTTCATTTCTTAACAAAATGTTCTCTATGAACGCCAAAAATATCGTAAAGCTGCTAATACAAGATATATAATGTTAATGTACGAAATAATCTCTCAATTTCTTTAAATATTTTTAAAAGAATAGTTAACAAAGTGTATCGTGTTAAAATATTTTTTAAATTAACAAAACTTTGTAACAGTGTGACTGACATTGTTTTTCTTAAATGAGACTAATTTACGACTCAAATGCATGAATTTGGTGTTAAGAACGTCAGGGTGATGTGGACCCAGAAAACGCTTGCATTGAATCAATACAAAAATGTTGGTTAGTGAAGCGTCTACATAAACAACGTTACTAATTAAAGCCTAAAATTGTCAATTTGCGATTGTTTTCATTTTTTTCCCAAATAATGCAACTTTCATTTTCAAAATGGAGCGCCAGCAGCTTACCTGGCGAACAGCGACAGTGCGACAGGAATGGTGCCCATGCTGCGCCCCCCGACGAGGTAGTCCGTCTCCGACTCGTTGCCCTGCGGCGCGCAGTACGCGAAGTACACCCCGATGAGGGTGGACACGGCCAGCATGATGGCGAACACGGTCATGTCCGCCCAGCCCATGGTGGTTAGGATGTCGTCCTCCGCCACCAGCAGCGGGTCGAGCGTCGTGGTGTCCATGGCCTGAAAGAGGAACCCGTATGCTGCGGCCAACCCTCATCACAGTGGGGCAGAAGACGGCGCAGGCGGCCAAAACTCCAGACGCACAATGTGAGCCCCATTTAGCGACTCTGGAGATTAAAACGCGTCAAGAATGTCGGCCACCTGCGCAGGTCTTCTGGCCCACTGTACGCTACTCAACACTGGATTCAACAAACGTGACTTTGTCACTTTCGTTTGAATATCGACCCCTCGGAAGAAACCATTTTAACTCGCCGGGGGCGCCAGGAGACCATCTTAACCCATACACAAAACAAGTTAAGACAAGGTAGGTGTACGCCAGAACGTATCCACGCCTGGCGTTACACCTTCCTTGGCCTGCGGCGCTCCCTGCTTGCCTTCCTTCGGCAAGCTGTTCCGAGGTTTGTTAAGGCAATTAGACGTGCACTACGTGATAAAGGGTATAGATTATGTAAATAAATTCGGGTCGAGGTAGTCCCTACGCGGTTGAAACTTTGGTTGTGGGTCGAAATTGATTTCATTTTCGTCATCAGCACCTTTCAAAACATGCAAAACTGTGTAAAAATGTCTCTAAAATGAAAAGTCACTCAAAAGTTGTACTTTTTCTATGCCGTTTTTTTTTTTTTGGTGTATTTTCGTTGGTACGACTGAAAGAATTGGGATAGACAGCTGAATTTTGGCGTGTGGTGAGCCAAGGATATACCCAACAACCCTGCAAAATCTCGCCTCGATCGGCCAAGCGGCCGTTTGAGAGGAGTAGTGCGGACACACAGACAGACAGACAGACAGGAAAAGTTTTTCAACCTCAGTGAAGTAACTGGCTTCGCTGATCGCTCAGGCAATAAGCGCCCTTGCGAATAAGGATGGTTTTCCTCGAAGCTAGACCATCCTCGCTGGGAGATTATCTTAAACTCTCTTACCCTGGTAGGGGTCGATGATGTCGCGTTCGTTTATGCGTTGATCCACGTTCAAACAGATGTGACGTCCTGCTTAAGCGACTGTGTTGTCACGCGTTCAAACGAATGTTAGATCATATTCAAACGAACGTGACAAAATTCACATTCTGCACTGTCCGTAACGATTGTTCGAAAACAACAAAAATGTCAACAACATGGTCGTTTTCCTACAACATCTTTGCTTAAAACTGAAACGATGGAAAAGTTGTCTTCCAACAAGTAAGTTGTTTTAGAATGACCCAACTGTCATTTATCAACAACATTCTCTGCTCGTAAACGACTGCTGTCGTTTAAAAACAACTGTTGGCAGAAAAAAAATTAGCAATAGATTTGTTGTTAATTAACAACAAAATTTCTGACAGTGTGACAAAAATGACGTCACATTCGTTGAATGACAGTGGCACCCTCTCATTTCGAAACCCACCTGCGGTGATTCCAGTATCTGCGTGGAGACTTGGGCGAATTGACGGGCGCGGGCCGCCGCGGGTACAGAGACGGTCTTCTCAGAGTGCCCGCAGGAGGCGTCCTCGAGAGGCACCGTGAGGCGCCTCCCTCGCGCTATGCCCGCCGGCACAGGGTCCTTATCAGTTGGCCTCGCGGGGCAGCCTCAGGGCGCGGCGTCTTGGGCTGCCGGTTGAGTTCCTGTAAAGCAGTGCCGCGCAAGAGTGGTGGTGGGTGTGTGAGGAGGGGGAGGGGGGGGGGTCGTCATCGCGGTCTTGACCCCCCAAGGGCACTAAACAGCCGCCTGAAAGGGGGATGACTCCATGCTGTGAAACACGGCCTCCAAATCGTGACGTCAGCACCCCTACACACAAAACCTATGTGTGAACTCAGTACACTCCTCGAGTCGCGTGCTTACAAGCATGCACTTCGAGGCGTGGACTTGCCTAAGCACGCATCTCGAAGTGTTTCCTTGAATAACTACACACTTCTAAGTGTGTACTCAGTGAGCATGCACTTGAAGGCGCAGCGAGGCGCATGCCTTATCCCTTTACCAGGCATGCACCTTCAAGTGCGTGCCCACTGAGTACACACTTAGAAGTGTATACTCATCCAAGTACACACTTCGAGGTTCGTGCTTGGGCAAGTACACGCCTCGAAGTGCATGCTTGTAAGCACGCGACTCGAAGAGTGTACTGAGTACACATATAGGTTTTGTGTGTAAGTCAGTGGTACCAACTAAAAGAACCGAAACAGCTGTAAAAGTGGTCGCCTCGTGCGGGTGTCGAACCCGCATCTCCGGTGTCACTGACAGCTACGCTTCTATTGCGCTATCAATGGCATGGGAGGAGAGCGGTCCAGCACAGTATTTTGGTGGACCACGCAGGGTCTGCTCCCATTTTTTGGTTCAGATGTTGGCACCTCTGCTGTCGGTGCGCTACGCAGACGGGCCACGCGCACTTATAAGAGATATCCCCCTTTGATCCGGGGTGCTGCTGGTGAGTTTCTCATACCGTCACCTGTAAAGCCTCGCGGCCGCTTAGCCGGGAAGTGAGATACGCCCCGTAGCACCAAGGAACTCGGCTGCAGAAATCACTAAAAAAGATACACACTAAATTTTTATGTGGAATTTTGTACGTGGTGATGCATGATTTTAAACCTGCGTGACGTTTTGCATAAAATTGTGCACGAATTTGCATAAATTTATGCATTTTTACGCATAATATTATGCAAATTCCCCGCATGCACAAAATCGTGCATGTGACACGTACAAACTTCAAGATAAACATTTAGTGTGTAGAAAATAATTATTAATATAATATATTAATCGTTTTAATGATTAATATCTGGGCAGGGCCATCGTGCCCCCACCACCTCATAGCACCCCGTCCACATCACAGAAATAGAGGTTCTAAAAGTATTAATGGTTTAATAAACATTTGTGCACGCTTTTTCAGGAGGTGGACCGAGCCATCCCCCAGACTATGTGCACACAAAACCTATGTTACTCAGTACACTCCTCGAGTCGCGTGCTTACAAGCATGCACTTCGAGGCGTGGACTTGCCTAAGCACGCACCTCGAAGTGTGTACTTGAATAAGTACACACTTCTAAGTGTGTACTCAGTGAGCATGCACTTGGAGGCGCAGCGAGGCGCATGCTTTATCCCTATACCACGCATGCACCTTCAAGTGCGTGCTCACTGAGTACACACTTAGAAGTGTATACTCATCCAAGTACACACTTCGAGGTGCGTGCTTGGGCAAGTACACGCCTTGAAGTGCATGCTTGTAAGCACGCGACTCGAGGAGTGTACTGAGTAACATAGGTTTTGTGTGCACATAGTCTGGGGGATGGCTCAGTCCACCTCCTGAAAAAGCGTGGACAAATGTTTATTAAATCATTAATACTTTTAAAACCACTATTTCTGTGATGTGGAGGGGGTGCCATGAGGTGGTGGGGGCACGATGGCCCTGCCCAGATACACACATAGGTTTTGTGTGTGTTCAATACTATAAATATGTAAATACAAACAAAACAAAATACAAATATTTTGATTTTGCACTGGTGGGTAATGGCTCTGAGGCAGTGAATAACATTAACATTAAGTATTAGACATTGGACGATAGCTATTGGAAAAACAAGAGTAACTTTAACCTACAAATATAACCTCTGAATACAAACTACGGACACATACTTACTTCAGAACAAGAATTGATGACACCT
Source organism: Stenchaetothrips biformis (assembly GCA_030522485.1). Taxonomy (NCBI): domain Eukaryota; kingdom Metazoa; phylum Arthropoda; class Insecta; order Thysanoptera; family Thripidae; genus Stenchaetothrips; species Stenchaetothrips biformis. Next base: position 6,724,454 of record CM060087.1, on the reverse strand, counting down.
CTTGGGACGGAGGAAAACCTCACAGGTCTTTGGTTTGTTACTCCAGGTTTCCAGGTGGATGCTTGCCGAGCAGTTCCCCCAGGTCCTCCGAGGTTCTCACAGACAGAGGGAAGCGGAGACCCACATTGATCTTGATCACGCCATCAATGGACCATACTCTCTTCACACTGTAGGCAGCTACAGCATCCCTCAGTACTTTGAGTCGTTAGCTGGTTAGGTCTTCACGCAAAGTGAGTGGGGAGCCTTTAAGTTGTCTGTTAGCTCCAAACACAAGTCGACGGTAGGCACACTGAGAAAACCTTACAAACTATTTTAGGCCTTACAAAGAAAAGCAGCTTGTTATAACAAGGTATTTTTAGCCTACATAAGCTTGCAAAGGAAATACTTCGTAATTTACGAACTATTTCTTCGTATAACAAAGTAAATTAGTTTGTATCGTATGCTCAAAATACTTCGTAAGGTTTTAAGCGTGCACTTTGTTTTCTGGCCCACTGTGCGCCGGGACATTCCCCTGTGATACAGATTGGTTAACAAAGCTCGAGGTTTGAAAGCTAATAACATTTCATTTGGTGACTTCAAGTTAACACTAGTTGGCACCTGGCGTACGGTGCTGCGGGTGGCAGCAACGCCAGGGCCCTCAGGGAGTTCCAGCAGAGGCATCTAGGAAGGGCGCAGCCGGATCGCCGTTTGTTCGGACAGCTCTGCTGGTACTCCCGTAGGGCCCTGGTGTTGCTGCCACCCGCAGCACCGTACGCCAGGTGCATGCCAGCGAGCTCCTCATTCGTAAACCCGTCCATGTTGTCAATGCAAATCGTTCAGACTTGAGTCGATGACCGATGCCGGCTCGTGTTGTGAGTTCGGTCAGCGCCGCAGGAAAGGATAAGGGGGGGGGGACACCTGCTGCCAGCGCCAGCAGCGGGAGAACACGGCGTCGTACGCTCGCGGCGTGCGGCGCACACTCCGGCGGCGGGCGCGCCAGTTACGCAGGCAGCCCGCTGCACGGGCGCGCGCCATGGGCTGCCTCCCTCGCCGGCCGGAAAGCCAATCATAAAATGCCTTTTATCTCCGAACCTTGACATTTGCGCCCACTAGTTCATTGGTGAAAAATGATCCCTTAGGAGTGCCCTACCTTCCCACAAATTATGGACAGAGTAAGAAAACTCACCTTGTATGTGCTACGATGTGATATCAGAGTACACCGTCGACTTCCCCAGGGGCTCTCAGATTGACGGGTGCGGGTGTGCGAGCACACGGTCGCGACGCAGCGATCGGCGTGCGGACGGCCCAAACACAACAGGCGCAGGGGGCGTGGGGCCCGACGCGGGCGGCCCCCCTCGGTCGCGACGCAGCGACCGATGCGCGGACGCGGGGCGCAGACGGGCGGGTGCGGGCGGGCGCGGGCCAGCGTGCGCGGGCGGGCGCGGGCCAGCGTGCGCGGGCGGGCGCGCTGGAAGAGGCCAAATGAGAGCGGTTCGAATTAAGGCTGCCGCAGGGTGGAGAAGTTTATTACTAGGCGGAAGCAAGCTCCGGGGCTGAGCCAATACCCAATTCTTCGTCCGCCATTACAGGATGCTGGATTTGACTCTTACGGGATAAGTTATTGCTTTGAAAAAGTGCATCAAATCACCAAATCTTCTCTATTAAAACTGAAGTATTCTCACAGGTGCTTTCCATTTCCTCTCCACGAAACGGTGTTGGTTGTAGCTTCGGAACGGAATATCATTTTTCTAATTGTAGATGCAAAATTCTGGTGCCGATGCTTTTAATTTCTACTTCAGAGTAACTCCACTCAAACGTTAACCAATACATATACACGATTTAGTCATGGCCCCGTTTCAAACTTTGTGGGTTCAAAACGTGCCACAAGGACCTGTCAGCCATTAAAGGAAAATTGGATATCTCAACAAACACATAAAATATCAGGAAAGTCCAAAAATTTATAAATGCAGCGCAAAGGACGATTTTTTTTTTCCGTTGCTAAACTCCTTTGGCCACCAATTTTTTCAGGAGAAACAGAAGACTGTTCGAAGAACAAAAAAAAAAGTTGCGGATGATGAGAAATTGAAAAAGTATAAGTAAAATTTTGAGAAATACATCAAAGTATCAGGTCACTCCGTAGAGGGTTCTTCAACTTATCAATATCCGTTAAAATGGATAACGAAGTCATCTTAACTTAATTTTTCTAAGCGAAGTGGAATTCAAAGACAATACAACTAGAATTATGGACTGCGTAAAGTGTTTATTACTCTGGTATATTTTTTGGCTTTCTTTTGTGCAACTTAAGTTGTAAAAATAAAGAGGGTTAAGTTGAAGTGATTCTTTTTGCACTAGATTCATACACATACAGATTGAGTTATTTTCTGTTGCTAACTTTTTCAACGGAGTCATGCAAACTTTAGTTGTTTCCATTTTCCTCTCAATGGGGAGCGTGTAAGGGGCCCAGTTGAGTTATGCCTCTTTTCCATGTGGATTTACTTCTGAATGCTAGGAATTGAGACAAATAATTTGGTGTGATAATGCAAACCTAACCAAGGTAAATGGTCCAACCCACCTTAACCTAACGGGGTCGTGACAGATCTTACTCTACTCGCGACAGACCTAACCTAACTAAATGGTCCAACCAACTCAAACCTAACCTAACGGGGTCGCGACAGGTCTTACTCTACTCGCGACAAACCTAACGCTAGCATAACTCAACCTAACCTGAAACTATCCGTAGTATCCCTCAGGTGCGCGTCCCGCGCACCAACTACACTGTAAATCAAATGGTGATACATCTCACCATCTGAGGGGTGAGACAGAACTGTCTTACCGAAAAAGGGTGATACTAAAGTGTATCACCGTAAAAAGGTCGTACACGAATGTATCACCGAAAAAAGGTCGTACTCAAATGTATCACCGAAAAAGAGTGATACTTCCTCAGGAAAACAAGTGCCCATCTCACTGGTGTCTGACCATTTTTCGGTGATACATTTGTGTACGACCTTTTTTTCGGTGATACATTCGTGTATTACTTTTTTTTTCGGTGTGACTTTTTGTATCACCGGAAATGGGTGAGACGTCTCACCCTTTGAATTGTAGTGTAAGGCCTGCTGGCTGAGGTGCAGTTACAGAAGTTGACGCGTTTGCGCCATTGCGCACGGTGGATTATGAATCAAATTGTGACCGGTTTATAAATGAATAAACTCATGCGTGCACCAAAACAGACCATCCAGTTTCCTTTCCCCTCCCCTCCATCCCCACCTCCATGCCCCTTCCCCTCTCGCCCGCGGCCGCTGCTCGCGAACGGCACCGATACCTCCCGATTCAATCTTCCCTCCTGACCAAACTAAATAACATAGAGAAGCTCCAGACAAAAAAAACCACTTGGTCGGCGACATCATAGGACCGGGCACCTTTGGTGTTTTATCGGTTCCTTGTATGCATACGAACTGCCGAAAAGACATTTGGACGAAATCCGACCCCCCCTCTGGATTTGGCAGGGGTCAAAACACCCCAAAAATGGCCATTTTCGACGTTTTGGGACTAGATGGGTTCTGCCAAACCAAAGCCCAAAAAAGTACCCAAATGGGTCCTGGGCATAGAAAAAAGTGCGATCTTTCGATTGCCGGTCCGCAAAATGAGTTTGGACAAGCCGTTTAGGCGCTATGGGGCGCCAAAGTTGACAAATTTCACTAATTTCACTAATTTTTCGAATTTTTTTTTTCTTTTTCCTTAAATGCAGTTTTGATGGGCCCGATGTGTCAGAAATGTGTTCTTATCCTCCTTTCGTCATTATTTACTTGAAACAACCCCGCTTCAGCTAACTTTTACTCTCATTTTCACGCTGTGCACGCTTTTCAGCAACTCGAACGCCTGGCAGTTAGGCAGCCACCCCAGTCCAGCGCATGCGAGTCGTACGGGCCTGCCTATGCGGGAGGCGCTCGTGGCTCGCGGCAAGCGTAGCGGCGGCGCGCGGTGGGCCAGAAGACCGGCACCAGCGGCCAAAATTCTAGACGCGTTTTGAGCTCTGGAGTCGCTAAACGGGAATCGAACCGAACGTGTGACCCCACCAATGGATTCCTCGTTCGGAGAGCAGTCCATTGGTGGTGTCACACTCTCGGTTCGAGTTCTGTTTAGCGGCTCCAGAGCTCAAAACGCGTCTAGAATTTTGGCCGCTGGTGCCGGTCTTCTGGCCCACCGCGCGCCGCCGCTACGCTTGCCGCGAGCCACGAGCGCCTCCCGCATAGGCAGGCCCGTACGACTCGCATGCGCTGGACTGGGGTGGCTGCCTAACTGCCAGGCGTTCGAGTTGCTGAAAAGCGTGCACAGCGTGAAAATGAGAGTAAAAGTTGGCTGAAGCGGGGTTGTTTCAAGTAAACTAGGCGGAAGCAAGCTCCGGGGCTGAGCCAATACCCAATTCTTCGTCCGCCATTACAGGATGCTGGATTTGACTCTTAGGATTATTGCTTTGAAAAAGTGCATCAAATCACCAAATCTTCTCTATTAAAACTGAAGTATTCTCACAGGTGCTTTCCATTTCCTCTCCACGAAACAGTGTTGGTTGTAGCTTCGGAACGGAATATCATTTTTCCAATTGTGGATGCAAAGACCAAGAGACTGCTTTTAATGCTTTTAATTTCTACTTCAGAGTAACTCCACTCAAACGTTAACCAATATACACGATTTAGTCGTGGCCCCGTTTCAAACTTTGTGGGTTCAAAACGTGCCACAAGGACCTGTCAGCCATTAAAGGAAAATTGGATATCTCAACAAACACATAAAATATCAGGAAAGTCCAAAAATTTATAAATGCAGCGCATAAGACGATTATTTTTTCCGTTGCTAAACTCCATTTTGGCCACCAATTTTTTCAGGAGAAACAGAAGACTGTTCGAAGAACAAAAAAAAAAGTTGCGGATGATGAGAAATTGAAAAAATATAAGTAAAATTTTGAGAAATACATCAAAGTATCAGGTCACTCCGTAGAGGGTTCTTCAACTTATCAATATCCGTTAAAATGGATAACGAAGTCATCTTAACTTAATTTTTCTAAGCGAAGTGGAATTCACAGACAATACAACTAGAATTATGGTCTGCGTAAAGTGTTTATTACTCTGGAATATTTTTTGGCTTTCTTTTGTGCAACTTAAGTTGAAAAAATAAAGAGGGTTAAGTTGAAGTGATTCTTTTTGCACTAGATTCATAAACATACAAATTAAGTTATCTTCTGTTGCTAACTTTTTCAACGGAGTCATGCAGACTTTAGTTGTTTCCATTTTCCGCTAAATGGGGAGCGTGTAAGGGGCCCAGTTGAGTTATGCCTCTTTTCCATGTGGATTTACTTCTGAATGCTAGGAATTGAGACAAATAATTTGGTGTGATAATGCAAACCTAACCAAGGTAAATGGTCCAACCCACCCTAACCTAACGGGGTCGTGACAGATCTTACTCTACTCGCGACAGACCTAACCTAACTAAGTGGTCCAACCAACTCTAACCTAACCTAACGGGGTCGCGACAGGTCTTACTCTACTCGCGACAAATCTAACGCTAGTATAACTCAACCTAACCTGAAACTATCCGTAGTATCCCTTAGGTGCGCGTCCCGCGCACCAACTAAGGCCTGCTGGCTGAGGTGCAGTTACAGAAGTTGACGCGTTTGCGCCATTGCGCACGGCGGATTATGAATCAAATTGTGACCGGTTTATAAATGAATAAACTCATGCGTGCACCAAAACAAACAATCCAGTTTCCTTCCTCCTCCCCTCCATCCCCACCTCCATGCCCCTTCTCCTCTCGCCCGCGGCCGCTGCTCGCAAACGGCACCGACACCTCCCGATTCAATCTTCCCTCCTGACCAAACTAAATAACATATCAACAAACGGTTTTCTCTGGGTGGAAGCTTGTGAAAAGCCCTACAAACGCCTCGCTTTGACCCCCCATCTAAAATGACTTCTTTATTCCAAAAACTTGTCCCGAAGTTACAGAAAACGTTTTTCTTCGTTGTCGAAAAATTTTGAGCTCGCATCTTATTCGGATAGGGTGGCTTTGATTGTCCTTTCTATTTCCTACAACTTTTGTTCAAGACGTTTTTCGAAAATCTCAGCCGTTTACGCATGCGGGGCGTTTTTCGTGCGCGCCGTTAGATGCAAGCCCGCAACGCAGCAATGCATGGCGGGCCTGCCTACTTACGGGGGCTCCTTTCTTGCTTTTCTCGCTTTTCTACGTAAATCCGCCCCCCATTTCTCAAGAAACATGGGGTCCTGGAGTCAGTGTGAGTACGCCGCATCGAATGGTGCACACCTCGTTGCAATCGGAGGTCTGGAAGGTACTTAAACTTGCGAAAAACGTCCTTGGCTGCAGGGGGCGACGATGCTAGCCCGCCACACAGCCGTGCATGGCGTGTGCCTACCTTCAGGCGATCCGGCCTCTCGAGCCAGCGAGCCGCTATGCTACCCCCACCACCGCCCGACCTAGCGGAGGGCTTCGCCCGTTGGTTTTCCGATTCCGATGCAGATGCAGTCAGGCTCAGCAATAATGACGAAAGGAGGATAAGAACACATTTCTGACACATCGGGCCCATCAAAACTGCATTTAAGGAAAAAGAAAAAAAAAATTCGAAAAATTAGTGAAATTAGTGAAATTTGTCAACTTTGGCGCCCCATAGCGCCTAAACGGCTTGTCCAAACTCATTTTGCGGACCGGCAATCGAAAGATCGCACTTTTTTCTATGCCCAGGACCCATTTGGGTACTTTTTTGGGCTATGGTTTGGCAGAACCCATCTAGTCCCAAAACGTCGAAAATGGCCATTTTTGGGGTGTTTTGACCCCTGCCAAATCCAGAGGGGGGGTCGGATTTCGTCCAAATGTCTTTTCGGCAGTTCGTATGCATACAAGGAACCGATAAAACACCAAAGGTGCCCGGTCCTATGATGTCGCCGACCAAGTGGTTTTTTTTGTCTGGAGCTTCTCACTGTGGTAACTTCTTCCGTGGGTACATGGTTCGTCCTGGGCTAAGCTCCATAGTATTCCTGCCTCAAATAAGTGGCCTAACACATCTGAAAAAGGGGAGGGGGGTATTAAAACCCCCTCGCCCCAGTGTGGCATAGCGTCCTACCTTGTAGATCCCTCGGAGGAAAGCCACACTTGAAGCGAACAACAGTAAGGAGACAATGCTGCCCAAGATGACAGCCGTTACTTTCTCCTTGTAGTCCAGGCACTTGAAATTTGTTTTCCGGTCAGGACAGTCTGACCAGATGGACAGATCGGCGAAAGAATCGCGGACAGCATACATGACACCCCAGCCCAAGTAATTAACTAGAGAAGCTGCGGAAGCAATCTGAAATCATAATGGACATGACCAAATTATCATTATTGCGAAAGAAAAAGAGCAACCCTACCGCGTGAGCAGGGCTAGATGAGATAACTCAGTCAAAAATATCCAGAAATGGAGAAATCGTTTCTCTCATTATTCGAGATATTTAAAGAGGTACTTTATGACCTGCTCAAGAGTGTTTTTGGCCCCCCTAACGCGTGACCCGCTTGAGACTCTCCCCTTTGTTACGTGATTCTTTTTTTTTTTTTTGGGGGGGGGGGGGTTCCACACACTAAAAGTCTTATGTACTTTTTATTATGTACAGAAGCTCTGTACAATCACGTCGTACATACGGCAAATTGTGCAGACTTATGTACTATTTTGTGCGTAACTATGTACATTATTGTACGTTAGAGAGATTTTGTACATACATACTGTACGTACAAAATTGTGCCGAAGGTATCAAAAGATGTAAACATGCATAGTTAATTACAATTTCATTTTGTACATAATTGCCGTTCAAATTTGTGCGTAACAATGAACAAACTCAAATTGTGCATATGCATGTTTAAATCTGTTCATATACCTTAGGCACAATTTTGTCCGTATGTAGGTACAAAATCTTTCTTATGCACAATATTCTACATAGTTGCGCACGAAATAGTAAAAAGCCTGCACATTATACCTTATGTACAGAGCTTCTGTGCGATAAAAAGTACATAAGACTTTTAGTGTGCACACACTCCGCCTCTTACTGATTTCTTGTCAGTATAACCTACTTTTTTAAGCAGCAGTAATACTTACTTTTCGATATTTCTATGTAATACTGACAAAATTGTTAGTAGATTACTAGCAATCCCATGAAAAATCAATTACTTACGAACAAAATTATAAGCAAGAACGGACAAAATAGTATTACTGCTGTTTAAGAAAGTTCAGCGTTTACAAAGAAAATAGTCAGTAAGAGTCTGAGAGTGCAGCAACGCGAATTGCCACATTAGAGCCCGCCGAAAACATAACCAAGAGGGACCTATTCGTGGGTGGATCGAAGCCAACATTGATGTGGGCGAATGGAGCTATCATATCTGACGGAACGAATGCGACGCTACGAAACCCCTCTTACCTCGCGTGCCCCTCCTCCCCGCCCCTCGTTTGGCCCACAACTATGGTCAGATAATTTTTGAACGATCCACTACAACATCAAGTCATGAAATTGAGTGTTCTACCTTAGTTTTGGCTACTTGGCTGAGGGAGACAACCAAGATTAACTACCGGTAGTGGAACAGTGTTCTGCTTCAGCAGTCTAATTCCAACTCCTAACTAAAGCATCGGCTATTGCTGCAAAGATTGGCTTTTGCTTCTTTGATTTATTTTTATTGTCTGTCCGCCATGTAGCCAAAAATTGGCTGAAAATTAATCTCGAGTACTTATAAGTTTATTACTCGCGCTTCAGCTTCCGCATTCTTTTCTGTGCCACCCCAGAACCTACTGTGGATCACTGGTGTCAAAGTTTACAAAATGTGTTACTCTTATCTGTCTCTCCCGTTATTTGACGCGACATCCTAAACACTTAATCAATAAACTTTGGCTTTGTATTTGTACACGCTAAATGCATTTGTAACATTTTGTGCGAAAAATTTGCACGAAGTTCAACCTACACTCTCAGACTCACTGTAATTTTTAAAGTGGTCAATCTACCACTAATTAAAGCGGTCTGAGCTTTAAAGTGGATAGTGGATTTGACCGCTTTTAAGAAAGCGGTCTGACATGGACCACTTTAATTTGGGGGCCTTGACCAATTTTTAAAAGGGGTGAAACCTGCTTGACCACCTTTTTAGAGGGGTGTTGACTGCTTGTAAAAAGTGGTCAGCACTTGACCACCAAAAATGAACAGTCAAAACCCCATTTTAAAGTGGTCACAATCAGACCACCCAAAAATTATGACTGAGACCACTTTAAAAATTAGTGCTCTTACTATTTTCTTTGTAAATGCTGAACTATCTTATACAGCCGTAATACTTACTATTTTGTTCGTTCTTATGGACAATTTTGTTCGTAAGTAATTGATTTTTCGTAAGATAGCTAGTAATCTAGAAACAATTTCGTCTGTATTACGTAGAAATCGAAAAGTCGGTATTACTGCTGCTTAAAAAAGTACGTTATATTGACATAAAATCAGTAAGAGGCGGAGAGTGTACGCAAGAAAACGCACGATTTTGTGCGCATTTGCGCACAATTTTGTGCTCGTGTACTAGGCGCAATACTCAATATTGATTGAGTGAGAGTGTATGAGAATGACGAAAAGCACTAACGCTGCTCGCCCAAAATATTATCCACGTAACCCGGGCGAATTGTTAGTAAGCACGTATCGTCTGTGTTAAATGATAAGAGATACACCCAGAAAACTGTACTCTTGATTCAAGAGAATTATCCTTGAAGCAAGCACATGTGGGCCTCAATAGGTTCAAAAACATTTTGAACTTGACGCAAGGTAATAGCGAACTTGTCTTGAGGAAAATGCACTCGAAACAAGACCACGGAAACTTGGATTGAGGTAAACTTTAAGTCCAACAACTTAAGTTCTGTCATGGATTTAATTCAAGTTTACAGTTTTCTGGGTGTACGTGCTAAGAGGTGACCTGAGTTACGTAGATAATGATTGGAGCGAGCGACTTACCGCATACAAGAAGCCTTGCACTTTGCAGCATGTCTCGAGACTGCAGCAGCCGTCACAGCCCCTCTCCAGGCGGGGCCAAACGCTGCGGGAGTTCCTCATCGTAATCTTTAAAATAAGAGGATGAAAATTGACAAGCTTATGATATAGCTCAGCAAACATTGAGAATAATCAAAACGTCACCCAAAACAGACATGCATGCACTTCTGAGTGGATCACTCGTGTAGCAGGAGGATGACGCAGAAACGTCGCTATCGCTCAACTGATCAAAAATGCATCACCCTACGTATTAAGCCAGCAGAGAACCTGCCTCTAAAGAGACGCTGACAAATTTTACAGGGTGGGCAGGGTGAGTGAAGGTAATTAGATCACGCTGAAAAGAATACCACAGCACGTCGGTCCCTAATTAAACTCGCGTAAGTTTTAGCAGCGGAGCAGAACCTACGTATCTCTCTCGCATTCCACAGCGCGATAGCACTCTCCATATTTGAAGTAGAATTTGGACCCTTGCTACTTTGTGGACATAAGAACACATTAGATGCATTAAAAGATTATTTTCCATACAATTTTTTGCGATTACTATCTCTGTTTGATGGATAACGTTACAAACGCTAGGTTTCGGCATCCTTCACGAGATACGTAACACCTAGGAGTGCGAGAGAGATACGTAGGTTCCGCTCCGCTGCTAAAACTTACGCGAGTTTAATTCCCGTGAAAACTGCGCCTTATAAGGCCCGTATACGCTGCCTGATATGCGCCTGACACATTTGAACGTATACGGACCCCACAATGCCCTTATAAGGCAAGTATACGGCCCGTATAAGGTGCGTGTCAGGCCCTGACACGGGCCATACAGAGCTGCTTTGTCAGGATGGTGTCAGGCCCTGATGATTTTGACCACATACTGGCAGTATTTGGGTGTTTTGTCAGAATGTGTAAAAAAATAAATTGAATTAGGACAGTGTCGGAACTGCACAGTTTAACATTCGAGTTTAGACTTCACATGTTAAAGTCCAACTAATTTAATATTCCATCTTGTACTCACGAGTATTTGAACCTGCGACCTCCGACTTCATTTGCCGTCACTCAGACCGTTGGGCCATGCGGACATCTTGGAAGACGAACTGCGTCAACCTCACAGTACCTCACGCCTTATAGACACACGGCAGTATGTGGCTGCATCAGGCCCACATAGGGCAGCCTGATGACCGCACCTGGCCCTGATAGATGCCTGACACTCGATGGCTCACCATACATCAGGCCCATATAAGGCAGCCTGATGAGTGCAGCATGCCCTCAGATGCCTGACACACGGCAGTATGTGGCTGCATCAGGCCCACACAGGGCAGCCTGATGACCGCACCTGGCCCTGATAGATGCCTGACACTCGATGGCTCACCTTACATCAGGCCCATATAAGGCAGCCTGATGAGTGCATCATGCCCACAGATGCCTGACACACGGCAGTATGTGGCTGCATCAGGCCCACATAGGGCAGCCTGATGCATTTGTCAGGGCAGTACATGTGCCTTATACGTTCCTGATGCGAGTGTCAGGGTTTTCATACGTCCCTTATACGGAACACATACGGGCCCTATCAGGGTCGGGTTTCATGGGTTAGGGACCGACGAGCAGGTAAAATAAAAATAATCCCTTTTCGCCAATTAATGGAGGTTTGGCACATTTTAGATAAAATGGACAGTTTTAGAATGGTGCGATTTTTTGGCCCGTCCCGTAGTATTATGAAATAATACCGGAGGACGGGCATATAGTCTGATGCATGCTGTGCGTCCGTTCGTCCGGGCTTTTCCCATGGTCCGATCTTGACCAAATTTGGTATGCAGCATCCTTGAGTGACCCTAAGAACTGCCTGATGACGGCTTTTTCGATTCGAGCCCCAGGAGCGCTGCTGCAGGTGCATCATGGTCTACATGGGCTTGAAGGGGATCTTTGCTCTGGGAGGAGCTAGCCAGGCATATAGGGGTAGTTTTGGAATCGGCGCGACACAAGAAGCTTAATGAGACCAGTTTCAACAAGATCTGAGCCATTTGGTGCTGCAGCAGGGCCTAGATGGAGTCCAGGAGGATCTCTTAAAGGGACCGTCCTACCGTCCTAGGGCAGTATATGTGGGTATGTTTGGAATCGGAGTGACCAAATACAACGAATGCTACAGGTTTCGCCCCGATTGAAGTCGGTTGGTACTGCAGCAGGGTCTCCACCGTGTCGAGGAGGATCTTTAAAGAAATAATCACAAATGCAGCTCTTAACTAGACCGCTTTTATGAAGAAAGTGGTCTATCCAGGACTCGCGACTTAAATAAAACGCCTCCTGTAATAACATTACATTAAGTTGGGACGGGCCAAAGTTGTCGATGTTAGTCGCTACTTTTTTAATTATTTACCTGCATGTGATTTTCTTTCAAGCGCGATTTAATTACCTGCAGTCACCTTACTCATCCTTCTTTGTGTTATTCTTATAAGTACACGCAAAAAAATAATTTTCATCAGAGCTAAAAAATTAGCACCCGCACAAATAAGATTATCTCTATAGGCGCAGCTAATTATTTGACTGTATGGCTAAAAAGTGTTAGCTGGGCGATTCTAGCAACGGGTCTAACGGCCTAGCTGGAACTTTAAGGAATCCCTAACTGTAAATCAATCAAATTTTGCTGATGAACTACTCAAGTTGTCTGCCCCACTAATATTCTGAGGTGAAGATGATAACAATATTACGGAATTATCTCTACTCCGTGTGGATTTAGCAATCACGGATTTGTTCTTGACACATCGTAGAGGTCAGCAATCGTAGAAGCTCTCGCTGAGAGTGCTCTCCACCGAAAGGCACACTGTACACAAGTACGGGGCACTGTGGAATTAGCCATGCGCCCAGGCCCATACCCTCTTTATTTGATTGCGTCGAGACTAGTTGAAAACGCATGCTGCACTGTCACCGCGAGCGAGCGGCGGCGCGACGCGCGCAACGCACTCTCGCGGCGACCTGCGAAACCTCGACCGCACATGAGATGCCTCCTCCGCCGCGACGGCGACTGGACGACGATGACATCAACTGGTCTCGTCAGAAAAAGTATTTAGCTTGTTCACTAGAAATTTTTGAAGGCTTGCAAACAAAAGTTAGCAGCTCACGACTAGCAGTATAAACAAACAAAATTAGCTAAATCCGCAAAAAAATTTGTTTTGCGAGAGTGGTTGCTTGGCAAGTAACCAGCTAAACATCTGGCCGCGCGCACCTGAGGTCGCTAGTAGCGATGCTAATTTTTTAGAACCCGTGCTAAAAACCATCTGTTAAAAAAATTAGCACGGGTCTGATTTAGATTTTTTTGCGTGTACCCTCTCAAAGTGTGTAGGTTACTGTGACTTTCCTACATTGAACCCTCGTGATGGCGTGCAGTCAACTTGCAATAGCAACTAACAATGATTTAACCACAAACAGCAAGTACGGTTGTTAAAATTCTGTGTTCTTCATTTACTTTTCCATAGAAGTCAGAACATCCTCACAATCACCCCAGCATTTTGACACGAGCTTTCTCAACAGCTGGGATGATATATATTAGATAAATTGTAAAACTTTTTTTCATTTAACGAAATTCAAACGGATAATGTCCTTTCAACATTAAATCGTCATCGACAAGTGACGGATATCTCGTCACATTTCAAAACAGACTCCCAAGTTAGACGACACACAAATTGGGCAAAACGTTTACCCAAGTAACAAATTAGGGGCCATCCATAAAGTACGTCCGCAGTTTTTTAGACTTTTGAGACCCCCCTCCCCCCCATGTCCGCTAATTTTGCCTACCTTCCCCATGCATTTAGATAGGCTGTCCGCTTTTCATTGACCCCCCCCCCTCCCCCTCGACAGCGGACGTACTTTATGGATGGCCCCTTATTTGTGATGATTTTGTCGTCTTCGTCTGACGAAATATTAGTCCAATGACAAAATCTTACCGTGCCGATTTTTTATCACAAGTTTTGTCGCCAAATGACGATTAATTTTTACAGTGAGCCGGCGGTAAGGTTCAAGATGTCTGCTGGCTGTCACAGGTGCGGGGGGTGGTGGGGGAAGGATCCGAAAATGTTTCGAATAGGTTGCCTTTTTTCTAGGCTAGGCCCCTTGGGCGGCTTATCCCTGTGTGTGTGTGTGGGGGGGGGGGAATAAGCCAAGACCATATGACATCGTATTTAGTAATTGGTCCGGGAAATGTTTGTATTCCCCTGTAAAAATGCTTGAGCGCAAAACCGCACTTCATTAAGAGGGCAGCTGACTGCGATGCAAGCAAGATGCAAGTGCGAAGCGAGTGCGATGCAAGTGCGAAGCGAGTGCGATGCAAGTGCGATGCAAGTGCGAAACGAGTGCACAACGAGTGCGAAGCGAGTGCGGGTGAGCGCAGGCGAGTGCGGAACGAGGGCGCCGAGGGTGAGTCCGAGGCGTAAACGCGTTATCAGAGGCAATTTTGTGCACTCTCAGCCCCTTACTGATATTTGTTATGTACCTGACCTACTTTTTTAAGCAGCAGTAATACTGAGTATTTACTAAGTACTTACAAAGAAATAAGTTCGTATAACTGACAATGTTGTTAGTAAGTACTGAGTTGGTGAATAGTAAATATAGACTGACAATATTGTCAGGTATACGAACTTATTTCTTTGTAAGTACTTAGTAAATACTCAGTATTACTGCTGCTTAAAAAAGTAGGTCAGGTACATAACAAATATCAGTAAGGGGCTGAGAGTGTGTGAAAAAGTCGACTTTTTGGCACTTTTTAAGCGGGCTTTAGCCCAGCTTTTAGCTGTACATACGAATCAGTCAGTTCCAGTTCATCCACAACTCTATCCAGTCAACATTTAGCGTCCTGTGGGGGACCGCATGGGCGATGTTTGTTAGATGTTCACTCGACTCGTGATAAGCAGCTCCGCCGCCGCACCGCATGCTCATAAGGAGTCGAGACTAAACAGTCATATCATTTGTCGAGCCCAGCCAGCCAGTAGAGCTGCTAACACTTGAAATCACTGGGTTGAGTACCAGTGCGTGTGCCTCGCAGGGCCCGCCCGGGCCGCGCGGCTCAGTGTCGGGTATCGCGCTGCTAGGCGCTGCAGCACCCCCCCCCCCCCCGCTCCGGCAGTCTCCCTCTTCCTCCCCCTCACGCCGGGCCGACCGTGGCACAAAATAAAAACAAAGCAGTGAATAGCATAGGCGTAGTTTTAAAGAGTACGCTGTAACTAAATCAAGTGCCGTTATCTCACTGTATTACTCATATCATATCCAGTTCCTGTGATCTTATGTACACCAATTAATTGTTACTCTTGTCTGGTCAGTGGATAAATAAATACTATTAAAACATCAGTTCTTCTAACTACTGCTCCAAGCAAGGAAAAAAATTGCATGCAGATAAAAAGAAGTAACTATTTTTTTTGGGGGGGGGGATATGCCGTGCCTGTTGCCTACCAATAGGTGGATGTTTTTAGGTTATGATTGCTGTAATTAATTTTGTTGACTGGTTAGGTTGCCCGCTTCTGTAGTGACCAGTGGTCAGTTTTTACACAATTTTTTCAAAATTTCCAAAATTTGAGATTTCTTTAGTTGGTTTTTGGCCTACTCCGGTCAGAATACTGTATAGTGTCTGCGATCCCAAATTTTCAATATTTCGAAAGATTGTTAAGAAAAAGTCGACTTTTTGGCATTTTTTTTACACAATTTTTTCGAAATATCGAAAATTGGGGATCGGGGATACTCTGACCGGAGTAGGCCACAAACCAACAAAAGAAGTATCAAATTATGGAAATTTTGAAAAAATTGTGTAAGAAGTGCCAAAACTATCGACTTTTTCACACAAAATTGCCTCTGGACGCGTTTACGCCTCTGACTCACCCTCGGCGCCCTCGTTCCGCACTCGCCTGCACTCGCCCGCACTCACTTCGCACTCGTTTTGCACTCGATTCGCACAGGGGGTGGCAACAGCCATTGCGGTGTCTGAAGCGATGCTCCCCGCAGCGAAATGCCTCTCTGGCGTTCGCTTAGTTTGAGAAAATGGGAACAGAACTAGCCATGGCATTCACTTGCCATTTTGTTTAGTACCCAAAGGATGCCTTAAGCTAATATTCGACACAATAGGATCCTTTTTAGGACGAGAAAATTGAAAACTAAAACGTCAAAATTCACAGTTTTCAACACAAGTGTTTCACAAAGCGGTTCAATACTACGCCGAGAGTCATACGAGGTCACTAATTGCTTGATTATGCGTAATACCCATGTAATAGATGCAGTTCTAGTAGTTTCTACCATAGAATTTCATTATGCCTCTCTTACTATCGTACTGAAGCAAAAACAAGTCTGCGGGGAGCATGGTTTCAGGCTTCGATGGGCTGTTTCTGACCCCTGATTCGCACTTGCATCGCACTCGCTTCGCACTCGTTTTGCACTCGTTTCGCACTTGCAACGCACTCAGCTGCACTCGTAATGCACTCGTTTTGCACTCACTTTGCACTCAAGCATTTTAACAGGGGTGGACTCGGATGCCCTTGTCACGAAACGAAAGTTTGAGCGTCTGACAGCCATCACGGCCCGGGGCAGCTCCTCCGGCCTGTGTACTCACAGCGAGATATCAGCTCCGCGCTCGACCTCTCTTCCGACCGCGCCTGGCGATGGCCTAGCAGCGACTGCGGGGTTGTGGGCGTCGGAGAGTCAAGAGCGGCCAAACGCGACCCGACAGTGCCGCTCACTTCTCCTTTCTGACGTGACGGTCCTCAAAACGGGTATTTCCAACGAATGATGGACAGCAGAACGGAGCACTTCAATAACTAAACAAGGAAATGAGATGAGGGGAGCGCTCAACGCGGTATGAGAAATCGAGAAGTCACTTGGGAGCAACTGCTATAGTCTCGTAGTGTGTAAGCTGTCGCTCCCAAGTGACTTCGCGATTTCTCATACAGTACCGCGTTGCAGTGGCGGACTGGGTATAGGCACTTTGTGCGACAATTGCGTCTGACTAATTTTCATTTTTCGTCCTAGGGGCCCGAGACCTAGCTGGGGGGCCCTTACGGAGGGGGGCCCGGGGGGGTTTTGCCCCCCCCCCCCCCCCCCCCCCCCCCGGGGCCAATCGGTCCCTGCCGCGTTGAGCGCTCCCCGTATCTTCCTTCCTGTTTTGGAAGCACGCTTGTTCTTCTCTACGCTTCAGCAAAGTACCCTATTGGTGGACACTGCCAGCAGGCTGCACTTGAGGATGTATTCACCGACTGACTGAGGTTGCTTCTTGACCTCCGCTGCTGTGCCTGTGACCTCAACATCACCCCCTCAATACTTTATCAGTCGCCGCAGTGATGTTTGGTGGGATCACCACACGCACTACGGGGAGAAAATCATGCTTTCCTTGTACTTTGAGCCGAGTAGATAACGTTGTATTGAGTAAGACAAGCGTTCCTCATGGTCAAACAAACACTCCAGGAACATTTTAGAAAAACTCAGTTTGTTCAAACAGGGGGTGGTGACGAGCTGCCGCTGTGTCCCACATGCGCGTGGCAGATCAAAAATGACGAAAATACCGAGCTATCATTTAGCGTTTGCCTGGCATGTACACGCAAATTTTGAGTGTGCCTCTGGAATGTACACGCAAATTTTGAGTGTGCCTGGCATTTACACGCAAATTTTGAGTGTGCCTGGCAAGTGCACGCACATTTTGAGTGTACCTGCAGGGAGACTCAAATAAGCGTGTACCATAATTTACACTAGATAAGATAACTTTCCTGGGCAGGAGAAAAAGGCTGCTGAATGAATGCGAGGGACTGCGCCGGGTAAAAATTGGCTGAATTCATAGTTTTTCACAGGTTTTTGTGCACTCTCAGACCCTTACTGACTATTTTCTTTGTAAATGCTGAACTTTCTTATACAGCAGTAATACTGACTATTTTGTCCGTTCTTACTTATAATTTTGTTCGTAAGTAAGGGAGAGTGGGGCAGTGTGTAACAGATTTGGGAATTTGCTTCTCAGGGCCGTATTTTTTATCATATTTGACCCAAATCAACGCAAATGAATACTTTGTACTTTCACTTTCAAAAATATATGGTCTTTAGCACGCCACACTTCTTTTGGTAGGCTGTGGAGACGATTATCCGTAACCCTGCATTTGTTACACACTGCCCCGACCCGGGGTAGTGTGTAACAAGTAAAGAAAGTGGTTAATAAAAAGAGTGGAAATGATGATTTGGTCATTTTAATGAGTTCGTTTCATCAAGACGAATAAAAAACACTAAGCATGTAATATGCTAGCATACGAAATACGACTATAGGGCGTCAAGATAGTTCGAAGGGCCAACATAACCTAACCTGGTCACGAAATACTTATAACACCCTATATCTCCGTTTACATTGACTTAAACTGCAGACGAACTTAACATTTTTTGATCGTCTTGTTAAGTATAATCCACCGCGGCACCTCATTAGCCACTTATGTCAGTTCAAAATTTTGATCATCGGTGTTTATTCTATTGTTACGAACTGCCCCGCAGATTTTAGTTACACACTGCCCCGAGGGTAGGTTCTTGTGTTCATGCCCCTCAGAAGGAAACCGTGATAATGCAAATGAAGTTGACCTGAATTTTACATTCGTAAATGAGCATACTTTCATAGGAAATCATCGCGTTAGTGTACATTCGTCACTGGACGGCACTATCCGAAGAGAATTAACGCTGAAATGTTGCAACCAGGCTCGAATCGCCCTGTGGAGTTTTTAAACTTTTTCCGCTCGCCAAATACCGTATCTGACCTCCGATTTCTTGATTGCAAATCCAATGGGTGTTTTCGAGGAAAGTAAACGCACATTCAGATAGGTGTTTGCCCGCACCATTTTCGACTTATAGGGGTATGTTACACACTGCCCCTGTTACAGACTGCCCCACTCTCCCTTAATTGATTTTTCATGGGATTGCTAGTAATCTACTAACAATTTTGTCAGTATTACGTAGAAATCGAAAAGTCAGTATTACTGCTGCTTAAAAAAGTACGTTATATTGACAAAAAATCAGTAAGAGGCGGAGAGTGTGGATTTAGCATGATTTCAACAGGAATACGCAAAGACTGCGCGAGCGACTGCAAGCTGTCAGGAACACACGATTACAAGACTGATGAACCCCTTGGGTTAAATTGACGTTATGTCGTTGTGAATTTTTATGATATCGGTAAACAACGAAGGTACGACATATTTACCGTGGGAGCTTCCACACGGGCAGTACTTGAACTTGAGTGCTCCATTGGTGCCTTGGTCCTTCCCTCTCGCCTCCCGGCACTGCGTTCTCCTGCTGCTGCGCTTGGAGAGAGGGCGGTGGGGGGGGGGAGGGGCAGGCCCCTAGGTGACGCACACACACCAGACGCCAGGCCAGACAGCCCAGCCCCCCCCCCCCCTCCCCACGAGGTGCGGGGCGAGGAACTAAGGGCGCACACCAAGAGGGGGTTGGGGGGGGGGCATCACCACCACCGCTGGTACCCAGAGGGAAGACCCGCTAGTACCTAGCTATGATAGAGAGAGCCGCTTGCATTTCCACTCACTGCTCTAGGGGTGATTGCTTCGAACAGCGGCAACCTCTTATCCTGGTACTCTTCTTTTCCACGCACCGCACTGGGTACTTGCACCCCCTTTGCTTGAGGTACCTGGTAACATGCATCACTGGCACTGCACACTGGATGCACACTGGTTGCCTCACGCCCTGGCCCAGCTCAGCTGCACTGGCTGCAGGCCTGGCGGTCCCCTCGGCAGGCGGCCCCACCCTCTCCGCCCGGCCACACTTGAGGAATGCTTTCCTGGAGCACAAAAACAAAGCAGACGTCACTCTGATGCTGGGCACTAAATCGCTGATAACTCGCTGACCACTGCACTAAATACTACTACATGTACACCACTCTGCCGTACACTGCCATCAATTGAAGCGTAACAGCAGATTTACGCTTTTGGAAAAGCGTAATCGGCGTTACACACTTGCATAAGCGTAACTGGTGTTACACACTTGCAAAAGCGTAACAGTTCCCATAAGGAATAAAATGGATCTTTACGCTTTAGAAAGAGTGTAACACGATTTTACGCTTTTCCTGGTGCGTAGGTGGTTACACTGCACACTCTTACTTTCTTTTGAAGAAAATTCTTCGTGACTACGGAGGTTTTGACACATCCGTAGCCCACGAAGAAATTTCTTCGTGTTACAAAGGGATTCCTGCGAGGATTTTCCAAAACCTTTGAATTACGAAGAACTTTCTTCGTAAGAAAGTAATTCACACTAAATATCGCATGTACTATTTTGTTCATAATGACGTACGTTTTTAAACGACGTAAGCTTGGTACGATTTTGTAAATAATTATGTACAATTTTGTGCACAGGTTGCGTACAAAATCGTACGTAGATTACGTATGTGTAAAAACGTACGTAATTACGTACGAGTACTAAGTTCCCAGGCGCGTAGCATGACTTAGATTTCAGCGGGATTGAATTTAATTTGAATTTATTTCATTAAAGATACACTGATAAAACAAAAGTGTAGTTGATATGCTTCTCCAAAGCATGCCAAGTACACTTTGCACAAGCGTACAATGTATGCTTTTTAAAGGTATAGTGTTATGCTTCTGTATCATTCATCCCTTATAAAAATGCATTACTTCCCATTTGCGCTCCCTAGAAGTGTAGTTGTTTACTTTTCATACCATGAACTACACTGACGCTTGTACCAGTGGGCCAGATAAGTTACGAAAAATCAATCAGGGAGGGGTGTAAGCAGATCCACCATACTCTTCTTTCCTTTTCTTTTCGTGGTACTGTAAAGTTTTCGGGTCACCTCCCCTTACCCTCGCCCGAATCTTACCCCTTCAGGGACTAAGTACGGGGGTAACCAATTCGTTGTGTGCACAGTTTGCAGCACCCGCTTTTCCTTTACAATTACCCTGGCAGGGCGGGCTGAGCGCCCGGGAGGTAGGCAACCTCTTCGACAGCGCCGATACTCCGGTAGCGAGGGGGCACACTGTGATTCCAAACGCTATGAACATAGCGCGTATGGTGCAATGCATTGAGACATCGCGCCACACGTGCAATGCCATAGTCACATTGCACCTTAAGTGCGATGCGTCCCGAAAATGCCCTATGCTAGTGCATAGGAAGGCATTGCACCACACGTGCGATGCAAAAGCATAGCGCCAATTGGCGCGATGAAAACGGCTTCAAACGCATAGCGCCAATTGACGCTATATTCATAGCGTTTGGATTCTCAGTGCAGGCGTGCTTCGCGAACGCGTCAGGATGGTGTTCGGTAGGAGCCGGGAAAATTACGGAAATTAAGGTTACGCGGGGCTCAGTTTTAGCCCCTATCTCTCTAATTTTAAAAAATGCGTTCCATGATTGCGCCCTTATGAATAACAACAAAGACATGCGGTTTTTGGCGTCTTATTAATTTCGACGAGATCTAGTGCAAAAGTTTAACTCTAGATTTTTTTACTAGATTTTCCGTAATTTTACTCTAAAAATTGCATTTTCCGAAGCTTCACTTTCACACTTTCTCCTCGACTCACAGTTGAGATATCTGAGAAAATCAACAAGACTGCCAAGAAGAACTCCAACTTGGTTGGTGTTCTTATGAGGACTCGTTCTTTGCAATCCAAAAACATTTTTTGACTTCTAAGATTTCTGAAGCGCTGAAAAGGAGAACTTTTGTTTTATAGATATTCGGTATTAGATCTCAGTTCTTTCGCATGGGAGTGGGTAGGTGTATCAATTGTGCTATTTCGTGCTCCCGCCACAGAGTGAGTCTGCAGAGTCTCATAGACAACAATGAACTCAGGCGCCTTGTGGCGCCCCCTTTTGGTGACACTGCGACGCTTAGCTTCGGCAGGGGCTGTACAGGCAACCACTCAAACGGCCAATAATTACGGCCTGCATACCTCCTAAGCGCTAAGCATTGTCGACCATCACTCCCTACTCCGCGAATGTCTTCATTGTCGGCAAACGAGAGGCCAGCCGCCGCCGAGCTGTCACAGACTAGGCGGCACTCTGTAGCTCCGTAACCGTTGCTCCTACGCCAAAAATAAGCAAATTTTGTGATCACCCCCCCCACATGATGCCGGCGGCGCGGCCTCGCACCCCAAATAACCTATCAAACACATACATCCACAAAGATCAGCCAAAACTGTCACCGAAAATTTCATGAAATTATTTATTTAATTAAATTCCCAAAAAATAGACTCCATGGGAACATCTATACGACAACTTTCCTGCAATCTGCAGGAAAGCGGATAACGAGAGCATGCATAGTTTCCGAGATCATCCTGGGTATTAACAGACATTGCTAGCCCAATACTCGTTTTTTTGCTACATAAGCTGTTGTAGTGGCATAAAACCATGCGGGTAGCAAAGAACGAGTAAAAACTAGTGCACTAAAGAAATTCTCCAGCTATTCGTTGGTTTCGGTTCGCACACTATCGCACGAATCATATTAGCGAAATCTTGGAACGGAAAAACCTCTGTTTTGTCGATACCCCACGTTTTGGCTGGAGAGGAGGCAACGGCGATAAGTGAAATTTATCGTGGTGATAAGCGCTCACCCTAATTTTTGAACCATTCGTCGTAGAACAATAATTCAAAGTGGGTTCGTGTCGTATGAATACACACACTCTTATTTTCTTACAAACAGCTTGTTTGTACACTACAATTAAAATTGAACAGTCTTGGTACACAAACCAAGCTGTTTGTAATACAAAGAACTTAGTTTGTATTGCGAACAAAAATTGTTTGTATTACAAACAATCGTTATTTGTATGTTACGGTTGCTCAATTTTCATTGCAGTGTACAAACTTTTGCCCCGTTCTGTTTGTAAGGAAATCAGAGTGCAGAGCAACAAACGAGTTTGGTTAGCAATCCCTCTAACTTTTTGTTTAAATTTCGGAAATTTAAAGTAAAGGTAATCTTGTCATTCATTGACAAGATTCAAATTCAATACAAAATTATTCAAAATTTAGTCGGCAGGATTTGCAACCCACCCCGCTCGAACTTTCGACTTAATGCCGTTAAAATCATACTACAGTCGAGTTCGTTCTTGGACGCAGGGTGTGGGCAACGAAGCACCTGACATCAACCTCACCACCACAATGTACAAAAATTCGAATTTTGAACCAAACTTCCGTTTAATCGTTCAACCACAATGTCGTAATTCGCAAACAAAAGGCGGATTAAGAGGTCCGAGACGGCCACGACGGCCGGCCGCTGCAGGTAGCCGAGGCAGGTGTAAGAAGGGCCCGGGTCCCCGGTCCTTCCCTTCGCTTCGTCTCGTTAGGTGTGCACACGACGGTGTGCACGAACTTTTTGGACATTTTGATGGCGGATTTGGATTTAGGACTAATGTTGCACACATTCTGCGTCCAATAACGAACTCCATACGACAATTTGAACGGCATAAGGTCCAAAGTTTGAACGGGGTTGGTTGCACATTCAGCCGTCTTACTTTTGAACTACTAATCGTAGAACAACAGTTCAACTTTGGTTGTACACCGGAAAATACCGACATTTATGTGAGCCATATAGCAATGACACGTTCAAATCTGAAAATATTGAACTTGTAGCTACCACCAAGCTGCGCGCAGAGTCATTGTTTGGCAATAGGCCGGCTTGTCCCGACCTTTCCCCAGCCGTCTATTGTCAGTTTATGGCCAGTCAATCAAGGACGGCAAGGCTACCTCTAGTTCAAATTTTCAAAATTTTAACGAAGAATCTACGAGATTTCCATTCTTACGCATGTGTTGCACCATGAGAGGAGGGCGGATGGAGATGCAACGGATATTCCCCCCCCGCCATATTTTACCAGTTAATTTCCCTGCACTTTCTTCTAGGTGACTCTGCGGGTTTGAAAGTAGTGGTGGCATGTCTAAGGAACAAAACCGAAGCACGGCGATCAACTCTGACACTTGTATTAACAGCTCTAGCATCTGAGGCGCCACGTCGAAGATTCGGCACAGCTCGGGGCAGTATCGCCACCGCCTTCTTGATATCGATGAAAACAACTTTTTCTCGAATCCCATGTATACCACGTTTGGAGTTGGAAACTTGCTCACATTTTAAATAACGTTCAATATTAGGATTTTTAGAGGCCCCTAGAAGGTGTATGAGCGTTTCTGCTGCGATATGTACGTATGTACACATATGCATGTATTCATATTCGTGTATGTATGTATACATATGCACATGTGTACATACGTACATATCGCAGCAGAAACGCTCATACACCTTCTAGGGGCCTCTAAAAATCCTAATATTGAACGTTATTTAAAATGTGAGCAAGTTTCCAACTCCAAACGTGGTATACATGGGATTCGAGAAAAAGTTGTTTTCATCGATATCAAGAAGGCGGTGGCGATACTGCCCCGAGCTGTGCCGAATCTTCGACGTGGCGCCTCAGATGCTAGAGCTGTTAATACAAGTGTCAGAGTTGATCGCCGTGCTTCGGTTTTGTTCCTTAGACATGCCCCCACTACTTTCAAACCCGCAGAGTCACCTAGAAGAAAGTGCAGGGAAATTAACTGGTAAAATATGTCGAAGGGGGAATATCCGTTGCATCTCCATCCGCCCTCCTCTCATGGTTGCACCGTATCGAGACGAGCCAAGCCCAATTTGTATCATTGTTCTACGATGGATGCTTCAATAGTTAGGGTGAGCGCTTTTGGCCAGTTGTGATCAGACTGTATTGTGTCTACCGTGCCTTTCTCAACCGCCGAAAAACTGACAAAATTGCAGTATCGACACTGGGCAACATTGTAACTTAGTTGTGCAGCGCCCCGAACCTGACAGGTTGACAGCTCCGGCTGTCTCTGGCGATACCCCACGTCGAAATCCAGAAAAATGTTGAGTCCCGCCTAACCTTAAAGTGGAAATTGTGGAAATTAAAAAACGTTAACGTTAACCGTTAACGGAGAGACAGTCCCAGGCATTCATTTCTTTAACGTTTTACATTTAACGCTTTACCGCTAAAATTTTACATTTCTGTAACGCATTCATTTTTGACATTTAACGCTATAGCGCTAATGTTTTAAGTGTCCTTTACGATTTTCAACGAACACTTACGAACAAGACCTTTAACGTTTCACATAATGCGCGAATGTTCAACATTTTTTAACGCTCTTACGTTTTAACGATTTACAACGAATAAGTAACACCAAGACCTTTAACGTTTGAACGTTTGTCATTTCACGCTTCAGCGCTACTGTTTTTTTTTTTTTTTTTTTTTTTTTTTTTTTTTTCATTTCTGGAACTCTTTTAACGATTTACGCGGCTGACATAAAGCGTCACTGGTAGGACGTAGGACCGACCGCCTGTCCGCTCGGTGCAGCTATGCTTGAGCTATGCCCCCCCCCCCAATCCCTCTTTCCCTTCCCTCCCGCTAACCCTCGGCCGCGAGCGTGGCACTAGTCTCAAGTTGGGTCCAAGCCGGCTCATATAACGTAAACATACAAGCGATAAAACAGTCGTTAGCCGCACCCTCTTGAACACCACGACCACGACCACGACCGGATCGCGCTCTCTGCTATATAAGGCTGTCAACTGGCTGCCTGCTAGAGCTGTTCACCGTCTGGTAAAGCCAGCCCTTGAAGGGACTGTCTAAAAAGAGGAAAATCAAAAGGGAAAATTAAGAAAATTACGAAAATTAAAGGAAATTAAGAAGAACTGCGTCCGGAACTTGGTATGCAGTTCCGTACGCAGTCGCAGTCACTGACAAAAGTTTTCGTAATTTTACGACAAATTTGATGATGAATGCTTCTTAATTTTTACGAATGCTTCGTAAAATACGTTCTATGAAACATTCATAAGAAAAGGATTACGAATCATTCGTAATTTTTTGGGAAAAAATTGCCCGAAAGTGACCGAAAAGTACCCAAAATCTAAGAGTTGTTCGTAAAATAATGAACCATTCATCGTTAAATTGTTCGTAAATTTACGATTTTTCAATGGGAAAATACTGTACAAGGATGGCTCATTAAAAAACCTTATGAAACATTCGTAAAATTACGAATGATTCGTAATATTATGAATAGCTCATAGAGAAAATTATGAATTATTCATAAAAGTAAGAATGATTCGTACTTTAACGAGAAAAATTATGAAACATTCATAAAATTACGAGTGATTTGTAATATTACGAATGGTTCATAAAAGAAAATTATGAATCATTCGTAAAGTTACGAACAGCTCGTGATGCTTTAACGAAAAAACTAGGAAACGAAACATTCATAATTAAATATTATGAATTATTCATATGTCTTATGAAGCATTCGTAAGAAAACGAGTTATTCATAAAAATAATGAATCATTCGTCATAAAATTATTCGTAAAAATATGAATGTACTATGGGAAAATACTATACAAGAATGGTTCATAATTTTACGACTTTTCTTTTATCAGTGGTGGTGGTGTATGTATGCAGTTCGTTTGGTATGCAGTTCTCATTTCTTTCCTAAAATTTTCCCGTTGGGAAAATTTTGGTTTAGTGAGCGCTTTTAATTTCTCGATGTCGTGGGAAGTTCCCCACGATTTGACATTTGACAACACTGATACATTTCCGTGCCGTTAGGTTGCCGGCGCCGGCCGGCGAGCGTCCCCGACCTCCCGCACTCCCGCCACCCCTGCACCGGGCCATCTGTCTGGCGGTTGGGGAGGGGACAAGGGGGAGGGGGGGGGAAGTGCTGGACGGAGGCGGCTGCGGCTGGGCGTCGTACATTCCAAGGCCGCAGATCGCATCGATCGGGCGAGAGAGCGCGCTGCGGGCGCCGGCCGGGCCGGAGGGAACTAGCGGGGGCGGGGAGGGGCTGTTGGTTTGGTTGTTGGCTCCAGTTCTGTTGAGGCAGGCACAGGCCAGAGTCGTCCCATCCGCGTCCTGCTTGTTGCTGCCCTTGCGCGCGCACCGCCCTTGAGAATGCTGAAGTGTTCGTAGTGCCCTTGCGAATTATAACGACACAGTGGAAACAAACAACTCCGCAGCGAGTCCATTCCGTCGCCGTTGGATCTAACTTTGTGAGTAGCAAACACCCGGCCAGAGGAGCCTAGCGGCTGCTGGGGTACTTGATTAGAATATTGCTGTGCGGATGAATTACTATTATCATTATTATTTTGAAGTGATCTTTACGCATGACGAATGTGGGACGAAGTTGCCAGACAACTCTCATACTTCGTGCCGCGCGCGGGACCTCAGAGGAGCGACCTAACCTCACTTGGATAGTGCTTTAGATAGTGCTTTCAAAGGAATATATGAAATGTACACTGCCGCTCAAAATTAGCGGCCCATTTTTTAAAGCGCGGCGCCGTTTCTATGTTTTTCGAGCTGGGATGCTGAAATTTAGAAGGCAGGTGCCCCTATTGTTCTTCTTGAGCCCTGCAAAGTGTGCGATCCGTGCGCCCATCCTTGCGACCTGTGCCACCCCTTCACTGCATAGGGGTGTAAAAACCGAGATAAACATGTCAAAATTTTTGTCTTTTAATGATCGGAAACGGCAAATTTGCGGTGTACCGACTCAAATGAGTCTCCCCTTTACAACTGTGCAAGCGGAATCGCAATCGGACAATTCCACCCCTTTCCACAGTCACCCCCACCCCCTCGAGGGGTTGGTTTTCAAAAATGTTTGAAACCGACTGCAAACGATCCAGAAGCCTCTCCTGTACACGGTACAATTTTTCTTTTTCGATTCCGACCACCCCCGGCCGTACCACCCCCACGGAGGACCCACCCCATTTTGAATTTGTGCCGTTTCAGCCACAAGGGGGTCAAATTTGTGTCCCAAAATTCATGAGGACACACCTTGGGTGCGCACAAACCCATTCGGATCGAAAAATCCAGATCCGGAAATTTTCATTCACCGCTGTAGGGGTGACCACCCCCTCTCACCCCCTGCTCCCCCGAGAGGGGCAGGAAGGTCGTTCAAGGGTGGCCCCGGCCAAGAAGACACAGCTCAACCATTCCTGAAATTTTCGAGTCGATCCGGTGCACCGTTTACCCTCCAGGGCGAAAAAACCGTCGAAACCAGCAAAAACATCCCTCAAGTTCACCCTTCGTGAACGCCGAACTGAGGAGGGGTAGCGGCCAAACTCCAAGTGTCCCATCTCGGCACAACCCCTCTCTGCAACCCCCTTTTCTTTCACTCCGCTGCGGTAACGCCCGCGCCCATGCCAACGAGGCAAACGCGGTGATGCACTCGTGCGTCTTCCGCCACCACAGCCATGCGCCGGCGAGGCAGGCAACTCGTCTCACGGGCTGCGCAGGTGCGCCAACGTACTGAAGGCGTGCGCGCGCGCCAGGTCACCGCTCTTCAACAGGGCCAGTCCAGCAATACAGGAAAAATGCACATGGACGCGCACGAGTCATCCCCACCGTGCTGCTGGACTGGCCCTGTTGAAGAGCGGTGACCTGGCGCGCGCGCACGCCTTCAGTACGTTGGCGCACCTGCGCAGCCCGTGAGACGAGTTGCCTGCCTCGCCGGCGCATGGCTGTGGTGGCGGAAGACGCACGAGTGCATCACCGCGTTTGCCTCGTTGGCATGGGCGCGGGCGTTACCGCAGCGGAGTGAAAGAAAAGGGGGTTGCAGAGAGGGGTTGTGCCGAGATGGGACACTTGGAGTTTGGCCGCTACCCCTCCTCAGTTCGGCGTTCACGAAGGGTGAACTTGAGGGATGTTTTTGCTGGTTTCGACGGTTTTTTCGCCCTGGAGGGTAAACGGTGCACCGGATCGACTCGAAAATTTCAGGAATGGTTGAGCTGTGTCTTCTTGGCCGGGGCCACCCTTGAACGACCTTCCTGCCCCTCTCGGGGGAGCAGGGGGTGAGAGGGGGTGGTCACCCCTACAGCGGTGAATGAAAATTTCCGGATCTGGATTTTTCGATCCGAATGGGTTTGTGCGCACCCAAGGTGTGTCCTCATGAATTTTGGGACACAAATTTGACCCCCTTGTGGCTGAAACGGCACAAATTCAAAATGGGGTGGGTCCTCCGTGGGGGTGGTACGGCCGGGGGTGGTCGGAATCGAAAAAGAAAAATTGTACCGTGTACAGGAGAGGCTTCTGGATCGTTTGCAGTCGGTTTCAAACATTTTTGAAAACCAACCCCTCGAGGGGGTGGGGGTGACTGTGGAAAGGGGTGGAATTGTCCGATTGCGATTCCGCTTGCACAGTTGTAAAGGGGAGACTCATTTGAGTCGGTACACCGCAAATTTGCCGTTTCCGATCATTAAAAGACAAAAATTTTGACATGTTTATCTCGGTTTTTACACCCCTATGCAGTGAAGGGGTGGCACAGGTCGCAAGGATGGGCGCACGGATCGCACACTTTGCAGGGCTCAAGAAGAACAATAGGGGCACCTGCCTTCTAAATTTCAGCATCCCAGCTCGAAAAACATAGAAACGGCGCCGCGCTTTAAAAAATGGGCCGCTAATTTTGAGCGGCAGTGTATATGTAAACGCTTACCGCGAAATTTTGCGTATCCCTTGAGTCGCGCTCCTTATAAATTTTTTACTCTAGCATTTTCTGCCAAGGAAGGATAATACATACATGGTTAAGCCCGACCTGTGCGGCTCGCCGGCTTTTTCATGGATGACGAAACAAGTTGCGCGCTGTGGGAGTGGCTACAGTTCCCGCCCGGCGCATATGAAAAATCGCGCGCTCGAAGTGTGGGGAATACACTGGCATCAGCGGTTGAATAGCGGCCCAGGTGGCAAAGATTACAGATTACAGCTGGATGACTATGGGCCCACTGCGCAGCCCCCCTTCCCCCCTCCCCCTCCCCCTTTTATTTTTGGAAGTCCCCCTGTCCTCATGCCTACGAGGCGACGCGGCGTAGCGGGAGGGGAGAGGGGGAGGAGGGGTGGGGGAGCGCATTCGTGTGAGTCTCAGTCTCAGCTTGCCCGACCGGCTTTGTGAGATGCGTCCAGGAAACGGGTAAGCCTAGTTGCCTACCCGCTGGGCGCTCTTCGCAGTTTTTGTTGGAACCAGTGATTCAGGCCAGCGAGCGACGCCGGTGACGCTGCCAGCAAAGTTGGTGGAGGCGTCGCCGGCCTCTCTGCCCCAACCCGAAATCGCCCCAAATAGTTCCGATTGTGTCGTGAAGAGCGCCTAGCATGCTGGTAACTTTGCAAGCGGCAGACTGCGGCAGTCTCGCAGTCGGTGCTTGGTATCCACCATCCCACAGTCTCGTATAGGGTACTTCACTGTAAATGAATGAGTCATAATCATGGCTAAATTTTAAGCAAGAACGCTCTTATCGCCCATTTTAAATGAGGTTATCCTTAAGCCAGCCGTTATCACCCAACCGTTTTGGTGATGATTGTGACTCTTTCATTTACAGTGGTGCTTAAGCGTAGGGATGAACAAGCGTGCCTCGAAAACAGGAAGTAAGGGTGGGGGGAAGCGCTCGACGCGGTATGAGAAATCACGAAGTCGGTGGGGAGCGACTGCTCACAGACTACGAGACTAGATAGCAGTCGCTCCCACCCAACTTCGCGATTTCTCATACCGCGGCGAGTGCTTGTTCTTCCCTACGCTTTAGCGTAGTACTCTATTGGAACGGCACCGGCTGCCTCCCGCTTTGCAATGACCCACTCCACTGCCTCATGTAGCAACTCAGCTGGATGGGTTGCCTACCCCCGCGGCGCTCTGCTGTGATGCTGCGGTGCTCAGTGCTCACAGTACATACAGCCAAGAACTCAGGCCGCGCAGTGACGCCATTATTTATTCAAAAGAGAAATAGTGCAACTTATTGAAAAAAAAATGCAATTAACAGTACTGGTCGCTCACATCCCTTAAATAACGTTTTTCCGCAATATGTCCGTTATTTTTAATCTGACGGAAATTCTGCGTACACAGTTCGAAAGAACACAAACAGTTACGTTTGGAACCATGTTCAATTGGTACATCTTGGCCAGGAACTTTCGGAGAAATGCAAGAGCC
The DNA here is from genome assembly GCA_030522485.1 of Stenchaetothrips biformis. Classification (NCBI taxonomy): domain Eukaryota; kingdom Metazoa; phylum Arthropoda; class Insecta; order Thysanoptera; family Thripidae; genus Stenchaetothrips; species Stenchaetothrips biformis. The sequence continues at coordinate 6,693,525 of CM060087.1, read as the reverse complement.
CGTTTTTGAATTTTCGCCTTTTTTTTCTTTCCAATGGGTTTTCGGGCTGGACCGAACGATAATTAATGATAACGAGTGGTTTACCAACGTAAAAAAGTACAGGGAATTGATTAAGACTATGCCCGATTTTTTTTATCGATGACAGTTTTCACTCTAAATGTCTAAGGACATTTTTGTCACTAATTCGAGACAACTTTGTGCACGTCCAGAACTAGAGACAATTTCGTCCATAGCCAGTTACCAAGTCCTTACAAGCAGACTCAAGCCTCTAACAATGGGTCCGATTTGGTTTTCTACGAAGAAATGTGGCAAGTATGATGCCGTTTTCAGAATTCAAAAATTCGAATGCGTCTAGGAGCTGCCGACGATTTTGTGTGAGCCCGTACATGCGCTCCGGGTCGGGCCACGCTCTAAGTGATATTTTTCGTACTGTGATCGTGTGTAATCCCGTTAAGGGAGAGTGGGGTAATTCCGGACACGGGGTAATTCCGGACACTTTGATTTTCACTAGGTTTAAGGACCGGTAGGTCAAAAGCCCGCCTAACAGATGAAGATAATCACTTAAAAATGATAATTCCAAATCGCCAAGGTTGGAGGTCAAGCCGTTTGGCCGTGGTCGCTCCACGAATTTTGAGTACCATCAAAAATGGGCAAAAGCTACATCTCAACTTCGTATTTCCATGTAAATATCGTACCTTAACGTCAATGTCAGTCCCATGACTAAAATTTTATCATGTTATATGGTCCTTAGACTTTACTTTGGCGTTTCGCGAGTGGTCGCATGTCTTGCCGTTTTCTTACAATTGGACTTTGCAGGTATTTACTACCTGTGGGGTAAATCCGGACAATAAGTGTTGTTTTCTTGAATTTCCCGCGTAATGTTAATATGGTGTGTTCAAAATTGAGAACATACTTCTCCACCATTAAGGAGGATAAAGAAAGAACGAAAAATAGCGTTGTATCGAAGTTAAAAGGTCAACTGAAGGCAGTGGTGTTACTTTAGGGGTTTTGATAGAATCTTTTCCTTATAACATGGCTTTGAGTAAGAATCAAACAGTGCATGTTCTAGCAAATCTCCTTGTATGCCTTCTATAAGCATGCCTCACATCAAAACAAACGATACTTAGCTCACGTGGTGTCAAATTTGAAGGTCGTCCGGAATTGCCCCATAGGTCGTCCGGAATTACCCCAGGCTGGGGTAATTCCGGACACGTGCAGTGCTTCAGTTCAGTCCCTATATCTCGCTAACCGATAATGAGATTTGGCTTTCACGTATATCATTTTAAAGGTAAAGGTTCATACTTTACTTTTCTTTAATAAAATTTTGTCCACTACGCGCTTACAAGCTTCAAGAGCGAAAACAAAAAAAGCGCCCGGAATTACCCCACTCTCCCTTAATCATGCAATACTGTGAACGTACATACATGGAGTTGCGGCCCCCCTGAGTCATTTACCTACTTGATTTCAGGCACGCTACAGTTTCGTAAAAACTTCTAATTACACCTTTGTGTTCCAGCTCCGCAGTTTGACCTCGCATCCCCGCTGGGGGTGATATTAACAAGGAGCTATGCCGGGGTAAGTTGTTGATTAAGGTTGTCAGTAGATGGGATCCATCTGTATGTGAATTATCGTCGTCTCTCAAAGGTGGTGCTAAGGGCAGCGCATATAACTAAACTAAATACGAGTAACTTTCAGACTTTTTAAATACATTCACACCGTGGGTACAACTTAGACACCGGTTTGCTCGACCATCTCCAAATTAAACCAAATTTGGTGAATCGCCATCAAATAGGTCACATATCATGCCAGTAAAACGGTTTTGGGTTATACCCACTACTTTCGGAGTTGTAGGTATGGGCCATTTGCGTCAAATTTCAGAAAAGAAAACCAGTGCTTCACAGAACTTGGAATCGGCCGCCCTTTGAGATAGAGAGCTGATTCTTTCACCATTTAAAATAGGCGAATTTTTTGGACTGGATGAACGTATTTTCAGGGCCGTGATGACTTTCCTGATTTTGTAAAAAATTGAGACTTTTTGTAATTTTTGCTAAGCTATCCCCAAAATACGTCATCATCGATTTTTAAATTACCTATTCAAACAATGCGTATCGGTGATTAGTTTGACTACTGAAAATATCCCAGCTGAAAATCCCAGATGGGAACACACGCGGGTTTTAAGCTAAAACCCACGCGGGTTTCAAACCCACATGGTTAATTTACGACGTGTGTTTCGGTTACTTTTCCCGTGTGGGTTTGCCCTCGGTGTGGGTTCCAACCCGTGTGGGATCCACCCCGTGTGGGATCCACCCCGTGTGGGTTCTACCGCGTGTGGGTTCCACCCCGTGTGGGAATTGAACCCGGTGCGGACTCCGTGTGTGAAGGCAAGGGCAAAAGTTTAGAGAGGACCAGTCAAACTCATTTTTTAATCGGCACCTTCCCCATCAAACTTTCATTTTGCAGCAACCTTGTGAAGTCAGTTTTTTCGTGGGGCGCACCTTTCACGAGATACAGCTGCTTTAAAATCTACATGCGGAGACTTAAACGCTGGGGCAAGCCGGTGACCCACGTGGGTAACCCTGGAATCCACCTGGGTACACTGCTAAAAGTAATGTGTACATGTGCACATTCGGGATGTGTACTAAACGGATCCCTTTTTAGCCCGCCCTTCTGTTTCGAAGAAAAAAGAGAAAGGGGCGGGCTTATGATTCCGTCGCCGTGTCTGTCTGTTTGTTTGTCTGTCTGTCTGTTTGTCTGTGCCACTAGAAGGAGTCATCTGAGACCCATCATTTGGTAGCTCATTTTAATCGGGACGTTATGGGGAACAAGAATCTGGAGGTGCAAATCCAGTCGTACCAACTGTATACGAATGAAATGGAAAAGTGTTGCCAACCTGAGTGTGCCACGAGAAGGAGTCATCTGAGACCCATCATGTGGTAGCTCATTTTAATCGGGTTGTTATAGGGAACAAGAATCTGGAGGTGCAAATCCAGTCGTACCAACTGTATACGAATGAAATGGAAAAGTGTTGCCAACCTGAGTGTGCCACGAGAAGGAGTCATCTGAGACCCATCATGTGGTAGCTCATTTTAATCGGGACGTTATAGGGAACAAGAATCTGGAGGTGCAAATCCAGTCGTACCAACTGTATACGAATGAAATGGAAAAGTGTTGCCAACCAGAGTGTGCCACTTGAAGGAGTCATCTGAGACCCATCATGTGGTACTTTATTCTAATCGGGACGTTATGGGGAACAAGAATCTGGAGGTGCCAATACAGTCGCACCAACCATACAGGATTTAAATGGGTTAGTGTTGACAACCCCTCGCGCATACAAAGAGCCACTTGACACTGCTCATGTAGTACCTTATTCAAATCGGGACGTCACAGGAAGCAAGAATCCAGTCATGCAAATTGAGTCATACCAACCCTTTAGGACCTGACCTTTGAAAGTCAGTGTTGCCAACCCCCCGATCGTACAACAAACCACCTGAGACCCATCTTAGGATACCTCAATCAAAACGGGACGGCACAGGGAGCAAGAATCAGGTAGTGCAAATCCAGTCGTATTAACTGTTTAGGATCTGATTTTTGTTGACTCAGTGTTGCCAACCTCCAGCCCGTTGAATGAATCACCTGAGACCCATCATGTGGTACCTCGTCTGAATCGGGGCATCACAGGGAGCAAGAATCTAGTGATGAAAAAACCAGTCAGGCTCGATAACTTCCCCCCCCCCCCTCCTTTCTATTCAACCACTATCCGCCCCTGATTATCTAAATCTGTTTAGGCATATAGAAATTTATCAGTCTTTTGAAGAAACAGCAAAGCTATAGGAACTATGTTCCGATATCTTCTCGACGTTCTCGCACGAGAAAGGGCGGGCTTATGTTTCGAGCACTAGATCGTCACATTTCCACTGTAATTTCAAATGAATTTCTCGATCTCCATTTATAACACAAACCCCTCTTAGGCTACTTCAAATAGTGGGCCCGAAGGGCCCATTACGCCGCCGGCAGGCCAAGCTGGGCCCGCGCCCTGCCGAACCGGAGTTTCGCCGACGAGGGAGCGAAAAGTCCTATATGCCCAGACGAAGTCAGGGCATGTAGGACTTGTAGCGAACGAGTTGGTGAAACGCAGGTTTGGCGGAAGGGCGGGCCCAGCTTGTTTACACAAAAGTTAATGTGTTATTTCACTACACATTTAGGCCAAAACACACTTTTATGTGTACTTGTACACATTGAGGTTGTGTTCTTCTACATATTTTGACCGTAAACACATCTCTGGTGTGTACATGTACACACTTGTATGTGTACATGTACACACCTGGGGGTGTGTACATCAAATAACACATTAACTTTTCCATCAAAAAGGGATCCATGAACTACACATCCCCAGGTGTGTACATGTACACATTATTTTTAACAGTGTATTATAAAGCCCACACGGGAAACAGGAGACCCGCGTGGGTAACCCAGGAACCCACCTGGGAATTATAAAGCCCACACGGGAAACAGGAGACCCGCGTGGGTAACCCAGGAACCCACCTGGGAATTATAAAGCCCACACGGGAAACAGGAGACCCGCGTGGGTAAACATGGAACCCACCTGACCCACTAGTGGGAATTTTTCAGACCCACACGGGAAACGCGAAATCCACGTGGGAAACGTGAAACCCACGTGGGAAACACGAAAATTCACGTGGGTTTCGCATTTCCCACGTGGGTTCCCATCTGGGATTTTCAGCTGGGATTGCGTCTTCTATTTTAGTTTTCCCTTCAATACTCCAAAAAATGTCGATTTTTCGAAGAAGTTTGGCAATTTTGGCATCTAGATGTAAGATAAGAATTTAATCGTATTTTTTTTTTCGAAATCAGTGACCTCAAAAACATGGTATCCAACTATTTTCTTCTGAAAATTCGACAACTTTGATGTTAATTATTTTTTAATTGTTCAAAATAGCCAAAAAATTTAAATACGCTCAACCTATCCAAAAAAAGTCTCCTTTTTTGAATGGTGAAAGAAGCAGTTTTCTATCTCAAAAGGCTGTCGAGATATTCCAAGTTTTGTGAAGCACTGGTTTTCTTTTCTGAATTTTGATGCAACTGGCTCATACCTACAATTCCGAAAAGTACTAATTAGGTTTAGCCCAAAACCGTTTAACTGGCAAGATATGTGACCTAATTGATGTCGATTCATCAAATTTGTTTAAATTTGGAGATAATCATGCCAACCGAGGTCTGATTTTATTTAAATTTTACCCCGTTATAAGAGTAGACCGAAGCAGAAAAAATGACGAATAGTTTTGCTGTGGGTTTCGGGTTTCGGACTGCAAAATTTCACTTCTTTACTGACGTACTTAGTACTCTTCACACAATCTTTGCTTTTCTAAAAAAAACTTGGGGAAAATCGGTTATTAGATCTAAATCAAACTGCTCTGCTCTTGATATGCATTCATTGACACAATTTTACGTTAAGAGTGTGAGAAAATTGTTCGGAACTGCCTATGTTCTAGAGTATTCACCCAGAAAACTGTAAACTTGAATTAAGTCCATGACAGAACTCAAGTCTTTGGACTTAAAGTTCACCTCAATTCAAGTTTCCGTGGTCTTGGTTCGAGTGCATTTTCCTCAAGACAAGTTCGCTATTACCCTGCGTCAAGTTCAAAATGTTTTTGATCCTCTTGAGGCCCACATGTACTTGCTTCAAGGATAATTCGCTTGAATCAAGAGTGCAGTTTTCTGGGTGAGCAGGAGTTAGTAGCAGTACTATTAGCGGTATTATTACACACTAAATTTCAATGATCTTTTTTGTACATTGCAATGTACAGAATTAAACATGCACTAACGTAATGTACGAATTCGTACTTATTTGTGTACAATATTGTACATAAATGTGTATGAAATCGTACATTAGGTCACTACATGTTTAATTTAGTAGCATTGCATTGTACAAAAAAGTACATAGGAATTAATAGCGTGTAGGAAGTAGTGGTCAGAAAAAGTTTTGGTTTCAATAAAATATTTGAACTCATGAGCGAAGATTCATAAGTTCTGATTTTCCTTGTGTAAATCACTGCTAGCCCACTTCTGCCTGATTGTATCCAAAGTCAATCACTTGCTTGCACTCTGATTGTGCTAGGGACAATTTTGTATCTTGCTGGATGTGATTTTGAGCACATCTAATTCCAGGCACAAAATTGTACCTGGCCAAGGACAAATTGCATCCAGGAAGGATGCAATTTGTCCTTGGCCAGGTACAATTTTGTGCCTGGAATTAGATGTGCTCAAAATCACATCCAGCAAGATACAAAATTGTCCCTAGCACAATCAGAGTGTGGAGTACAAACATAGCTTGAATTTCAATCATTTTTGCTTATATTAACAACAATTTGGGGTTGGGTATGCGGCTAAGCGAAAGTGCTTGGATTTCACGACCCTACGCTAAAAGTGTCATTGTGACTAACAAAATTTGTTAAGGCACTGGTGCTTGGACTGCAAGTCGCTGAGGGACGCCTCTGAGGCTGAGTCCTGCAGGGGAGACGATCACATCCTTCTGGAGCCGCAGTCGGCTTACCGTCGCCGAGTAAAGCGGCTGCTGGAGCGCCTCGCTAAGGTTGGTGCACTAATGCTGTTTTCACTACTTTCACAACAAAATTGTAATTTGGAAATCAGGACGGCACTGCTTAATGAGATGTGTAGTACACTGTAAACTGAACACTGTGAATATCACGGTGTTGAGTTTACGGTGTATTCAGGGTTGTGAACGTTACTTTTCAAATGTAACGCGTTACGTTACCCGTTACTCGGACGCAAGTAACAGTAATCGTTTTGAAAAAAGTAATCGTTATCGTTACTAGTAACGAGGAAACGCGTTATCGTTACTCATGTTTATTTTTTAGAAAATTGCAATTTTTCTGCTAATTTTGCGTCATATAACTACTTTTTATAAAAAATAAAAAAAAAATTCAAAAATGTTGCAATGAATGCGTAGACATGCAATCGCAATTTACAGCGTTATTACGTTCGTTATATTCTTTCCTTCTTTCTAATTTAGGAGGACAGTGACAAAAAGACGTGATTGAAAGAAATATTGGCCAGAGGGCCTGAGACGGGTCGAGGCGCGCGAATTTCTGAATGAAAGTAATGGTAACGCGTTACTCCGTTACCTGCGTTCAGTAACGATAGTCGTTACCGTTACCCGCTCAGAGGAAGTAACGATTACGTTCCTCGTTACCTTAGATGTAACGCGTTAGCAGTAACGACGTTACTCGTTAAAGTAACGTTAACAATCCACACCGTGCGACTCTGTCCTGGAAGTTTCAGGACGGAAGCGACCAGGTTTGCCCGCGCACCCGTTTCCAGGACTGAGCGAGCGCCCAATCTTTGATACACGCTTCCGTCCTTGAAAGAGGTGCGCGGGCAAGCCTGGTCGCTTCGGTCCTGAATCTTCCAGGACTGAGTCTCACCGTGTAGAAGATCAGTACTTGTCAAGTATGCATCTGTGCACTCTCAGCCCCTTACTGATATTTGTTATGTACCTGACCTACACTCTCAGACTCTTACTGACTATTTTCTTTGTAAATGCTGAACTATCTTATACAGCAGTAATACTGACTATTTTGTCCGTTCTTACTTATAATTTTGTTCGTAAGTAATTGATTTTTCATGGGATTGCTAGTAATCTACTAACAATTTTGTCAGTATTACGTAGAAATCGAAAAGTCCGTATTACTGCTGCTTAAAAAAGTACGTTATAATGACAAAAAATCAGTAAGAGGCGGAGAGTGTACTTTTTTAAGCAGCAGTAATACTGAGTATTTACTAAGTACTTACAAAGAAAGAAGTTCGTATAACTGACAATATTGTCAGTCCATATTTACTATTCACCAACTCAGTACTTACCAACAAAATTGTCAGTTATACGAACTTATTTCTTTGTAAGTACTTAGTAAATACTCAGTATTACTGCTGCTTAAAAAAGTAGGTCAGGTACATAATAAATATCAGTAAGGGGCTGAGAGTGTGGGCTCATGCACATGGGACAGGTGGTGAAATGTGCTCTGTACAAAGCTTACAAACCATTTGGCAGATTCGTATTACGAAGTTAAATTTGTATCGCGAAGCGCTCTCGAAGTTTCACAATTGCGAAACAATCTTATTTCCTTACAAACAGCTTGTTTGTACACTACAATGAAAATTGAACAATCGTAATATACAAACCAAGCTGTTTGTAATACAAAGAAATTAGTTTGTATTACGAACAAAAATTGTTTGTATTACAATGGTTATTTGTATGTTACGGTTGTTCAATTTTCATCGTAGTGTACAAACTTTTGCCCCGTTTTGTTTGTAAGGAAATTAGAGTGATCATGGTTCGTAATACGAGGCGTTTCTAACAATGCTACCATTTTGTTAGTCGTTGCGAAGAAATTGTTCCTACACAGCAGTGCTTCGCAAGAATTTTTCTGTTTCTACTCAAAACACTTGAAGGTTCTTACAGATGAAAAGACCCTTACGGATGAAATTATCTGTAACATGCAAAGGTTTTTGCGCCACGGTAAGATATTATTATAGACGTTTTCATCTGTAATTCGGACCATATGACAGATGAAGTGATCCGTCTTACAGAGCGTTTAATCTGTAACTTGCTGTGGCACAAAAAACCTTTGCATGTCGCGGATCGGTCATCTGCCGACTTCAGAGTGCAAGTACAATATACACAAAGTCGTACATTCGTTCAATGCACTCTCAGCCCCTTACTGATATTTGTTATGTACCTGACCTACTTTTTTAAGCAGCAGTAATACTGAGTATTTACTAAGTACTTACAAAGAAATAAGTTCGTATAACTGACAATGTTGTTAGTAAGTACTGAGTTAGTGAATAGTAAATATGGACTGACAATATTGTCAGTTATACGAACTTATTTCTTTGTAAGTACTTAGTAAATACTCAGTATTACTGCTGCTTAAAAAAGTAGGTCAGGTACATAACAAATATCAGTAAGGGGCTGAGAGTGTGCATGTTTAATTCTGTACATTACAATGTATAAAAAAAGTACATTGGAATTTAGCGTGTATTAAAAGTTTTTTTTTGGGGGGGGGGGGGTGGGGGGGGGGGTGCTGGTATGGGTTACATAACCCTTGTGTACTCCCCCCTCCCTTTTGGTGCATGGTTGCACGTTGCAACCTCATCTACCGGTTCGTAAGCACTCGACCTGTCTGATGAGGTCTTCAGCGCCTACGGGTAGGCACTCCCGCCACACAGCGATTTACGATGGGCTGCCTATCATACCTTCACAGGCGCTCTACGGGAATGGTGCTTCAAACCCTCGTCAGCCTTCCAGATAAGGTAAGTGCACCAAACATGGATCTGTACTAAACATGGATCACTGCCTAAGCATCGTTACTGTCGTCCTGATTCCACATTTTCGAAGTTTACGGCGTTTACGGCGATGAGACTTGACCAGTACGCCAAAAATCCTTTCATTCATTCAAATTGGTAGTAAGTTAGTCTCACAGCTAGGGCTCTTTGAAGATCTAGTGATCCATGTTCGGTACCGATCTATGTTATGTGCACTTAGTTCGCATAGATGGCGGCCATGTTCCGGAAATGGTTTTGTTCCTCACACTTCTGATCCGGCGATTGCAGGAAACAGCCTATTTGCCGTTACTACGTTTTTTATCTTCCAGAAACGCGGTAATAAGATTTTTCCATCCGAGTGTTAGATAGCGGTTGTTTCTTCAATGGAAAACATCTCAGATTTGCGGGCGTTTAATTGGCTTTTGACGTGGGCTCCATTACTCCTGAAATTCATTGCTGCATTTCTGAAAAATATTGGACTGCTTGATGATTCGAGAGTAGGAGCACACACGGACGCAGCGAAATGCATCAAACTTTCACTCTCATTTTCTTACCAACAAATCGAAATAAAAAGTTCATAGGTTACAAAGAAAACCATAATACAATTAAATCTTGTTCGGATTACGAAAACAATTATGCACAAAATGAAATTGTACACAACTATGCATGTTTAAATCAGTTCATACCTGCGGCACAATTTTGTATGATGTATGTACAAAATCTTTCCTATGTACAATATTATACATAGTTACGCACCACACTGGTAAAACTAAGGCGTAAGGTTACGCCCATTTTGAAGCATACCTCATTCCCGTCTTGAAGCGTACTGTTACGCTTCAAGTCACTACGCTTCAAAAACCCCATGCATTAAGGTAGGACTAGTATGCTTCAATAATGGGTCTTGAAGCGTAGCGTTTTGGTATGCTTCAAAGGTTACGCCTTAGTTTTACCAGTGCAAATAGTACATAAGCCTGGATAATTTGCCTTATGTACGACGTGATTGTACAGAGCTTCCGTACAATAAAAAGTACGTAAGACTTTAAGTGTGTAGATACCCAAAACGAGAAACCCTTTTGGAGGAGGTTGGGGGCGCTATCAAAGCTATACCCAAATTAGGTATAGGGTGAAAAGACACCACAGATTGACGCTCGCCGGCACATTCACATCGTGATTCACCTACCTGACACCATCTGTTCCAGGAGGCAGGCCCGCAGTACCTGGCGGCTCTCCAGGACGTGGCCTGGCAGGACGACTTGGCGTGTCAGTCGCTGCGTCGCGACGCCGACACCAGCTGCCGGCGCGATGTGACGCTCACCCTGCGGGACGCGGCTGCGAGCCACACCGTCACCTGGCGCTCGGGAGACACGCTGCACCCGCAGCTCCCCGCCCAGAGTCGCGCCCTGGTGGACGGCCTCCTGCAGGTGCTCGCGCTGCTTCTGGACGGCAGCGGCAAACTCCAGCCGGTGAGTCGGACATATTTACACTTCATTTCTGTGAGCCTTTTATACAGGGTATGGCAGATATGACTGGAACAGAAGTTGGGAAGAAGTCCCCCGAGGGGGGGCTTACTCAAAAAATCATTGTACACATGCCAAAAAAAAAAACAAGGGAGACGTAAAACACAAAATTTATTTTGTGCTAAGCACTCGTTCTTTACGTAGGTGCTGTTAGGTTTTCTCTCTTGACCACGTAGTAAGAAAGTTTTTGATTCCAGCTGATGGGTGGAATGACTATTCATATCAGTGCAATAGTTCCACTTTTATCTCAGAACACAAAACGCCAAAAGATAACCATTTTAAAATAAAAAGGGTAGTGTCAATTCCATGAATGAACTTATTTTTTTTTTTATTTTTTTTTTTAGATTTAGTGGTATTATTTTGGGAACTGTTTACAAATTTTGCAGGTTTTCATTTTCTAATTCTGGCTCACGGTTGTCTGGCTTGAGAGCAAACGCGAAGCTGCAGTGCTGCCATCTGTTACGTTTTTGCAGAAGTATTGTTGGTAACCATTGTTGTGGTGGACTTAGAATGAAAATCTGCCAAATTTGTTAAGAGTTCTCAAAATAATACTATTAAACGTGAAAAAAGATCATTGTTAAAATTGACACCACGGTGCCTAGTATAGAATAGTATCACTTCTATGTTGGTAGCTGTTGTATCTTGTGAGAATAAAATATTCATTAAAAGCAGGGTTAAGGACTTAGAATGAAAATTGGCAAAATTTGTTAAGAGTTCTCAAAATATTACTCCGAGAGCTGAAAAAAGGTCCATAGTTCGAACTGAGAACAGCATTTCCACATTAATATGGTATAGGTTTTATGACTGTAGAAGCTCTCTGTTCTGAGATGAAAGTGGGGACAGGTTAAGCGTTACACCGCACTGAGATCAATACTCGTTCTTCCTACCACCAAGTAGGGTGAAAGGGGTGGTAAAGAACGAGTAAAAATCAGAAAAAATCAACTTGAATCACAGGCCAAAAAAATCAAAATCAGGCATGTTCGTGTCGACTCCTCTTGATTTGCTAGGACGAGGGAAAATAAAAACCTTCAAGGTATAAAAATTAAAAGAACACTAGCGAAAACAGTCCTCAAAATAAAAAAAATCAAAACTGCAAATTTCAAAAAATCAAAAAAAAAAAATCAAAAAATTAATTTACAAAAAAATCATTGTACACGTAGGACCTGAGTGAGCCCCCCCCCCCCCCCCCCCTTGCAGGACCCACAGAAGCGGAAACGGAAGTGCCCAGGAATGAAAAATCTGCGTTGGGACGGAGCCCCGCACTGTAATTTTCTTACGAAGGTTTGCTTCGTATGTTACGAGGAAACTTGTGCAGCCGTACTACGAACGCAATTTGTTTGTAATACGCACTGTTAGAAAAAAAAAAAACACAACAAAAGGCACAATGACTTTGTGCAATTGATTGACCAATGTAAGTTGTACCCACGAAATAACAACACGAAGGGGTACAATCATTGTACCCGCCCATATAGAATACACGGGGAGGGGGACAACGATTTTACCCTTTGGCGTCGTAATTTGAAATGACGACGACATTGTGCCAATGATTGACAGTGCGAACGTAATTTGTTTGTAAGACAAACGTTGATGTTTGTAATACAAATATAAGGTGATATGTATGTTCGTAATACGAACAAAAAAAGTTAGTATTACTAACATATTTCATGTTCGTATTACGACGGTGAATTTTTCTTGTAACTTACGAAGTTTGGGCCTTACATGTTCGTAAGGAAATGAGAGTGCGAGCTCATCCGTATTACCTGAATGTCTGAAACCGGGGCACTTTTGTTTCCGCTTTCTGTGATTCTTGACTTATTTTCCACTTCCGTTCTCTGTAAAAAGCTTACGAACTATTTAGCACAATTGTATAACGAAGTAAACTTTTTTTTTGTGTTGCGAAGCGCTTACGAGTTTTTCTTAATTGCGAAGAACGGTCACACTAAGAGTAATTTGTATTTTTGTATAAAAATGTGAATAAAGTTAAACATGCAATTACTTTTGCGTAATTTTGTGCAAACGAACGTTCTATTTTGTTCACTCACAACTTTGCACAAAATCGTACATTTGTTTGCACAAAACTGTGCAAAAGTACACTCTCAGCCCCTTACTGATATTTGTTATGTACCTGACCTACTTTTTTAAGCAGCAGTAATACTGAGTATTTACTAAGTACTTACAAAGAAATAAGTTCGTATAACTGACAATATTGTCAGTCCATATTTACTATTCACCTACTCAGTACTTACTAACAACATTGTCAGTTATACGAACTTATTTCTTTGTAAGTACTTAGTAAATACTCAGTATTACTGCTGCTTAAAAAAGTAGGTCAGGTACATAACAAATATCAGTAAGGGGCTGAGAGTGTAATTAAATGTTTAACTTTGTTCAAATTTTTGTATACATATTTGAGTGGTTCTTATGTAATATGAATCTTTCCTTACAATGCTGCCATTTAGTTCGTCGTTGCGAAGAAATAGTTCGTAAGCAGTGCTCTACAAAAATTTTACTGTGGTCAGGCTATCTCCCCTTCTAAAAAAGTGTTGACAGTTCAAAAATAGTTACATTTTTTTGAATGCCTGTCGCCAGGCACACATTTCCACTTGGTATAATCCCACTTAGCACGATTCCTAAAATAAAAAAATTAAATATTTTTGAGTGTCTTTTCGAAATTTCCATCAGGCGTAAGTATTTTTATTATTAATAAGGGTATGCGCGTAATCCCCTATAGGTATATAATTCTCAATAAAGGCATGGGAGAGCGGGGCGAGACGGGCCGGTTAGTTGTTTCGAGGACTGTTGGGGACGAATGAGTGATGCGAAAGGCAATCAAACACCTGGATTATGTTCATTGATCCTCTATTCAAATAACTTAATGAAAAATGATTCCTGAACTCGTATTTAAGCGCCTTTTCTAGGCCGGTTTGTAAAGGTAAGGGTGATTGATATCTTTCGAATGTAGAAACTTCTTGTACCAGGTGGCCCAGAAACCCCGTCGGATTTTGATTTTAGGCAACCCGCATACAGAGCTGCATCCGTGCTAGTAGCAGCCTAGCCGGAGCTATCATCTCCGCGAACTCGCAAGGACCCCCCGACACCCTCCACTCACATCGCGATCACCCAGCGGGGGGTGTCGCGGGGTCCTTGGGTTTCTGGGCCACCTGGTACTTTTCCCTGAAAATCTATGAGTTCTCGGCGAGTCAAAGCAACCCGCATGGACGAGGGGCCCTGTCTTTCGCGGTCGAAAGCATCTTTTGAAGCAGCGCGCTCTTTTCTGTCGGCTAGGGGAGCGAGAGTGCAGCCCACAACGTCTCGAACGGCAACGATCACCCCGAAGATGAGCCGATGACGGATCTCACACCCCGAAGCGGCGAGCGCTACCACTCTGCCTCCTCCAGTACAGGCCGCCTCCGCAACTCCACCTCAGCCAGCCCGTCGCGCCTCATCGACGACACAGTCTCCCCGTCGGCGAGCTTCACCCCTAAACGCCGCCCCGCGCAGCAAAGTCCATCATCCCTTCGCAACACAACCCTTCACCGCTTCTTCACTACCCCGACCACGTCAACCTCGCCCATTCCCAGCTTGATTACTTCTCCCCCTGTCCATGACGCCCCGTCAGGCAGTACGAGCCCAGATCGCCGATCCGCCAGCCCGGTGGAACACGCCAGCCCGGTGGCAAACGCCAGCCCGGTGGCAAACGCCAGCCCGGTGGAACACGCCAGCCCGGTGGCAAACGCCGGCCCGGTGGCAAACTCCAGCCCGGTGGCAAACGCCGGCCCGGCGTCAGCTACCCACACGACCCCCGCAGACGCAGGGATGATGCCCCTCTGCAGCGCCAAGGACACCGCTACGTGGAGGAGACTGAGGCAGGACAAACTGAGGGAGATTCGAGAAGGCAGGGTAAGAAGTCGCCTCTCATGTCGGCAGCGTTTTAGTTGGATAATGTGACTGTTCTGTGACATTGGATTGCAGTCAGTGTCACCCCCACGCTGAGTCAGTCAGTTCAAATTTTATGAAGTTGCGCATTGCAAACTAACCGTTCATCCCTACACGTTCGGGAGTAACTCTACCGCCACTCTCACTAAGACCGTAACTCTGCATGCACGATCATTCTGTCAGTATCTCCTTAAAGAATCCTATACTGTAGATACCGAGAGAATGACTGACCATTCAGAGACACGGTCTCAGTGCTAGTGACGGCAGAGTTACTCCCTAAAGTGTAGGGATGAACGAAACGTGTCCATAGTACACATCTATTGGAGAATACGTGCAGGTATGCATCTACAGATGTGTACTTGCTACACTGCAAACTCAACTGTGTACATGTATTCAGCCGTTTACAACAATTACTACATGCATCAATGCGGCAATTGCTGCATGCATCGTTTGTATAATTTCCTTATGTATGCAGAGAAAAGTGAAGGCATACACTCTCAGACCCTTACTGACTATTTTCTTTGTAAATGCTGAACTTTCTTATACAGCAGTAATACTGACTATTTTGTCAGTTCTTACTTATAATTTTGTTCGTAAGTAATTGATTTTTCATGGGATTGCTAGTACTAACAATTTTGTCAGTAATTACATAGAAATCGAAAAGTAAGTATTACTGCTGCTTAAAAAAGTAGGTTATACTGACAAGAAATCAGTAAGAGGCGGAGAGTGTACGGAAACGATGTCTGCAGCAATTACTGCATACATTGACGTATGCAGAAATAACTGTATACGGCTGTATACACACTTGAGTTTGCAGTGTCAGTATACGCATCTGTAGGAGCCATTCATTTGAATAGGCAGGCCCACTATGCATCTATACTTGCAAACCTGCGCAAACCTGCAAGGTATTTAGATGCATACGCTGGCTGGTACACATCCATTGATGCATACCTTGGCAGGAACTAATCTGAAGATGCACACCTACACTTCTAAAGATGTGTGCTATGTACAAATCTGAGTTTACAATGTATAATTTCCGCTCCAGTTAATACCTATTTCGGAGTACTTTCGTATTCTTGCTTAGACAACGCATCAAACGCTGCGTAACGTTCATGACCTTACCTCATGGAGGTACTAATCCCTGCATGTGATGTCACCTTTAAGGGGGGGGGGGGGGGGCAATACGGGGTACAGTAAATGTGAGCGTTTGAAAAAAAATATCGAATCATTTGAACTGATTTTATTTTTGTTTTTTTAAATGAGTATAGCATTTGCATCTCGTGGTCGCAGTCTATCTTACTCGCACACTTGAGCGCGCGCACCTTGTCAGAGCTATTCCAAAGTTTTACCCGCGTCTGCTGCGGTACAGTGTTAGAAAAAACTACGGTTCGACCGTGAAAGCTTCTACCAGTAAATCACCGTACCTTGCGAACTACGGTGTCTGGATATACAGGAAAATCCTGTTGCAATGCTAAAGGGATAGGCACAACGCTTTACTGTACCTCGGAGTACTGTACATTGAAAGTACGGTTCGAAACGAGGAAAGATGTCTACCAGTGTGACCGTGGGTTTTACTGTGGTTTTTTGAGACAGCAGTGTAACTGCGATGACCAGATCCCTATGTCTTGCCCCACAGGTCACCAAACTGTGGGGGATGTCCGGACATAAGCAGTCCCAGTGGGTGAAGGAAGTGCTGCATGCTGCCGCTCCTCACCTGATGGACTTGGAGCTGCTGGAGGCTGGCTGGGAGCACCTCAAGGTGGTGCACACCATGCCCAAGCTGGTTCGCCTCGACGTGGCCGGCAACTATCCGGTCTCCACGAGCAAGGATCCGCCGGTGGGTATTGTGGTAGGGCATGCTTTGGTTGGCTATGAGCAGTCAACGCTGTTGATTCAAGTTCAAGTTGATTAGGGGCTTTACAAACATAACTGGGGGAAAATTTGTACTCTATGGTGAGAATTCAGCAACCGTAACATACGAACTACCATTGTTTGTGACACAAACAATTGTTGTTCGTAATACTTACAAATTACTATATTTTGTTTTTTATTGTCTAAGTAAAAGCTTTTCAATGCGGTAAATGTTTTTGTATATTTCCTTTTATTACAAAAATTTGGAAAAAGAGGCGAACGTTTAAATGCTTTTGCACAATCTTGTATAAAAGTATTTGAACGTTTCATTGGAACGTTTAGCTTTTTTAAATTTTGTATAAAAAATACAAATACATGTTGTGTGAAGGCATGTGAAAGCTCCACATTCGTACGTGCACAGGCTAACTTGCTTACAGGGGATAACATAAGATTACAATACAAAACTTGAGTGGTTTTCGGGGCAAATTCGCTTAAAATCGTCTAAAATCACGCTTTTAGAACAGTTTTTCAAAACTTTCGGGAAATATTGTAACTGCGAACAGAAGATATTCTGGGGTTCCCCAAGCATACAACCCCACTGAAAACACAAAAGTGTATTTCTATGCTTTTCAAAAGCGTACTTGATGAAAGTACACTTTTCCTGAAGTGTAGTTCATGGTACACTTTTGAAAAGTATAGCAACTACACTTCTTAGAAGTATAGTTTGGAATTAATGCTTTTTATTTGGGGTGAATAGTACAGAAGCATAGGACTATACTTTTGAAAACCATATAGTTTGTATGCATTTGAAAAGTGTGCTTGGCACGCTTTTAAGAAGCATATCAACCACACTTTTGTTTGGTGGATTGGACGGGGCCGGCGGCCTTACTCTGCTAGTCTTCTAGGTGCTGCCGGATCCCCCTGCTGGCCGTGAGGGGCTGCAGTTCCTGGACGCCGGATACCTGCCGAAAAAGACGGTCGAGTCACTGCTGCGGGCGAACGCCAACACCCTCAGCGAGCTGCGCCTGTGGGTGGGCACCGCGGGTCGGCCCGGGACGGGGTCGGGCGCGCAAGGACGGTACGTAACGCATGGCTTGCGATCTGGTTCGGCATTGAAAGCTTCACGCTAAACCGTCTATGCACGATTTCCTACACAATAACGTACGATTTTGCACATACGTGCACTGTAAAACCAAGTGCATAACAAGTCGACACTTACAAGTGTATAACAAAATGTTATACATACAAGTGCGTAACAAAAAGTTCAACACTTGCAAGTGTCGACCTGCCTTGTTACGCACTTGGAAGTGTCGACCTGCTATGCACTTCAGGCTAGAAGTCAACACTTCCAAGTGCGTAACAAGGCAGGTCGACACTTGCAAGTGTTAAACTTTTTGTTAAGCACTTGTAAGTGTATAACATTTTGTTATACACTTGTAAATGTCGACTTGTTACGCACTTGGTTTCACAGTGTGAGCTTACGTACGATTTTGTATGTAATTACACTGGTAAAACTAAGGAGTAACATTACGTTCTTTTGAAGCATACTTGTAGAAGAGCGCATTACCATGATTATTGTAAATTTTGTTTTCAATTTTCTAGTTTCAAGGGGTTCCTATTGTATCTAACATTAGCTTTGTAGCATTGTAAATTTTGTTTTCAATTTTCTAGTTTCAATGGGTTCCTATTGTATCGAACACTAGCTTGAGGCACCCTTTGGGTACCAAGCAAACTGACCCGTGAATGCCCTGGCTGGTTCCATTCCCACTTCCTCAAAGTAAGCGCAGACGGGCATTTCGCTGCGGGAAGCATCGCTTCAAGCTCCCACTAAGGTCGTTGCCTCCTCCTGCTTCTGGCCATAGCCAGGTGTTTTTGGAGAGAGCATGCAAAACTTCATCTTTCTAGCTTAATTTTGGTCTCCGGAGGACTGCCTCCTTCAAAGAAATTCTGATCCCGCAGGACAAACGTGGACAACTATACCGTGGAATTGACGCATCAAGATGTGCCACAGAAAACTGATATCAGCTTTGTTGGTTTTTGTTTCAGAAGATTTGTCTCAATCCTTACCTTAAACTTACGAAACTAATTTCAAATTCACTCAATGGGGTGATTAAGTGTGCAGTTGACTTTTTTACATTTAAAAGAAAAAAAAAAAAAAAAGAAAAAAAAAACGGAACCCTCCAAAGTTCCGCAGTGTACTACCGTATGGGTTTGAACTTGCAACCTCTAGTATGCAATTTTTTTATTATTTTTTTTAAATACGCACTATTAGAAAGATCTCTGTAATTTGACGGAAAATCCGTGTAACAAGTCACCGGATTGACATCCGTAGTGTTACGGATGTTTTCCCCTGCAAGTCTTATGGATAAACGATCAGTAAAACTACGGATGTCGATCCGGTGACCTGTTACAGGGACTTTCCGTAAAAACACAAAGATTTCTTTGACAGTGCGAGTGCAGTCAGATCTGACCACCCCTCGGCACTCAGGGCGCACAGTGGTCCAAAAACAGGAAGGTGGCAACATTTTTTTTTTTGGTACATTTTGAGCTCTGGAGTCGCTCAAATGGATCCAATTGAGCATGTAATCCCATCAATCGATTCCTTGTTTGGAGACGAATCAATTGATGGGATCACACGTTTAATTTGAAATATTTTGAACGAATCCAGAGCTACAAATGTGTCCAGAATTATTGCCGTCTTTTTCTGACTTCAGACCACTGTAGGGCGGGTCCTCGTGTAACATATTACAACTTCCCTCTTTCCGCTTACAGGTGGCCGGTAAGTTGTCCGGACCTGCCGCAGCTTCTGGCCAGCTGCAACCTGAAGGCGCTGAAGAAGCTGAAGCTGATTCGTGACTGTCGCTTCACTCACACCCGCAAGTCATGCCTCGATCAGCTGGACGCGATCCGGGGGGCGCTGCGGCCGCCACGACCCGGGCCCCTGCGCCTCCACACCCAAGTCTCCTGCGAGATCTGCAGCCGCCGGCTTTCTGGAGACAGCGACCGGAGCGAGAGGTGCGGACGATGCGTACAGAGGACGTCCCGGGGCTTAAGTGCGGTGGGTAGTAGAGCTGTTCGATAACTCTGTTCACGACCTACCGAGCTGACCGACTGCCGGTCGGGAGGCAGTCCCGTCCCCAATGGTCGGTCTCGGTCACAAGAGTTCTGAATGGACACTGTTATTTCCTTACAATCAATTTTCAGCCACCGTATTACAAACAGAAATTTGTTTGTAATAGAAACAAATTTTGGGTGTGAATTTCAATTTGTTTGTATTACAAACATATTTCTGTTTGTAATACAAACAAATTGGTGTTTGTAATACGGTTGCTGAAAATTGATTGTACTACAAACAGTTTTGTTTGTAAGGAAATAACAGTGGAGGGAAGAGAACGACTAACTGCGAAATCTCTCATGTATATCAGAAAGCAATCCCTCATACCGCACGACTGCAGGGTTTCCAGTAAGCGGCCGGCCAGTCGCAAGTCAAAATGGCGGCCCAAGCGGCACGCAACATCCTTATGTACTATTTTGTACATTACTACGTACGATTTTGCACATACGTAAGCTTACGTACAATGTTGTACATAATTATGTATTTTTTGAGCATAGTTACGTATAAAATCGTACGTAAGCTTACGTGTGTGCAAAATCGTACGTGGTTATGAACTGAGGATTTAGCGTGGGGACATCGTTTCGCCGTTCTTTACCGTCCATTGAGAATTCTATCGGTTACATGCTGACCGACCGACCGTCACCTTCTGACCGGGGGAAGCTTCGACACCCGACTCAGTTATTGCTTTTCCTCAGAATCCGGAAGAGGAGATTTCTTTTGGAAATAACTTTACCTACACTCTAAATGTCTAATGGACGTTTAGTTAGGTTATGAACTTCTGTGAGCGTATCTAGTCTAGCCACTATTTAATTTCTAATCAGAGGCAATCTTTTCGAAATTGTCTCTAATTAGAAACAGAATTGTATCTAGACTGGATGCGCTTACAGAAGTCCATAAACTATGGACAAAAAGTTCCATAGACATTTAGAGTGTCCTAAACTGTACGGAGTATGATACGTTCATTTGATATTGCAGTGGCGTAATAAGGACCAAGGAAGTAAGGAAGGGAGGGGCGCTTGCATTGAGAGTTGCCTACCTTAAGGCGCTTGTATGAAGGGTTGCCTACCTTCCGCGCTATCGCGTCATTTTTTGCTGCTTTTCTGGATCCAAAAGAGGTGGGGGGGGGGAGGGCGATGTGGAGCATCCCCCCCCCCTCGCCACCCTAATTATACCACTGGATATTGATAGCGCATAGATAAAGATTACATTCTTTCCGAAGCGAACCCACCGCCCGACTGACGGTTTCGATTCATCTTCTCGTGTCCTATCGTGATTTTTTTTCGGTCAGATTCAGACCGTGGCGGTCAGCTCGGCTCGGTTAGGAGCAGCGTTTTTGAACAGCTATAGTGGGTACACCTGATTTTATTGCAATCTATAGGTCTACAATACCGCTATGCAGATTGACCTTTGACACCTGAGGATTGATTTTAGAACCGGAGGCATTTTGGCGACCGCTGGGCTGCCGCCGCCCCCCCCCCTCTCTCTCTCTCTCCCATAGGGTGGCCGAGGCCAAAATTCAAACGTTAAATCTCGAGGAGCGCCGGCCGGAATCTTGAAGTAGACCATAAACAAACTACCCCAGCCGGCGTCGGGGGTCTGGCAAACGATTTTTAGGGTTGCCCCAAAGCAGGTCATGCTGTAAGCAACTTTGAGCTTTAGTGCAGTTTTAATAAAAAAAATCGTAAAAAATCGAGTTCTTGTCCAAATTTGAAAAACGAAACACACTTATAATGTCCTGACGAAGGATGTATGTGTCCAGTCTGACCGGATCAGAAAATTTGCCTACGTTGCAGGGGCAAAAGCGATCAAAATTGCGTCTCAGATTTGCGAATTTTGACAGTTTTTGGCCCGTTCCAGCGTGTGGAAGTATCTC
Organism: Stenchaetothrips biformis; assembly: GCA_030522485.1. Lineage (NCBI taxonomy): Eukaryota > Metazoa > Arthropoda > Insecta > Thysanoptera > Thripidae > Stenchaetothrips > Stenchaetothrips biformis. Next base: position 6,671,873 of record CM060087.1, on the reverse strand, counting down.
AGACCGCCGTCCTAGCACTCACACACGTAGCCTAATGGTCCTCCCTCAGGCCTTGGGGGTTCATCCGGACCCGTGCGTACGGTTTGCACATCTTCCAGGGGCGTTGTTTTGCTTTAGAATTGTAAAATTTCGTCTTTCCGCAGTGTCAGGTGCAGTTTCTCGGGGTTCCATTACAAATCCCATCTCCCTAGTGTCCATGCAACGTAAAACAAGCTTCAGTATAGTGTTGCCGGGGCATGTCGGGGTTGCCTATGCTGAATGGGCAATTTTTGCTTGGATCTTTAAAATTTTGGGCTTTTCTAGTAACCAAGGTCTAGTTTTTAGAGGCTTGGACGACAGTCCAGTGGCCCAAGAGTCGAACCTATGTGAAGGGAACCCATCCGGCACAAAATAAATAAATTTAAAGGGACTTCATTGCTTGCTAACTTTGGGGAGCTCCCCCCCCCCCAAATCCCTTCCCAATCGCGGTCGCCAAAATGCTTCTGGTTCAAAAATCAATCCTTAGGGGTCAATGATCATCGGTGCAAAGCGGATTTGTAGACCTCTAATTCGCAATAAATTGACATTCTCTGGAACGCAACCGCTTCACTGCTTCTCTGCAAATCAAAACGTGTAAATACTGATGCCTGTGTTACTTTTAGTTACACATTCATACATCAGAAAACAAAATTACTCGGGTATTTTTGTATACAGGCTGTCTGTATCTATTGTAATGGGACAAAATGATATGGTGCATAGAGCACGCTGAGCTGAATCGTTTGATACCAGATACTTAGGTTGGGAAACGCGTCTGAAACGCGCTAAGCGTCGTGGAAATGCAGTGTTGGTGGTGGAATGGCCGCGGGGACGTGCACAGCGAGTCTTAAGTCCCACATGACGCGATTCAGTTCGGTGTCCTCTACCCAGTTTACCCACCATATCAGTTTGTCCCATCTCAATGGATACACCATGTAGTATTTACGAGTTTGGATTTGTAAAGTTGTGACCCAAGGAGGGGGGGGGGGGAGGGGTTCTGGTCTCGCGTGCATGATGGTTTTTTACGAATTAATTTTATTGATTTTAATTGACTTTCTGATTTTGAAAAAAATGCATGTGTACAATGACTTTTTCCAGTGAGCCTACCCTCGGTTGTGACAACCTCAACATGTCGAGGTGCCGTCCAAGAAGTGTGCCCCAACGCCAATGAAGTATTCGTCTACGCCTACTTCTTTCTTCATGGCTTGTTTTGGTTGTGGAGGTGCCGTTCAAGAAGTGAACCCGAATGCCAGTGTGGGATCCTTCCTCGCCCCCATCCATCTTCATGGCTATGTTTCGGTTGAAAATGCTCATTTCCCTCCCCTCGCTGCCTACACATGTATGTGAAACGCTTTAAGTTAAAAGGGCATTCAAAGTAATTTCTTTGAAAGTGCAGCAATTTTTAACATTATTTATATTTTAGAACTTAAGTTCACAACTTTACCATACTGCGGTCTATTTGATGCAAAACACTAATTTTTACCTATATTTGAGGTATATTTATTGTGTCAATTTTAAAAATACATTTTAGCTGCGCGTACTTAAGGAAGTCCTTGTCCTTAATGAATAAAACAGATTTTTGTATTGCAACTAAAAACAATGTGACTTCTAGCATATAAGTGAGTGAATGAAAAATAAAGAAGTCCAAATAAGACACAAGCGAATTCTTCTTTATTGAATATGCAGTTCAAATAAGGTGCAAGTAGTACATTGCAAACTACGAACACTGATTTGCGCCAGGGCAACTGAATATCTTAACACAAAAGAAAATGTAAAAAAAAAAAAATACGATTCCACGAAGTGAAATCCTGGGAGTCACGAAGTAGCAGAATTTTTGTTTACGTTTCACTAAGTTTTAAAAAGTTTCAGATGAAATTCTTTGAAAATCAACCGACTGGCTTGAATTTTTAACTCTGAGCTCGTTGAGCAATGAACATTCGAACCCTGCTTTTAGAATTTTGTTTTAACGTCACTGCACAGTTTGTAAATGGTGAAGTACTGTGCATAGGCCTGTGCGATTGTTAAAATTAATCGACAATCGTCGATTGCTAAAACAATCGATTTCCTTATCGATACGATTGTTGGTAATCGACAATCGAAATCCTTATCGATTAATCGAAATCACCGATTGCGTTATCAATTGTTTTATAACCGACAATAAAAATCTCTATCGATTAATCGAAATTGCTGATTACATTTTCGCTTGTTTTCATCAACAATCGAAATCCTGCTGTCGACTCGGCTCGAACTACTACCCTACAGGACTGCAGGCAGACCGACAGACGCGGACGAAAGCACGGATAGAAACGACCTGCACCTTTTACGCCCAAAATTTATAATCGATAATCGAGTAACAATCGATAATCGATAAACAATCGATGATCGTTAACAATCGTTAGCGTGCTAACGATTATCGATATCTGCAATCGAAATCGAGACCGCAAAAACAATCGTCGATGGAAAAAATAATCGATAACGTTTTCGATTAATCGAAAAATCGCACAGGCCTAACTGTGCATGAGTTGAATCAACAGGTCTGAAGGGGTGGGCCCTTCTCGGCCAGCGGCCGCGAACCTAGCGGGTACCCATTGTCGGCCGCCTGGTTGCCTAGAGATGGATTGTTGTAATGCACTTTTCAGACCGGATATCTCAGATCTGGTTCATTTTTCAGGAATACGGGTTGTGGATCTGAATGCGCGCTATCGAGATCAGTGACTGTACCGAGTTTCATGAAAATCTGTTAGAGCTGATGAAATAAAAAAAAATACGATTCCACGAAGTGAAATCCTGGGAGTCACGAAGTAGCAGGAAATTTTTGTTAAAGTTTCACAAAGTTTTAAAAATTTTAAGATGAAATTCTTTTAAAATCAACCGATTGGCTTGAATTTTTAACTCTGAGCTCGTTGAGCAATGAACATTCGAACCCTGCTCTTAAAATTTTGTTTTAACGTCACTGCACAGCTTTTATATGGTGAAGTACTGTGCATGAGTTGAATCAACAGGTCTGAAGGGGTGGGCCCCTCTCGGCAAGCGGCCGCGAACCTCGCGGGTACCCATTGTCGGCCGACTGGTTGCCTAGAGATGGATTGTTGTAGTGAATTTTTCAGACCAGATATCTCAGATCTGCATCATTTTCCAGGAATACGACTTGAAAATCCAAATGCGCGCTATCGAGATCTGTGACTGTACCGAGTTTCATGAAAATCTGTTAGAGCTGACTAAAAAAAGAAAAAAAAAAAAAATAGTCGGATTTCTGGGGAAACTATAAGGCTACTTCGTGCCTAAAAAAAATTCTAACACTAACGTGTTAACGGCCCGAAAGGGATTTATTAATAAATTTGTTGAATGGGTATTTTTAATAGTTAAGATAAAAGACAGCTAATATGCGTAATCTTGAAACAAATTTGCACTCTCCGCCTCTTACTGATTTTTTGTCAATATAACGTACTTTTTTAAGCAGCAGTAATACTGACTTTTCGATTTCTACGTAATACTGACAAAATTGTTAGTAGATTACTAGCAATCCCATGAAAAATCAATTACTTACGAACAAAATTATAAGTAAGAACGGACAAAATAGTCAGTATTACTGCTGTATAAGAAAGTTCAGCATTTACAAAGAAAATAGTCAGTAAGGGTCTGAGAGTGTGACGTTCGCGTGAAAATGCGTTCACTTTAACTCGCTGTAGTTCGCTTAATACTTAAGATATGAAAGTCATTGGCACAGGAACGAGTAGCTGGTGAAGTGAACTTTGTGACGCATATTAAAAATATTTTGGAAGATAAAAAGTACGAGGATTGAGGTCCGTTATGTTCAAGTCACAAGAGCTTCTCTAAACTCCCATGGACAATTTAGTCCAGAGGATAGTGACGTTTCTGTGCACATCTACGCAAGTGACAAAATTGTTCCTAAGAACACACAATTTGGGCAAAAATTGTACGTATTTAGTAACAAATTTGTCACTTGCGTAGATGTGCACAGAAACGTCACTATCCTCTGAACAAAATTGTCCATGGGAGTTTTCTGTGCATCAAAATTCATTTTGTTTCACCCGATTGGACAAATTTTATGGTGAAAGATGCATCATGGCAAAATTTAAGTAAGCAATGTTATGACTAGCTATGGTCACGAACCTCCAAATTTGTTTCAAGATAACGCATATTAGCTGTGTGCTATCTTAACTATTAAAAGTACCCATTCATCAAAATTATTAATAAATCCCTTTCGGGCCGTTAACACGTTAGTGTTAGAATTTTTTTTTCTTTATACATTATCCTTACACAGGTAATCCAAAAACCGGAATCCGGTAGGTCTCAGGAGCTTTTCTCTCCGGAAATCGAGAGGGTAAAAAAATCTGGATGGTTTTTGTTCGAAAGAAGCACAACTAACGAGCGACATTCGGACATTCGCGCCAGAAACTGATGCGTGAGTGCAGTTTCCAACCGCTACCGCCGGGCCTCGGTCGGGCCAGTACAGAGTCCAGCATAATCGAGCCGGTTTCTGTAGATCGCGCCTCGGATTCCGGCGCCTGCGAATCGGAAGCTGTTCGCTACGATGTACGGATACGCTCCCTCACCTCGCAGTTTTCTTCCTCCTTTACTTTTGAACTAAACAGTAGAACTGCGAAATATGCATTGAATATCGCGTAGCTCACTTGCAGAATGCTGCTAGACACGCAGAACAGGATGTAAACGACACGCAGAGCAGGATGCAAACGGATCCAGAAACACCCTAACCTCTACGGCATCTAACTGTGCTGGGGAGAGGCTTCCGAAAGCGGAGAGCGTGCTCCAGGTTTCGAACCAGGCTTCCGCAATACGCACAATGAAGCTCAGTTGCCGAACTACTTAAAAACAGATTTTTTTACCCTCGGTTTCCGGACTGATTTGAACCGGATCCCGGTTTCTGGATTATCTGTGTATGGGAAATTCTCAAACCAAACCGACAATTTTCTTAAAATTTTTACAGTTTGAAGTAGAGATTGATTCGGGTAACATATGTTAAATTGAAGAAGGTTTGACAGCCATTTTCTTTGTTATCACTGACAGAAAAACATGTTTTTGGTGAGAAAATGCGCTCCTGCCTCAAGCTGGCCGTAGAGTTCTTATTGTTGATCGTGACGTTCGCGTGAAAATGCGTTTACTTTGACTCGCTGTAGTTCGCTTAATACTTCAGATATTTTAGTCATTGGCACAGGAATGAGTTGCTGGTGAAAAGAACTTTGTGATGCATATTTTAAATATTTTGGAAGATATACAGAACGAGGATTGAGGTCCGTCATGTTCAAGTCACAAGAACTTCTCTAAGAGATGTTCCATCGACAGTTTGAAATCAGGAGAAGAAAGGCCAATATCTTCGCTACAACCTATTAGATTCGCATCGCACTGATATTTAAACTTTGAAAGGTACGACAGTAAGTATGACTCTGTGCATTAGTTGCGGAGAAGGGCGCACGCCGCCTCCCAAACAGCGGACCGCCTGGCCGTCGTAACAGAGGCACCTGCCGACACCATGGCAGCGCTCTCTCGGCGTTTACAGTTTAGCCAACAACTCAGCACGCGCAGGACGCCATCCATTGAAAAGAGAAATAGTATGATCTTAAATAGAAAAGAGGCAAGATATCCAACATAATATGGATAAAAATTCATTTTGTTTCACTCGATGGTGAATGATGCATCATAGCAAAATTTAAGTAAGCAATGTTATGACTAGCTATGATCCCGAACATCCACACTCTCAGACCCTTACTGACTATTTTCTTTGTAAATGCTGAACTTTCTTATACAGCAGTAATACTGACTATTTTGTCCGTTCTTACTTATAATTTTGTTCGAAAGTAATTGATTTTTCATGGGATTGCTAGTAATCTACTAACAATTTTGTCAGTATTACGTAGAAATCGAAAAGTCAGTATTACTGCTGCTTAAAAAAGTACGTTATATTGACAAAAAATCAGTAAGAGGCGGAGAGTGCACGATCAACAATAGAGCGACTGAACCGGTTTCGGATCAGATTTCAAGAATGTTCTCGTTACACCCTTGATAAGCATCCGACCGGACACCGGAAAAAACCATTAGATAGCCCAATCCTTACTCTTTTCTCGAGTATTTTTTTCCTTTCTGTGATTTTAGTTGTTTGCGATCAATATGCAATGTCCTGAAGGTCTGCATTTGATCCGAAACTGGTTACCCGGCGCCTATTTCGGATCAGGAAAAATTGTGATCGTTCCCGCCTTGAATGTAAATGTGTCCCAGACACCCAGGTAAGTGTCCCCGATGACGTCCTCTAGTGGAGTCCAAGAAGATTCCGTTGAGCGGACAAATAAAATGAATGTTATACTGAAATTAATGTTCTTCCTGAGAGCTCTTCAACCCATTGGGGGTGACCGATCAGTCCCAGACGCCCAAGTAAGGGTCCCCGATGACGTTCTCCAGAGGAGCCTTTGATGATCCCAGTGGCGTGCGCAGGGGGGGGGGGAAATCAGGGGGTCATGACCCCCCCCCCCCTTTGGGTCAGCCTCGCTGGCAAAGAAATGGGAAATTAAAGGGGAAGAGATTGGGATTCGCATGCACGCGGCACGGTTACGGAGTTCAAACCAAAGGTGACCCCCCCCCCCTTTTCGAGATCCTGCGCACGCCACGGGATGATCCCGGTGCACGAAAAAAGGAACCGAATGCTATATACAGGAAAAACTTCTTCTTTAGAGGTCAGCAACCAGTTGAGAGCACCCGATGAGTCTCGGACACCCAGGTAAGGGTGCCCGATGAAGTCCTCTAATGGAGACTTTTACGATTTTCAAGTAAATTATGAACGTCTCCAGAGAAATAAAACCCCAGAACCCTTTTTGAGCAAAGCGTACTTTTGACGTATTTTGGGCGTAAAAAGTGTCATTTTTAACGGCAAATATACGCCAAAAATACGCTTAAAATACGACGAATGCATAGATGCAGATCTGTCGTAGTTTTTGCGTATTTTTCTCTGTAAATATGTCGTATTTTTGGCTTGTTTTTGGATGAGCCGAGGATGCATCCTGGATGAGCCGAGGATGCATCCAGTATACGAGGATCACGTGAAATTTGGGACATATCTGCGCCATATATGTCAAACATATATGTCAACATATATGTGGCAGATGGTTTTGAGCATATATGTGGCATATGAGTGGCATATGATGAGCAGATGTACGACATATATGTCTCACATATATTTCTGATGTTGTTCAATACATATGTTGGTTATCTGATAAATGTGTGAACATGTATGTCAACATATATGTAGACATACATGTCGCAGATGAGTTGCATATGGTGAGCAGATGTATGAAAAATATTTGAATTCGTCCTAATTTTCGTATGTGTTGGGTTCCTTTGTGAAAAACTTTCAGCGTTAGAATCGATGAAGGTCATACAGTCATAATTAGAACAGAAAAAAGTGATTTCCCGCGGGACACGAACCTAAGACTTTCTGCTCTCTTGTCTTCCTCAGTATCCACTACTCTACGCCGCTCACTGGGGACAAGGGCATCAGCTTAGCAATGTAACCTACCCGCGCTACCCAACGCCTCAAACCGAAAAAGTGACTAAGTTTCGAGTGAGTTTTGCACTTTTCTATGTTGGTGTGAATTTGCGTTTCAGAGGATGGAGAATCTAATAGTGAAGGATTTTTTTTGACAAATTTTTAAAAATATTCTGTGAAGACTGACTCATTACATATATGTCAAAAGATGTTTGTATGTTTGACATATATGTGACATATATGTGACATATATGTCGATGGATGGTTCAAGCAGATGTTTCAGTCAGGATTAACTCACATACATGTACCACATATATGTAGAATCTACGAAATATATGTCAGAAGATGTTTGTTTGTTAGACATATATGTAACATATATGTCGATGGATGGTTCAAGCAGATGTTTCAGTCAGTATTGGCTCACATACATGTACCACATATATGTAGAATCTATGAAATATATGTCAGAAGATGTTTGTACGTTGGACATATATGTAACATATATGTCGATGGATGGTTCAAGCAGATGTTTCAGTCAGGATTGGCTCACATACATGTACCACATATATGTAGAATCTATGAAATATATGTCAGAAGATGTTTGTATGTTGGACATATATGTAACATATATGTCGATGGATGATTCAAGTAGATGTTTCAGTCAGTATTGGTTCACATACATGTATCACATGTATGTAGAATCTATGAAATATATGTCAAAAGATGTTTGTCTATTCGACACATATGTGACATATATGTGACATACATGTCAGAAGATGTTTTTCTTCTCAACATATATGTGACATATATGTCACATATATGCCACATATATGTCTCAAATTTCACGTGATGGATCCTGGATGAGCCGAGGATGCATCCTGGATGAGCGAAAGATGGTTCCAGTACACGAGGATGCATCCTGGATGAGCCAAGGATGCATTCAGTATACGAAGATGAATCCTGGATGAGCCGAGGATGCTTCCAGGATACGAGGATGGATCCTGGATGAGCCGAGGATGCATCCTGGATGAGGCAAGGATGCATACAGTTTACGAGGATGCATCCTGGATGAGCCGAGGATGCTTCCAGGATACGAGGATGGATCCTGGATGAGCCGAGGGAGATTATAGTAGGCGAGGATGTATCCTGGATGAGTGGAGGATGGTTCCAGGATACAAGGATGCATCCTGGATGAGCCGAGGATGCATCCTGGATGAGCCGAGGGAGGTTATAGTAGGCGAGGATGCTTCATGGATGAGCGGAGGATGGTTCCAGGATACAAGGATGCATCCTGGATGAGCCGAGGATGCATTCGGTATACGAGGATGCATCCTGGATGAGCCGAGGATGCTTCAAGGATTGGAGGATGGATCCTGGATGAGCAGAGGATGCATCCAGTATACGAGGATGGATCCTGGATGAGCCGAGGATGCATCCTGGATGAGCAGAGGATGCATACAGAATATGAGGATGGATCCTGGATGAGCCTAGGATGCATCCAGTATACGAGAATAGATCCTGGATGAGCCGAGGATGCATCCAGTATACGAGGATGGATCCTGGATGAGCCGAGGATGCTTTCTGTACATCCGGGATGCATCTAGTACGCGATGCATCCTGGATGGTCGGACCTGACTACCAGAGATCCATCCTGAATGATCCTAGGATGCTACCAGTATATGAGGATGCATCCTGGATGAGATTAGTATGCTCAGCTTGCGTTGTTTGGATGCCTTCCGGATGAATTGAGAAGCATTATCCGCCATGAGATAAGTTACGGATGATCGTGCGACGGACATTTCGTCATCCTCAAATCATATTATTTGGCACAAATTGGAGGGATCCGAGATATCTTCAATCCATCCCACTTTTACCGTCAGGGCGTAAATTTACGAAGAAATTTATAAGCTAAGTGTAGACTCCTCTGGAGGACGTCATCGGGGACCCTTACCTGGGTGTCCGGGACTTATTTCCACCCTTACCTGGTTGTCCGGGCTCATCGGCCATCCTGAATTGGTTGCCGAGCTCCAAGAGAGAACATTATATCCAGTATAGCCTTCGCCTTATTTGTATGTGCACCGGGATCCTCGTGGACTCCACTAGAGGACGTCATCGGGCACCCTGACCTGGGTGTCCGGAAGTCATCTGGCACCCTCACTTATTTCTATGAGACCCTAGTGCTGTGCACTTACATTGTGGACCATCTAAGGCAACAGACTACGGTAGTATATGCAACTAGGGTAGCTTCTAGAGCGTGAAATGGGAGAAATCCCCTCAGGAGGACGTCATCGGCTACCTGGTCACCGGGAGGTCCGATGACATTTGCACCTCCACGAATAATAAGGGCCCGTATGACCTGGGAGAGCGTTAGTTTGACGTATTTTAGCCGTACACATACGACAAATGCACTACCAATATACGCCAAGAATACGACATGTTTACAGAGAAAAATACGCCAAAACTACGACAGATCTGCATCTATGCATTCGTCGTATTTTAAGCGTATTTTTGGCGTATATTTGCCGTTAAAAATGACACTTTTTACGCCCAAAATACGTCAAAAGTACGCTTTGCTCAAAAAGGGTTCTGGGATTTTATTTCTCTGGAGACGTTCATAATTTACTTGAAAATCGTAAAAGTCTCCATTAGAGGACTTCATCGGGCACCCTTACCTGGGTGTCCGAGACTCATCGGGTGCTCTCAACTGGTTGCTGACCTCTAAAGAAGAAGTTTTTCCTGTATATAGCATTCGGTTCCTTTTTTCGTGCACCGGGATCATCCCGTGGCGTGCGCAGGATCTCGAAAAGGGGGGGGGGGTCACCTTTGGTTTGAACTCCGTAACCGTGCCGCGTGCATGCGAATCCCAATCTCTTCCCCTTTAATTTCCCATTTCTTTGCCAGCGAGGCTGACCCAAAGGGGGGGGGGTCATGACCCCCTGATTTCCCCCCCCCCCCCCTGCGCACGCCACTGGGATCATCAAAGGCTCCTCTGGAGAACGTCATCGGGGACCCTTACTTGGGCGTCTGGGACTGATCGGTCACCCCCAATGGGTTGAAGAGCTCTCAGGAAGAACATTAATTTCAGTGTAACATTCATTTTATTTGTCCGCTCAACGGAATCTTCTTGGACTCCACTAGAGGACGTCATCGGGGACACTTACCTGGGTGTCTGGGACACATTAGGCACACTCAACATAATTTTAGTATCACGCGTTGGTTAGGATGGTTTACGGATGATTCAAAAGGATCTGAATGAAGATATGTTGGGGTGAATGTTGGGATGCGTGGATATTGGGATGAGTTTAGGAATGTTTGAAGACTCATTTCAATGGATGTCACCACCTTTATTATTTGGAGATTGTTCGAGGACGTTCGAGAGTTGCTCACTATTCCTGAGATTTTAGCTGTGGATGTTTGCGGGAGAGGTTGTGGATGTGTGTCTCAGACCTCTCACATAGCGGATGATATGTGTACGGGTTGAACCAAGTCATATAGGGCAAAGGATTGATTCGAGATGAATTTTGGATAACTCTCTGACGTTGGAGGGATATCGGATGGAATCTAGATGATAGGCGCATCCTCAGAGCCTCCATTATTACCGTCAGGGCGACAAAAAGCCTATAAATTTTGGAAGCGACTAGCCAGCTTATTGAACGACATTTGCTCTTTGTAGTTTTAAGTGCATTTTGCCGTTAATTTTCAAAAACCTTTAGAATACCCTCATTTAAAGAGAAAATGGAAAAACTTGACATTGAGCGTTATGACTTGATATTTAACAAAATCCACAATGATGGTAAAGTGAATTGTTGTCTCTCATTTTAGTGTCAGTATGAACTTCCTTTTTAAATCCCAGTGAGTGGGAATATTGTTGAAAATTATCTCTCATAATAATACATTTGTGTGTTATAAGTGCATGTAAAGACAGGAAAATAAGAGTACCCCTCCCATATCTACTTGTGAATAGCTTGTTGGGCTCGTCAACTCTTAAAACCTTTCGTATTGATTTGAAATTTTGTAATGCCCTAAGCTGCAGTTCAAAGCTTCCATGGACAAAATTTTAAATGAAAAATGGAAGTCCTTTTTATCAACATACAAATTCTTAAAAGGAACTTTTTTACAGGATATTTTTTCACATGTTTTTTGTTTATTTTTTTATGGAAAGGAATTTGCTTTTTAGGTCTATATCTTGTATAGGGAATCTTCACATTTAACTCTACGGAATTATAAGATTTAAAATTAATACGATTGTTTTCAAGAGTTGACGAAACCTACAAGCTATTCACATATTAAAATATTAGAGAAATCTTCGTTTTCCTGTCCTTCTATTGTTCATGTAACACAAAGATAGATTATTACAAGAGATTTTTTTTTACAAAAAGACCATACTGGGATTTAATAAGAAAAATCTTGCTGACATTGAAATGATGAAGAACAATTCACTTCCCCATTTGTGCCAATTTATGTCGAGGTTCTTGTTACAATAGACACTTTACGTGAAGTCATGTCACCACTTGTCTTTCAAAATAGGGAATCTGAAGCAATTTGTAAAGTAACGACAAAATGCAAGTAAATTAGAATACAAACATTGTTGTAATATTTTGAAATGACTGTGTCGTTACTTGATCGTAGAAGACTTTGTCATTTTTCTACGATGAATTTTTTACAGTGTACGATGATCCCGGTGCACGAACAAAGAAACCGAATGCTATATACAGGAAAAAACTTCTTCCTTAGAGGTCAGCAATCAGTTGAGTTGCTTCCGATCAGTCCCGAAAACCCAGGTAAGGGTGCCCGATGACGTCCTCTAATGGAGTCCTCTACTATATTCAAGTAAAATATGAACATCTCGATAGAAATGAAATAAAATAGAAGGGTGGGCTAAAGTCACGATCACGATCGTTACCTAATCCCAAAATTATCAACAGTTTTCTTGCGAGGCAAAATACGGAAAAGCCATTTGCCCTCCGCCCGGAAAACTCCGAAAAGTGGAGCCACAGGCTCCGCAGCCGCCGGCAGGCCGAGCTGAGCTCCGCCCGGCAGGGCGAGCTCAGCTTGTTTCAAACACATTTTGGGGGCTCAATAAACAGTTCTTTTTTTTTTTGGAATGTGCACACTGCGCGCATCTCTCCCCTACTCAATGTTGTTCTTGTTTTCAATGTCGGACGAATAAGGGAGAGTGGGGTAATTCCGGACGCTTTTTTTGTTTTCGCTCTTGAAGCTTGTAAGCGCGTCGTGGGCAAAATTTTATTAAAGAAAAGTAAAGTATGAACCTTTACCTTTAAACTGATATACGTGAAAGCCAAATCTCATTATCGGTTAGCGAGATATAGGGACTGAACTGAAGCACTGCACGTGTCCGGAATTACCCCAGCCTGGGGTAATTCCGGACGACCTATGGGGCAATTCCGGACGACCTTCAAATTTGACACCACGTGAGCTAAGTATCGTTTGTTTTGATGTGAGGCATGCTTATAGAAGGCGTACAAGGAGATTTGCTAGAACATGCACTGTTTGATTCTTACTCAAAGCCATGTTATAAGGAAAAGATTCTATCAAAACCCCTAAAGTAACACCACTGCCTTCAGTTGACCTTTTAACTTCGATACAACGCTATTTTTCGTTCTTTCTTTATCCTTCTTAATGGTGGAGAAGTATGTTCTCAATTTTGAACACACCATATTAACATTATGCGGGAAATTCAAGAAAACAACACTTATTGTCCGGATTTACCCCACAGGTAGTAAATACCTTCAAAGTCCAATTGTAAGAAAACGGCAAGACATGCGACCACTCGCGAAACGCCAAAGTAAAGTCTAAGGACCATATAACATGATAAAATTTTAGTCATGGGACTGACATTGACGTTAAGGTACGATATTTACATGGAAATACGAAGTTGAGATGTAGCTTTTGCCCATTTTTGATGGTACTCAAAATTCGTGGAGCGACCACGGCCAAACGGCTTGACCTCCGACCTTGGCGATTTGGAATTATCATTTTTAAGTGATTATCTTCATCTATTAGGCGGGCTTTTGACCTACCGGTCCTTAAACCTAGTGAAAATCAAAGTGTCCGGAATTACCCCGTGTCCGGAATTACCCCACTCTCCCTTACTTATGGAGCTGCTGCGCGAATGCCGAGAGCTGTTTTGGGACATTTTTAGCAGACATTATAGTCTGCTTTAGGTAGAGGGTTACAGGTTCGGTCAGTTCAGTTCAGCCAGTCAAGCTCAGTTCAGTAAGCTCTGTTGTTCAGTTCAGTCAGTGAGCCCTGCTTCAGGCTAGTCTTGCCATCCAGCCAGCCACGCAGCCCAGCCCAGCTGCCAGGATACAGGATACAGGAAGGGTTTGCTCACGAACAGCTAAGGTCCGGCTAGCGAGGACACACTTGTCCTATACCCTGCAGACACCAGCTACTGCTGGGCTGTCCGTGATCGCGAAAGCCGCCTCATTAATCATGGTTTGAAAAAATCACTGATTAACGAGTATGGTTCGAGCATCACCTGCGTTGAGCATTACAACGCTATTCCTTAGGGCCATCCCCCCTCATCCGGACACGTGTACTCACGTTCCCCGGCGTGAGAAGGTCAGGACCCAAGGTGGGACACACCAGGTAAGAGTGGTGGGACCACCACTACACTTAGTGCATCTCCGTGGTCTGGAATCATTTCCATTCGGGGGCATGACCCGTCTGGTCCAGACCACCGTTTCAGAACTTAGAGACTGATAGACGTTTTCTGCGGGAACTGAGCCAGTCCGTGCTCGCCAAGACACCCGGGTGGACATCAATTGGGCAGAAAGCGATAACAGAGGAGACAAGCCAACAGATTTTAGAGACTCCCCTAGCGGGGAGAGAGACAGACACATTCCCTCAACCATTGTAGGCCGTGGGCGGGTAAGACCAAGTTTAGTGACAGGCTCACCCCGTGTGACGGGGCCGGGGTCTCGCGCCCCTCTTCTTTTTGCCAGAAAGAGTGAGGGCGCACCCTGTTTTAACGGGGCCGGGGGGCTGTGCCCCTTCTTCTTCTTGCCCGTTCAAAGGACGGTGCGGCAGTGCTGCCCAGGCCTAGAGTCACAAGCATCCAGCACCACACGCCTTCCCTGCGCCGTGCATATGGACACTTGCTAGCTAAAACAAAAACAAGACAGCCCCCCCCCCCACCCTACCCCGTGCCCCTAGCTGGGCTGCGCAGAGCATAGATCTCAGACGGGTGGTTCCAAGCGCTGTGAGCGGACCCGTCTTCAAAACACGCCGGTTCCTACCCAGACCCGGACCGACAGTGCCGGGTCGGGTAGGGCTGGAACCGGCCAGCTACAGCTCGGCCAGGCTTCGATTCCCGGCACCAGCGACTTTATTTTCCTCCCTGAGTAATTGTTTGCCTTTTTCTCAACGTAGGAGTAATTTTTGCTTTCCGGAGATCGCCATGTATCACCTAACTAGACTTCAAGAGTCCTTTAAGGTCCCTAAAAACGCGTGGAACTGGCAGGGAGTCGAACGTTGGCCTCTGCGCACGGAAGGTGGCACTTCAGGTCACACCCAGCCCAAGGCACTTCGAACCCTCTCCGAAGCCGACTAGTTCTTTCTCTCTCGCACTAAAATTCGTTGGACCCGGTGGAACCACCCGTTTGAGATCCATGGCGCAGAGCAGGCCAGCAGGCGGCAGGGGGAGGGGGGGGGGGAGTGCTCCGCACAGAACTGCCAAAAAGAAAACGAGAACACTCATCTATTGCGGTGGCGTAGATACTCCGGGGGACGGCTGCAGGGGTGCATGGTGCGGCCTGACGGTACCCACGGCCGGCGAGTAGGTACCAGGGTATCGAGGGCGTCGGTTGCTGGCGCGGTTGCTGGTCCCTGTGGTACCCTCCGTTGTGTGCCTTCCTTCATGTGCCTCCATGCGGATGACGGTACGCACGACGAACCCACTTGACACTTGTGACACTTTGCATTTGGTTCCCCAAGGGTACCAAATTGGCCTGGGCCCACTGAAATTGAGCAACACTGCACTGCATAGCCAGCCTCCCTGCTCGGCTGCAGCGGGGGTGGGGGGCCAGTGCACCGGCTCCAGCCGGCCCAGCCTCTTCGGGGTTCGTCTGGCCGGGCCCCGCCAGATGTTTGCACTACGCACTTGACATATAGCGTCACTCCGGGAGAACAAAGCCACGATGTGATAAATGAAGATATCACGAGAACCACTGCACTGATTGGCGCGCGAACTGCACACGAGGATGCACCGTCACGAGGCGCACCGAGGAGCCGAAAGAACGGGTAAAAACGACAATCGACACAGAGCTCCCCCCAAACACGTCTCGCCGGCCCGGCAGACCCGGCGGAATCCCAGCTGCCAGTCGGCACTATATGTATAGGGAGCACAGCTCTGGGGGGCTGCGCGCGTCCGTCCGCGCGCCCGCGCCACTTGGAGTTCTGTGGGGACTAGGAAAGAAGAACAACCGAGGAGGTGGCTTCGTTCTCTCCTGCAGTGCTGCAGTCATCCGTCCCGCCAGATCCGCCCCCCCCCCTACCCCTTCCCGCCAGCCCCCGTGCCCGCGAGGCGTTTAGAATGTCATCACCCGGCCGTGTGGAGTGAGTCAAGTGTCAAGTGGGCCGGCGCAGGGACCGGAGGTTGGGAGAGCCTGTGCCCCCCCCCCCCTCCAGTGACCCTGCCCGTGCGCTGTTTAGATAATCCGGCTGAGTGTGAAGTGAGTCAAGTGAGATGGTGCTGGAGCCGCAGACCTCTCCAGCTACCCTGCCCGCCCCGCCACAGCCCCGCTACAGCCCCATCAGCTGCCCCGCCACAACCCCGCCAGCAGCCCCGCCGCCTGCTGCCCCGCCACAGCCCCGCCAGCTGCCCCGCCGCCAGGTGCCCCGCCGCCAGCTGCCCCGCCACAACCCCGCCAGCAGCCCTGCCACAGCCCCGCCGCTAGCTGCCCCGCCAGCTACCCCGTCGCTAGCTGCCCCGCCGCCAGCAGCCCCGCCAGTCCCGCCGCTAGCTGCCCCGCCACGAGTGATAACATTCTAATAAACATCGCGCGGGCTGAGGAGGGGGGGGGTGAGGCAGGCACTGGCGGGATGTGAGACTGCGCCGACCGCGCCCGCAAGAGAACAAAGGCAACCTCCTCTGGGGTTAATATTGAGTAGGCAATCGGTAGGCAATTATTTTGCTGCAGATTGATAGAAGAGTGACTGGCTTGCTGTGTACGAAGGTCTTTTTGCTTTGCCTGATCAATTTGTATTTGTAAAAGTTGATGATTAATGAGTAGGCAATCAGTAGGCAATTAGGCAATGTCTGCTGCCAGTGGCCGGAGGCCAGTTTTTACACTTTTCAAACTTCGCGGTATGCGAGAGAGGCACTGCATTGTGGCGTGGGTGGCAGCTAAATGAACTACGTGGAAGAAAGAGCCGGGTTGCGATGGGGATGTCAGGTTTATGACGACCACGAGAACAATGACTACTAACGGTGACCGACCCCGAGCCGGGCGACCAGCAATCGACATGACGCCCTTTCTAGTGGATC
This sequence comes from Stenchaetothrips biformis, assembly GCA_030522485.1. NCBI lineage: Eukaryota > Metazoa > Arthropoda > Insecta > Thysanoptera > Thripidae > Stenchaetothrips > Stenchaetothrips biformis. Next base: position 6,654,831 of record CM060087.1, on the reverse strand, counting down.
GAGATGCGAGGGTAGGCTGGCTCGGTTCGGAAGGCTCTCGAGCCAGGGCTGGTCGCCCGGCTCGGGGTCGGTCACCGTTTAGTAGTCATTGTTCTCGTGGTCGTCATAAACGGCGTCATGTCGATTGCGGGCACTACCTGAGTTCTAAGTAGACGATGGTCGATTGCGGGCAGCTTATTTTCTTATCCTTCTTTAGTGTCGATTGCGGGCAGCCGAGCGGACAGTTTATTTGTAATCCTCATTTTGTGTCGATTGCGGGCAGCCGAGCGGGCGGGCAAACGAGCGAAACAGTTGCCTACCTACCGGGGGCTACCGGTGCGGCAGGGGCTACCCAAGCGATGGAAGTGCGGATAACATGAAATAACGTAGTGACCCCATGGGCAGTCAATTAAAATGAAATGTAGTCGAATGTAGTTGCCCTATGTACAAAATAGGTTAGTCTAAGAATAATTTTTCAAAATCAATTAAAATGTGTCAATTAGCAGCAGGCGTCCCTTTTTTCATTACAATAACATTTAGTGACCCCATGAACAAAATATAGGAAAAAACAGTTCTTTTGCCAGAAACTACCTCACCCCATGCATCAATGCGCTTGCTTTCCGCCTCACATCGTTTTGGAGGTCTATAGTTGTGTTCCCCTGCAGTGATGGAATTTATTTTTGTTTGGGTTTGAGCTTGCACTTCAAGAATTACTTTTGTCGACGAATGGATGTTGGGATGGGTCGGTTCACACATAATTACTTCTAACTGGAAGTTCAATGTTCGAACGGCTGAGTTCGTCAGATAACTGGCTGCTCTGTCGGAGTTGGGAGGAGGGGGGGGGGGGGATGGAGGGAAAGATGGGAGCGGCGCGCTTGTGGCGCTCTCGCCAGCCCCCGGTAGGTAGGCAACTGTTTCGCTCGTTTGCCCGCCCGCTCGGCTGCCCGCAATCGACACAAAATGAGGATTACAAATAAACTGTCCGCTTGGCTGCCCGCAATCGAAACTAAAGAAGGATAAGACAATAAGCTGCCCGCAATCGACCATTGTTGGCTGAGTTCCAGAGCCCTTCTCACAGATTTCAACGTTAGAGAACGAAGCCAGGTTCTATTTTCCACCGTACCAGCTCTGCCGAAGCACTGCCGATGGTACAATCCGACACTATACAACACAAAAAAAATTATTTTAGGTCTTTCACTTTTTCTTTATCTTTTTCGTACACACGTAAGTCAGATTGAGAATGTGTTTTCCGAAAATAAAGAAAGGTTGATCAGCATTAATAGTTGCAATGTGAAGAGTTTTACTTTTACTTTTTTTATGTTGTAAAGGTGGAAGGTATGAATCTTCCCTGTCGCGTTCGCATGAAAATAGACCGCCATTTTGAAAATGGCCGCTGTGTTATACTCGAAGTACACTACCGGCCGAAAGTTTGGAATCAGCGGGCTAAAAAGCGAAATATTGGCGCTGCAGCCGTAATTCTTCGCTAAACTCAAATTTTATTTACACCATCGGATTCAGCGCAAAAAGTTCTTCTTATAACCATCTTTAACCTTTAAATTTCTTCGCGCGTCTTCAACACAAAGCCTGAAAACTTGTTTGAAAATTTCGCCCTTTTTTTACCTATTTGTGGTTGTGGTTGAAATAAATGTGCAAGCCCATAATCTCCCGGGATGATCCCCGATGTACAAATGTGTGGGGAATCGATTGGAGCAAGTTTCTAGCTCCAAACTAGAACCGTTTTTGAGAAAAACGCCGAAAACCTACTTTTTTTAGTGATACGGTTTAAAAGTAAAACCAGGTTTTTGGCCCCTCGGCACCGGGATCTCGATTATTTTTTCAATCTTTATGCATTAATAGAATGGCAACAACCTGACGGTCAAAACCGTGTGCCGTGATTGAGGTTTAAAGCTCGCTAACTGTCACGGGAGCCCTGTAAAGAACATTGATGAAAACGGATGCAACAGCCACTTTTTGTCATGTTCCATCGTGCCCTCGCCAAATCAGGCGTCTGAAAAATTCGCAATCCGGTTCTTTTTGTAGAGAATGAAACGAGGAACATGATGAAAAAAACAGATTTGAAAAATTTTCACTCGCCTGGCAGATGGAAGGGAGTTTGTGTGAGTTGAAACTTATGAACCACCCCGCGTCCCTGCCTGATGCATGGAGGGTACGCCCACATAGCATCGTGTGCGCATCTCCAAGGGATCTCGTGTTAGAGAAAGACATGAAGGATATCTAAGTATGGAACGTCTACACCTTCTACACTTATTAATTACACTCTCCGCCTCTTACTGATTTCTTGTCAGTATAACCTACTTTTTTAAGCAGCAGTAATACTTACTTTTCGATTTCTATGTAATACTGACAAAATTGTTAGTAGATTACTAGCAATCCCATGAAAAATCAATTACTTACGAACAAAATTATAAGTAAGAACTGACAAAATAGTCAGTATTACTGCTGTATAAGAAAGTTCAGCATTTACAAAGAAAATAGTCAGTAACGGTCTGAGAGTGTAGTCAGCAGCGCGCTGCATGGAGATGCGCACACGATGCTACATGGGCGTACCCTCCATGCATCAGGCAGGGACGCGGGGTGGTTCATAAGTTTCAACTCACACAAACTCCCTTCCATCTGCCAGGCGAGTGAAAATTTTTCAAATCTGTTTTTTTCATCATGTTCCTCGTTTCATTCTTTACAGAAAGAACCGGATTGCGAATTTTTCAGACGCCTGATTTGGCGAGGGCACGATGGAACATGACAAAAAGTGGCTGTTGCATCCGTTTTCATCAATGTTCTTTACAGGGCTCCCGTGACCTCAATCACGGCACACGGTTTTGACCGTCAGGTTGTTGCCATTCTATTAATGCATAAAGATTGAAAAAATAATCGAGATCCCGGTGCCGAGGGGCCAAAAACCTGGTTTTACTTTTAAACCGTATCACTAAAAAAAGTAGGTTTTCGGCGTTTTTCTCAAAAACGGTTCTAGTTTGGAGCTAGAAACTTGCTCCAATCGATTCCCCACACATTTTTACATCGGGGATCATCCCGGGAGATTATGGGCTTGCACATTTATTTCAACCACAACCACAAATAGGTAAAAAAAGGGCGAAATTTTCAAACAAGTTTTCAGGCTTTGTGTTGAAGACGCGCGAAGAAATTTAAAGGTTTAAGATGGTTATAAGAAGAACTTTTTGCGCTGAATCCGATGGTGTAAATAAAATTTGAGTTTAGCGAAGAATTACGGCTGCAGCGCCAATATTTCGCTTTTCAGCCCGCTGATTCCAAACTTTCGGCCGGTAGTGTATATTATTAGAAGGCGATTAAAAAAGACATAGAACCGGAAAAGGAAAAAATAAAGAAAAAGCATAAGAACTCAGCCTTTAAAGTCCTTTGGCTTCAGCTAGTCTACTTAGAACTCAGCTAGTGCCCGCAATCGACCATCCGCCCTAGAAAGACCGCTCCGCACTAGATTCGTCGTTTCTAATTTGAAAAATTGGACTGGCTGTCGCTATCTGCCCCATCCCTGGCAATCAAAGACCCTCATTGACATCTATCAGCTCTTGAGTGACAGGTTTACGACTCGGGTCCTGCTGCAGGGTTTCTCTAAACATCGCTTTACGCTGTAAAAATCTGTTTGTCTTGAAGCATACCCACATAGTGTCATCTTATTCCTCCAAACCAAAACATTTTTAGGCACGAAGTAGCCTTATAGTTTTGTCTGGGATCCGACTTTTTTTTTAGGCCCGACCGTTAGGGAGGTGCCTATTGCAACGCTGTTTTTTACTCCCGACGCAGGAGGAGAGTATTGCATTCGTATGTTTTTTTGTTTTTTTTTTTTTATTATCCAAAATCTCATCAGAGCCCAGCCCAAACCGTTCCGACGATTTCGATGAAATTTTAGTATGTAATGAAAGAGATATGTAGAAAATGAGGACACTAGGTCTCATGGGGGGTCATCCAGGTCAGGGCTGAGATGGGTTCAAAGTTCAAAATTGTACCGATTTCGGCCGTAGAACCCTCGCCGAGTCACAGTATCATTGTTGATCTGGAGCTTCTCGCGACGCTCGCGTGAAAATGCATTCACTTTAACTCGCTGTAGTTCACTTAAAACTTGAGATATTGAAGTGATTCACACAGGAATGATTTGCTGGTGAAGAAATCTTTATGATGCATAGTTCAAAAACATCAAAAGACTAACAGAAAGAGGGTTATGGTCCATCATGTTCAAGTCACAAGAACTTCCATTAAAGGTGTCGCATCAACGATCTGAGAAATGCAGAGGAGAGGTCAAAATCTTAGCTACAACCTATTCGATTTTCATTTCAATGATATTCGTACCTCCAGAGATATAATAGAAAATACGACTCTATGCAATAGTAGCGGGAATGAGAGCGCGCGGCCCCCTACACAGCGGACCGTTTGGTCGCCACAACACAGGCACCTGCCGACACCATAGCAGCGCAGGGTCGGCGCTCACAGTCTAGCCAACTCAGTCTGCGCAGGGATGCCAATCGTTCAGAATAGGGATAGCATGAATTACCGGTATTACGTGAAATGGCCAATATGCAACAGGACGAATACAAAAATCCAGACGAAAGGATAGCGATTATTTTCGAAAAAAGGCGACAAAAATCTCATTATGAGTCACAAGAACTTGTGATGTCGCATCGGCAATTTGAGAAGTACAGTGAGAAAGCCATAATCTGGGTTACAACCTATTCGATTTTTATCACAAAGATATTTATACTTTGAGAGGTACAACAGAAAATATGACTTTGCATTAGTTGCGAGATGTTCCCGAGAGAAAAAGTAAACCGACTTGGACTTCCCCATACATGACTCAACCTGATTTTTGAACTGACTATTGCTGACAAAAGTTGAAAATAACCGACGTGAGCTGAATAATTCGGACTTTACTCAATGTTCAAAAGATTGTTCTTGGACCGAGACCAACTTTATCCGACCGCACTCAACTACCTGCAGGTTACCCGACGTGGACTGATCCGCCAAGCTGACCACACCCGACTTTAATTGTTTGTAACTGAGTTTACTTGTTGTAAAACAGACATTAAATGATGACGCTTCCATGCCTGTAGATTAGCTGACTCGGACTGATCCGCCAAGCTGACCACACCTGACTTTAGTTGATTGTAACTGAGTTTACTTGTTGTAAAACAGACATTAAATGATTACGCTGCCATGCCTGTAGATTAGCTGACTCGGACTGATCCGCCAAGCTGACCACACCTGACTTTAGTTGATTGTAACTGAGTTTACTTGTTGTAAAACAGACATTAAATGATTACGCTCCCATGCCTGTAGATTAGCTGACTCGGACTGATCCGCCAAGCTGACCACACCCGACTTTAATTGTTTGTAACTGAGTTTACTTGTTGTAAAACAGACATTAAATGGATTACTCTCCCATGCCTGTAGATTAGCTGACTCGGACTGATCCGCCAAGCTGACCACACCTGACTTTAGTTGATTGTAACTGAGTTTACTTGTTGTAAAACAGACATTAAATGGATTACTCTCCCATGCCTGTAGATAAGCTGACTCCACCTGACTTTAGTTGATTGTAACTGAGTTTACTTGATGTAAAACAGACATTACATGATTACTCTCCCATACCTGTAGATTAGCTGACTCGGACTGATCCGCCAAGCTGACCACACCTGACTTTAGTTGATTCTAACTGAGTTTAGTTGTTGTAAAACAGACATTAAATGATTACCCTCCAATGCCTGTAGATTACCTGACTCATACTACCCTTCAGTGAGACTCATGATTTAAAACTGACCTAAATTTATCATTAGGTTATTTGAACAGACTTTACCTTAACACAAAACCCTCATTAATTCTCGATTTTCAATGACTAGAAGCAGCACAAAGCCAACAAGGCAACAATAATAAGAAAATACAATCAGGTGACCCTTTAATACGACACATCAGCAACTGCATATTTGTTGAGACACATTACACTCACTCAAAAGAAAAATGAAATCTCAGCTGCTGATCACACAAGTGATTACAGGGCAACAATTATATGAAAATACAAGCAGGTGATCTTTTATACCACACATCAACAGCTGAATACTTGTTAAAACATGAAACAAAATCTCACTCCAAAGAAAAATGAAGTCTCAGGTGCTCACTGAAGTGATTACAATAAGGCAACAATAATTAGAAAATACAATCATGTGACTTTTTAATATGACACATCTAAAGCTGCATGCTTGTCAAAAAATAAAAGAGACATTACGAAATCTTACTTCAAAGAAAAATTGAGTATCAGCTGCTAACTCAAGCGATTACAAGGCAACAATAAGAAAATACAGTCAGGTGACGTTTTAATATACCACATCAGTAGAGATGGGAACTTTTCGCTGAATGAGGGGCACTTATCCCTATGTCCAAAGGACTTATGTTTTAGTGAGTGGGTCAGAACTATTGTAGTGGTTACCCCTCTGTTAGCAGGAATCAACCCTTTTAACGGCCTCTCCCCAACCTTTCCCCCAACTCATTACGAGTTGAGGTACTGATGAAAGGAGAGGCCAAGGAGCAACCTACTAACAGAGGGGCCCGATTGAGGTAAGCCCTGCGACCTCTTAAAAAAAAAAAAAAAAATAGGCTTTTATAAAACAATTTAGAATTTTCGATTTGGCGCCTAAAAAAGAAATCCAAAATGGTATGAAGGGACCCACTCACAACCACCCACCCCTCCCAGTGACACCCCCAAAAAGCGAAAAGTTCCCATCCCTACACATCAGCAGCTGCTTACTTGTAAAAAAATAAAAAACACATTGCAAAATCTTCATTCACTTGAATCATCGATACTCTCACTCCCAGACCCAGACCCAGAATTTTCACTATCAGTGCTATCTATAACAAAATCAGAAGAAATCTTAGATTCCTCTTCACTATCGGAGTAGGAGGAGGATGTTTTCTTCCTGAGAATATCCAGTGAAGCCTGTAGATGAAAAAAAAAGTAAAATATTAAACTGCACTACATCAGGAGACAAAAGAAACTCAAAATAGAGATTAATGTTAAGGAACGCACAGGTGACTTAGGGCATTTCCCTCCAGTTTTGGGATGAAATTTCTCAAAAGGCGTTGACGTTTTGGGTGACACTTCAAAAATAGGAGACACACTACGTGAAGTCTGTGAACAAAATACATCAATTTAACTATCAACAAGAAAATAAAATGAAAACTAAATAATACAGATAGTAAGGTAAAGATCTTACAGGTAGCTTGGAAAGTTCCTTTTCAGTATTGGGATGGGAATCTTTGAAATTCTTCTTTTCCTTTTTATTTTGGTGATGGTCAGTTTTACTATCTTTAGAAGAGGGTCTCTTGAGACTATTTGGCTTTGATCTCTGGTTATCCTTTACCCGTTTATCTTCCACTCTCTGTCTGGATACTTTACGTTTCTCCTTAGATGTCCAAACTCTTGAATCAGACCTATCGGTTTTCTTACTTTGGTTGTCTTTGTACTTTGATATTTTCTTCTTCTTAGGCTGATCATGGGTTCCGTCAATCTTCCTCTTTCTTGAACTTTTATCCATATCTTTGTTGGGGCTCCTTTTATCACTTTTATCATTACTTTTCTTTCCATCTTCATTGGTCTTGTTCCCTTGCTTTGCAGTATGTTTTGTAAGAGGGGCCCTGACATCAGTCCCTATGAGCTCTGGATGGTGTTTCCACATGTACCTTCGAGCCAGGGTACATTTATCATTAATAAACTTCTTTAGTAGTTTATTGTCAAAATTGAAGTCTCTAGAATTATATTTAGCACTCACATACACTGCAAACGAAAAAAATAAATTAATTAATGTTTGACAAAACAAAATAATTGAAAAAAAAAATGTCTCACAACTCTAAAACAACTCTTCACTGCAACTCAAAATCTCTCATAGGCACCTTGAGAAGCAAGCACTTACCATTCAAAACAGTGAAGACTTTGTCAGGAATCTTCTGTGGATTTACAACACCAGTTCTACCTTTCCCATCGCAGGTCATCTTGGCCTGGTCTTTCATGGAATAGAGACAGTCCAGCAGAAAATATACCATTTTTGATGGGTCTCCATTAGGTACTTCATTTTTTAGTGCTGCTTTCTTGATCATAGGAATCTTTCACAAGTGGAACCATTTCCTAAAGGACATGAGAACCAATCAAGGATAAGAACAAATTGAAACAATATTGTCTGAACTGCTTGATAATGATGAACAAGAATTCTGATAGATTTACAAGTAACAAGTTTGCTTTCTCTTTACTGATAATTCTTTCAAAAATGTTAATAAGTTCTGTAAATTTCGTTCAAACTTTTTTGAAATGCCACATCTCATAAGTTACCCTATGAAGCTATCACTCACTCTTACTTCTTTTTATGACAGTAAAGCAAACATTCTCTTATACATTAAAAATGAAAAGGCAGACAGCAAATTACTGTAAAAATGCTGAAACAACTCACCTCTGCTTCATCAACAAGTAGCTGTGCATTTGATGAACCCATAGTGCTATTTTCTGCAGCTCCATCAGAAAGTTGTTTGGAAGGAGAAGAACCCTTTTTGAACAGAAACTTTGATAAGTTTGTGGAATGAAAAGTTTAAGCACAAATAAATCTGAAATACTCACAGAGCACCCCACATTATTCCTCATCATTAAGTTGACGAAATCCTGTAGAGGACCTGGAGATAATTATACACATAAATCATTAACAGAAGAAGAAAATCTCGAATCAATTATGAAAAGCAGCAGCTATGAGGGAAAAAAGTATGAGAGGACATAGAATATCGCTTTACCTTTGCATTCCCTGCAACCACAAGCAACAAAAACATCCTCAGTCTGAGTACTTTTACATGAGACCAAGGGAAAAGTAGAGTCAAAGTCATCCATTGATCTGTTCACCTCAGAAACAGTTGCTTGTTCATCCTTGTTGGCATTCTCACTGAGGCTAACTAGGAAATGCCCTCGATCATTGGGAGTTGGTGACTTCACAGGAGAAACTTTCTTGTTGGGTGATTTTTGCTTCACAGGAGAAACTTTCTTGTTCGGTGATTTCTGCTTCAAAGGAGAAACTTTCTTGTCAGGTGATTTTTGCTTCGCAGGTGAAAATTGTTTTCGAGGAGAGGCAGCCTTCTCCAACCGGTCTTTTCTTGGCGTAAGCTTTCCTGATGGTTTTCCAGCATTGACTTGAACGGGCAGTGGGCCTTGAATGGCAGCTGGCACGTTAACATTGTCAGTTACATCATCAGGGAGAGGAAATTCATAAATATTTGGAGTTGAGTTCACCTTTCCTCCCAGACCAATTTCAAATCTTTTTTTTACCTCGCACTCTTTCTTCTTATTTTGTTTAGAGACAACATTTTCAAGCTCCTCGGTGTTGTGGCTCTCAATGCCAAGGAGGGCATCATATTCTTTGGTAGTAAGGCGCTCAAGGTTTATTTCTTTGTTACTTGGCCCTTTACCTCTTGTGCCAGTCTGTCGCAGGCTGTGGCGCACTCCTCCTCGCCTTGAGTTTGACATTGCCGCCTTGGTGTCAATCTCTGTCACTGCAACAGTGAAAATTCAACTCAGTTATAGTTACAAATAGAAACGAAACGGCATTGACCTCTCAAAAAGTAAGTGTTAAACAATCTTTGAAGGTAATGTAAAGTAAGATGGAAAACTACTTGGGCATGTTGAACTTACATGCATAACTAACCTAACCTTTTGATATCTAAGGCAAACATAGAGTTCCAGAAACAGAATTGAGCTTTAAACAGCGAAAACAATTAACTGAACTGCAATCGCATCAAATTTGAAATAAAAAAGTCGCACAAGAACCACTGGTCATGCTCTGAGTGAGTCCTTACCCGCACTATCGAGGGGATATCAGTCTCTGGCCACAGAGTCAAGTGTAAGTCCAACGGCGTTTATCTCATCCCTCAGCTTTCCGCAAGGTTCATAAGTTCATATATTGACAGTCAAGCATCAAAACCACGGTGATCAAAACCAAAAGTTCAAGTTGAAGTGTGCGAAATAACTGCCAAACGCCATGGGCAACGGAAGCAGGCAAAGGACATGCACTAATTCCAACGTACAGAATTCAAAGTCTAACAAAAAATTTCACAATTTACGTACCTCGGAATTCTAATTTCTTCTTAACATCGTCTCTTGTTATCATGACGGTGCTTCTCGCTTCCTATCGCCGTACTTCAACGAACCTGTATCGGAACTAGGATTCAAAAGGAGCGATCTTCACTTTTTTTCTGCCAACATTAGCATACGAAAAGAAGCTGACCTACACGACATTTGCCCTGTTCTTTTCCGTGATATAAATTTAACTTTCAAATTATTTGAGATTCCGAAACAATTTAGGAATAAGATGATTTTACGGCCTATTTTCTTGGTTTCCCTTCAATTTTCACTGTAAGCGTTAACACAACAGTTTGGCAGCACGCAAACAATCTCAATGTTAGCATCGTTCTCCAGTGTTACCAGATTCGGCTATAATTCGCCAATCGGGCTATTTAAAAGGCTAATAATTAGGCAGCAAGCTATACAAAATAATCTAAAGTAGCCTTATTGGCTTTAGTCATCTCAAAAGGTATACTTTGGCAGTTTATTGTTTCGTTTTTGCTGTTTGGGTTGGCAGCATCTCGCGACACTGTCGTTGTAAACTTTCAACTTGCGTCTCTTCGTCCTCCTTTCTATGGTGGATTGTGGAGTTGTTTTGCGTGTTAAGGTTACTGCACACTAAATTCTTATGTACTTTTTTGTTCATAGTTATGCACGATTTTGCACATGCGTTTTTTATGCATAATATCATACGTTGTAATGCATAATTTATTCATAACTATGTATAAATTATACGTTGTTATGCATAATATTATGCAGAAGCTTACGCACGTGCAAAATCGTTCATAAATATGTACAAAAAAGTGCATAAGGATTTAGTGTGTGTAAAGTGAAAAAATGACGATTTTTGACCAAAAAATGGATTTTTCGTTTTCAGTGGTTTAGGCCTCTATGAACCTTCCCCTTAAAGACTAAAACGCCCCGGACACCCAATTCTACCGATTTCATGCTCAAAATCGCATTTTCGTGCAGGTCTGCTACAGGGGTGTTAAGCGGAAGAAGGGGATAAGTCAAAAATGCTTACTTTTCAGGAAAAAGGAAAAACATATTCCCCATAATACTTTATGTATGGAAATATACAGCATGTGTGATGAAGAGTATATAGCTTAAAATAAATTCAGTACTGCCTTATCATTACAGTGTAAACAGTTAAATCCAGACTTTGCGTACAAGGTGGTAGTTTGGTGGTCTCGTTACACCCTAAAACCAAACGTATAAGACTTAAACTCCACAAACCAACTGACTAGGGCCTAAAAATACTATATGCTGATATCCAACTATAAAGTAAAAATCATTCTTACAAAAAGTTTTTTTTTTAACATAGCAAAAATTAGAAAAATGGGAATAAATTACTTTACGTCAAGTTAGCTTTTCATTATAGTTCATTATAATTTCTATTAAATTTTGTTTTAACGATTAATTAAAAGAGAAGTAATTTATCACCTTGTAACTCAACTGTAGCATAGATCTAATAGACAAGTGAATTTATGAATGCATATGCCAAAATTCAGTTACCAAACTTTACGGCCCGTTTTCTCAGAACGTAAATTTTTAAACTTCAAAACTCTCCTCACGAAGAACGGATGGATGGAATGATCTGCAATTTTAACTGGAAGTTTCTAGACATCTTGCCCACACAATAGTGTTGGGTTTTTTTAATATGTCATCATATTAACTTTTTTGAACCCTCAAAAGGTTCAATTTTGGCAATTTTTGACAAATTTTGAAAATTTCATTTTCAAAAATCTGAAATAAATAAACCAGGAGGTTTATAAAAAATCCCCAACACAAATTCATTTGTACATCTTTTGGGAACAAAATGCCACCTAGTGGAGGGTTCTAGCACTTTTTGTACTTCGTGAGGAGCTTTTCAAAGATTCGACTAAAAATTACCCTCAGAGCCCATATCTCAGAAACTATTTGACCTACAGAGATCTGTCTGGGCCAAAAGACTTATGATATTATAAGGTACTATTCCCTAAAAAATTGTTGGTCTGGAGCAACTGGTTCTGGTACTTGTCATTTTCACTTTACAGTAACCTTAACATGACTTCACCACCTAAGAGACCGAGGGGGAGAGGACAACTATCAGATGATAGTGATGTAGACGCATCGATCGATGACAACCTTGACTTGGACCTATCTTTCTGCGATCCGGCTAGCAGTCCGCTGAAACACCAACCCTCTCCGATGCCATCGTTAGGTTAGTGCAAATGAAACATGGATAAATTTTCTTGTTTTGATCGGGCTACCCGGGTTCTCTTGTATTTTTTGCTTTCTTCACATAGATTTCGATGAAGGATCCCAGTCTTATTCTCAAGAATTTCGCTTAGAGACGTCCGTCGACATTGTTGGTGAAGAGAGCCAGTGCTCTGCATACACAGAAGTAGATGACAGCTATGGTACGATAAGAAAATAACTTCCTCTCTTTACGTATGAGCAATATTTGTAGTTTTGATTTATGTGTCCCAACATTTAGTCCAGTGCTGATGACAGATATTTGTCACTTTCTTTCAATTCATAGTCCATCATTACTCTACAGGTCGTGGAAGTTTCAACATACAAGATGTTACCTTACATACCTTACCCATGGAGGTGGATGAGACCAGGCTGGAAAATGTTGAGCCAACAAATACAGGTTTGTGTAGAGAGCTATTACCACAAATTTTTGGAGGGACTTTGATGAGAACACCTCAGATTTAATTCTGATTTGATATGGAACTCTCTATCTAAATCTTTTATCTGATACATTTTTCATTATTTTTAGAGACTAATTTTAATCGATTTCCTCAGCTGCTCTTGAATCTGATAATGACTCAGACTCATCATGTGACTGCTTTCATGCTTTAGGTAAGCTTTTGTTGTCTTTTACATCTTCATTGTTTTTTGGACTTTTATTTAAATAAATTTACTTGAACTTATTAACATCTCCTGTTGAGGTGATTTCTGTTTAAAATGAAATATGCTTTAGGTTGTTCCTTGTGTTTATTTGAGACAATTATGGTCCATGTTTTGGATGTGAAAATGTCATCAGAATCCATTGGCTTTGCAAATGAAATTTGGGGATAGGTCCCGGATATTGTTCTAACTTCTCTTTCAGAAGTACATAGTAAGTATATAGTTTCCACTTAAGGAAATTTTTTCACTCCCACTGACACCAGAGGTACAGCTCTTTTTTTCTTTTCATTTTTTTTTCTCGAGAAAGAACGGATAAAACTAAAAATGGCTATTTTTTAAAAAGCGCAGGTTGGATTGAAATCCCACTTATACCATTGAAAAGAAGATAAAAGAAACTGATCTTAAAGGGGTTTACTAGTCACTCCTTTACTAACTTTTCATGTACAAGTAAAAAATAGTGTTGTGTTTTTTAGAGGAATTACGAACTGCGTACCATACGACGTGCAAACCATAGTGCATACTGGTCTGCATACCGCGCTGCAAACCGCCGCGGTATGCAGCGCGGTATGCGGTCGTTTCTTGTATTTAATTTCCTGAAATTATTTTCCTTTTCCTTTAACAATTTTCCCTTATTTTCTTAATATCCTTTAAATAATTTCGAGGAATTACGAACTGCGTACCATACGACGTGCATACCATAGTGCATACTGGTCTGCATACCGCGCTGCAAACCGCCGCGGTATGCAGCGCGGTATGCGGTCGTTTCTTGTATTTAATTTCCTGAAATTATTTTCCTTTTCCTTTAATAATTTTCCCTTATTTTCTTAATATCCTTTAAATAATTTCCTGTAATTAATTAGTTTCCTTGAAATAATTTCCCTCTATTACGTTATTTCCTTTCCCTAATTTCCTTAATTAATTTCCTGAATTTTAAAATTGTTGCACAAAACAGGAGGAACGACACTTGAGTTGCCCTGTTCACGGCAGCTCTGTAACAACCTGCTGCATGCCATCTCTATGGTATGGCTAAACGTGAGCTCCGCGCACCCACAGCTTCTTCGAGTATCGAGTCCGTACTGTGCTGCCCTCTACACAGCAGCTCTGGCCACACCGCTTGACGTCCACCCAAGCGCAGCACCAGAGGACTAGAGAACGAACTGTTGTGCCCCCTACACGGAACTCCAGGAACACTGCAACCGTCCACCCAGGCACACCAGCAGCCATGGGACTAGAGACCACACTGTGGTGCCCTCTACACGACAACTCAGGCAACACCGCAAAAAATACACCCAGGCAAAGCAGCGCGTAGGATCAAATCTGTGCTCGTTTACTTCACCACGAGGGACCATGCAGTCTTTCCAACCGACCCAAGGAGGTAACTGCTGCGGTCGTTAACGTTTACTGAGCCCTTGAAAAACAAGGGGACAGATGGTGTATCACATGGCATGTCATCAGAAGTGCAATGCGCACAATACAAAAAATTGAGTGGAAAAAACCGCTTTATAAGAGCATTAATTTTTTTTAAAAAAGATGAGATGACATACCACGTCCTATAAACCAAACAGGGAACTGCAAACGAAAAAAATAAATTAATTAATGTTTGACAAAACAAAATAATTGAAAAAAAAAATGTCTCACAACTCTAAAACAACTCTTCACTGCAACTCAAAATCTCTCATAGGCACCTTGAGAAGCAAGCACTTACCATTCAAAACAGTGAAGACTTTGTCAGGAATCTTCTGTGGATTTACAACACCAGTTCTACCTTTCCCATCGCAGGTCATCTTGGCCTGGTCTTTCATGGAATAGAGACAGTCCAGCAGAAAATATACCATTTTTGATGGGTCTCCATTAGGTACTTCATTTTTTAGTGCTGCTTTCTTGATCATAGGAATCTTTCACAAGTGGAACCATTTCCTAAAGGACATGAGAACCAATCAAGGATAAGAACAAATTGAAACAATATTGTCTGAACTGCTTGATAATGATGAACAAGAATTCTGATAGATTTACAAGTAACAAGTTTGCTTTCTCTTTACTGATAATTCTTTCAAAAATGTTAATAAGTTCTGTAAATTTCGTTCAAACTTTTTTGAAATGCCACATCTCATAAGTTACCCTATGAAGCTATCACTCACTCTTACTTCTTTTTATGACAGTAAAGCAAACATTCTCTTATACATTAAAAATGAAAAGGCAGACAGCAAATTACTGTAAAAATGCTGAAACAACTCACCTCTGCTTCATCAACAAGTAGCTGTGCATTTGATGAACCCATAGTGCTATTTTCTGCAGCTCCATCAGAAAGTTGTTTGGAAGGAGAAGAACCCTTTTTGAACAGAAACTTTGATAAGTTTGTGGAATGAAAAGTTTAAGCACAAATAAATCTGAAATACTCACAGAGCACCCCACATTATTCCTCATCATTAAGTTGACGAAATCCTGTAGAGGACCTGGAGATAATTATACACATAAATCATTAACAGAAGAAGAAAATCTCGAATCAATTATGAAAAGCAGCAGCTATGAGGGAAAAAAGTATGAGAGGACATAGAATATCGCTTTACCTTTGCATTCCCTGCAACCACAAGCAACAAAAACATCCTCAGTCTGAGTACTTTTACATGAGACCAAGGGAAAAGTAGAGTCAAAGTCATCCATTGATCTGTTCACCTCAGAAACAGTTGCTTGTTCATCCTTGTTGGCATTCTCACTGAGGCTAACTAGGAAATGCCCTCGATCATTGGGAGTTGGTGACTTCACAGGAGAAACTTTCTTGTTGGGTGATTTTTGCTTCACAGGAGAAACTTTCTTGTTCGGTGATTTCTGCTTCAAAGGAGAAACTTTCTTGTCAGGTGATTTTTGCTTCGCAGGTGAAAATTGTTTTCGAGGAGAGGCAGCCTTCTCCAACCGGTCTTTTCTTGGCGTAAGCTTTCCTGATGGTTTTCCAGCATTGACTTGAACGGGCAGTGGGCCTTGAATGGCAGCTGGCACGTTAACATTGTCAGTTACATCATCAGGGAGAGGAAATTCATAAATATTTGGAGTTGAGTTCACCTTTCCTCCCAGACCAATTTCAAATCTTTTTTTTACCTCGCACTCTTTCTTCTTATTTTGTTTAGAGACAACATTTTCAAGCTCCTCGGTGTTGTGGCTCTCAATGCCAAGGAGGGCATCATATTCTTTGGTAGTAAGGCGCTCAAGGTTTATTTCTTTGTTACTTGGCCCTTTACCTCTTGTGCCAGTCTGTCGCAGGCTGTGGCGCACTCCTCCTCGCCTTGAGTTTGACATTGCCGCCTTGGTGTCAATCTCTGTCACTGCAACAGTGAAAATTCAACTCAGTTATAGTTACAAATAGAAACGAAACGGCATTGACCTCTCAAAAAGTAAGTGTTAAACAATCTTTGAAGGTAATGTAAAGTAAGATGGAAAACTACTTGGGCATGTTGAACTTACATGCATAACTAACCTAACCTTTTGATATCTAAGGCAAACATAGAGTTCCAGAAACAGAATTGAGCTTTAAACAGCGAAAACAATTAACTGAACTGCAATCGCATCAAATTTGAAATAAAAAAGTCGCACAAGAACCACTGGTCATGCTCTGAGTGAGTCCTTACCCGCACTATCGAGGGGATATCAGTCTCTGGCCACAGAGTCAAGTGTAAGTCCAACGGCGTTTATCTCATCCCTCAGCTTTCCGCAAGGTTCATAAGTTCATATATTGACAGTCAAGCATCAAAACCACGGTGATCAAAACCAAAAGTTCAAGTTGAAGTGTGCGAAATAACTGCCAAACGCCATGGGCAACGGAAGCAGGCAAAGGACATGCACTAATTCCAACGTACAGAATTCAAAGTCTAACAAAAAATTTCACAATTTACGTACCTCGGAATTCTAATTTCTTCTTAACATCGTCTCTTGTTATCATGACGGTGCTTCTCGCTTCCTATCGCCGTACTTCAACGAACCTGTATCGGAACTAGGATTCAAAAGGAGCGATCTTCACTTTTTTTCTGCCAACATTAGCATACGAAAAGAAGCTGACCTACACGACATTTGCCCTGTTCTTTTCCGTGATATAAATTTAACTTTCAAATTATTTGAGATTCCGAAACAATTTAGGAATAAGATGATTTTACGGCCTATTTTCTTGGTTTCCCTTCAATTTTCACTGTAAGCGTTAACACAACAGTTTGGCAGCACGCAAACAATCTCAATGTTAGCATCGTTCTCCAGTGTTACCAGATTCGGCTATAATTCGCCAATCGGGCTATTTAAAAGGCTAATAATTAGGCAGCAAGCTATACAAAATAATCTAAAGTAGCCTTATTGGCTTTAGTCATCTCAAAAGGTATACTTTGGCAGTTTATTGTTTCGTTTTTGCTGTTTGGGTTGGCAGCATCTCGCGACACTGTCGTTGTAAACTTTCAACTTGCGTCTCTTCGTCCTCCTTTCTATGGTGGATTGTGGAGTTGTTTTGCGTGTTAAGGTTACTGCACACTAAATTCTTATGTACTTTTTTGTTCATAGTTATGCACGATTTTGCACATGCGTTTTTTATGCATAATATCATACGTTGTAATGCATAATTTATTCATAACTATGTATAAATTATACGTTGTTATGCATAATATTATGCAGAAGCTTACGCACGTGCAAAATCGTTCATAAATATGTACAAAAAAGTGCATAAGGATTTAGTGTGTGTAAAGTGAAAAAATTACGATTTTTGACCAAAAAATGGATTTTTCGTTTTCAGTGGTTTTGGCCTCTATGAACCTTCCCCTTAAAGACTAAAACGCCCCGGACACCCAATTATATCGATTTCATGCTCAAAATCGCATTTTCGTGAAGTTCTGCAACAGGGCTGTTAAGCGGAAGAAGGGGATAAGTCAAAAATGCTTCCTTTTCAGGAAAAAGGAAAAACATATTTCCCATAATATTTTATGTATAAAAATATACAGCATGTGTGATGAAGAGTATATATCTTAAATAAATTCAGTACTGCCTTACCATTCTATACAAATACAGTGTACATAGTTAAATCCAGACTTTGCGTACTAGGTGGTAGTTTGGTGGTCTCGTTACTCCTTAAAACTAAACGTATAAGACTTAAACTTCACAAACCAACTGACTAGGGCCTAAATATACTATATCCTGACATCCAACTATAAAGTGAAACTCATTCTCACAAAAAGTTTTTTTTAAACATAGCAAAAATTAGAAAAATAGGAATAAATTACTTTACGTCAAGTTAGCTTTTCATCATAGTTCATTATACTTTCTATTAAATTTTATTATAAAGATTAAATAAAAGATAAGTAATTTATCACCTTGTAACTCAACTGTAGCATAGATCTAATAGACAAGTGAATTTATGAATGTTTATGCCAAAATTCAGTTACCAAACTTTACGGCCCGTTTTCTCAGAACGTAAATTTTTGAACTTCAAAACTCTCCTCACGAAGAACGGATGGTTGGAATGATCTGCAATTTTAACTGGAGGTTTCTAGACATGTTGCCCACACAATAGTGTTGGGTTTTTTTAATATGTCATCATATTAACTTTTTTGAACCCTCAAAAGGTTCAATTTTGGCAATTTTTGACAAATTTTGAAAATTTCATTTTCAAAAATCTGAAATAAATAAACCAGGAGGTTTATAAAAAAATCCCCAACACAAATTCATTTGTACATCTTTTGGGAACAAAATGCCACCTAGTGGAGGGTTCTAGCACTTTTTGTACTTCGTGAGGAGCTTTTCAAAGATTCGACTAAAAATTACCCTCAGAGCCCATATCTCAGAAACTATTTGACCTACAGAGATCTGTCTGGGCCAAAAGACTTATGATATTATAAGGTACTATTCCCTAAAAAATTGTTGGTCTGGAGCAACTGGTTCTGGTACTTGTCATTTTCACTTTACAGTAACCTTAACATGACTTCACCACCTAAGAGACCGAGGGGGAGAGGACAACTATCAGATGATAGTGATGTAGACGCATCGATCGATGACAACCTTGACTTGGACCTATCTTTCTGCGATCCGGCTAGCAGTCCGCTGAAACACCAACCCTCTCCGATGCCATCGTTAGGTTAGTGCAAATGAAACATGGATAAATTTTCTTGTTTTGATCGGGCTACCCGGGTTCTCTTGTATTTTTTGCTTTCTTCACATAGATTTCGATGAAGGATCCCAGTCTTATTCTCAAGAATTTCGCTTAGAGACGTCCGTCGACATTGTTGGTGAAGAGAGCCAGTGCTCTGCATACACAGAAGTAGATGACAGCTATGGTACGATAAGAAAATAACTTCCTCTCTTTACGTATGAGCAATATTTGTAGTTTTGATTTATGTGTCCCAACATTTAGTCCAGTGCTGATGACAGATATTTGTCACTTTCTTTCAATTCATAGTCCATCATTACTCTACAGGTCGTGGAAGTTTCAACATACAAGATGTTACCTTACATACCTTACCCATGGAGGTGGATGAGACCAGGCTGGAAAATGTTGAGCCAACAAATACAGGTTTGTGTAGAGAGCTATTACCACAAATTTTTGGAGGGACTTTGATGAGAACACCTCAGATTTAATTCTGATTTGATATGGAACTCTCTATCTAAATCTTTTATCTGATACATTTTTCATTATTTTTAGAGACTAATTTTAATCGATTTCCTCAGCTGCTCTTGAATCTGATAATGACTCAGACTCATCATGTGACTGCTTTCATGCTTTAGGTAAGCTTTTGTTGTCTTTTACATCTTCATTGTTTTTTGGACTTTTATTTAAATAAATTTACTTGAACTTATTAACATCTCCTGTTGAGGTGATTTCTGTTTAAAATGAAATATGCTTTAGGTTGTTCCTTGTGTTTATTTGAGACAATTATGGTCCATGTTTTGGATGTGAAAATGTCATCAGAATCCATTGGCTTTGCAAATGAAATTTGGGGATAGGTCCCGGATATTGTTCTAACTTCTCTTTCAGAAGTACATAGTAAGTATATAGTTTCCACTTAAGGAAATTTTTTCACTCCCACTGACACCAGAGGTACAGCTCTTTTTTTCTTTTCATTTTTTTTTCTCGAGAAAGAACGGATAAAACTAAAAATGGCTATTTTTTAAAAGCGCAGGTTGGATTGAAATCCCACTTATACCATTGAAAAGAAGATAAAAGAAACTGATCTTAAAGGGGTTTACTAGTCACTCCTTTACTAACTTTTCATGTACAAGTAAAAAATAGTGTTGTGTTTTTTAGAGGAATTACGAACTGCGTACCATACGACGTGCAAACCATAGTGCATACTGGTCTGCATACCGCGCTGCAAACCGCCGCGGTATGCAGCGCGGTATGCGGTCGTTTCTTGTATTTAATTTCCTGAAATTATTTTCCTTTTCCTTTAACAATTTTCCCTTATTTTCTTAATATCCTTTAAATAATTTCGAGGAATTACGAACTGCGTACCATACGACGTGCATACCATAGTGCATACTGGTCTGCATACCGCGCTGCAAACCGCCGCGGTATGCAGCGCGGTATGCGGTCGTTTCTTGTATTTAATTTCCTGAAATTATTTTCCTTTTCCTTTAATAATTTTCCCTTATTTTCTTAATATCCTTTAAATAATTTCCTGTAATTAATTAGTTTCCTTGAAATAATTTCCCTCTATTACGTTATTTCCTTTCCCTAATTTCCTTAATTAATTTCCTGAATTTTAAAATTGTTGCACAAAACAGGAGGAACGACACTTGAGTTGCCCTGTTCACGGCAGCTCTGTAACAACCTGCTGCATGCCATCTCTATGGTATGGCTAAACGTGAGCTCCGCGCACCCACAGCTTCTTCGAGTATCGAGTCCGTACTGTGCTGCCCTCTACACAGCAGCTCTGGCCACACCGCTTGACGTCCACCCAAGCGCAGCACCAGAGGACTAGAGAACGAACTGTTGTGCCCCCTACACGGAACTCCAGGAACACTGCAACCGTCCACCCAGGCACACCAGCAGCCATGGGACTAGAGACCACACTGTGGTGCCCTCTACACGACAACTCAGGCAACACCGCAAAAAATACACCCAGGCAAAGCAGCGCGTAGGATCAAATCTGTGCTCGTTTACTTCACCACGAGGGACCATGCAGTCTTTCCAACCGACCCAAGGAGGTAACTGCTGCGGTCGTTAACGTTTACTGAGCCCTTGAAAAACAAGGGGACAGATGGTGTATCACATGGCATGTCATCAGAAGTGCAATGCGCACAATACAAAAAATTGAGTGGAAAAAACCGCTTTATAAGAGCATTAATTTTTTTTAAAAAAGATGAGATGACATACCACGTCCTATAAACCAAACAGGGAACGAAGGGGAAAAGAAAACATGTACACTCCTCGCAGGTCGAACGTTAGTCTTCCCACGCTCGACGCCCCTGTCCGGGCAGCCCCGGCTGCTCGCCAACCGGGCGGGCGCCACAGGGCCGCCTCAACAAAGGCGGAGATCTAGAGCGGAATATCAACGCTCACATGCAAGCACACTCCTCGCAGGTCGAACGTTAGTCTTCCCACGCTCGACGCCCCTGTCCGGGCAGCCCCGGCTGCTCGCCAACCGGGCGGGCGCCACAGGGCCGCCTCAACAAAGGCGGAGATCTAGAGCGGAATATCAACGCTCACATGCAAGCACACTCCTCGCAGGTCGAACGTTAGTCTTCCCACGCTCGACGCCCCTGTCCGGGCAGCCCCGGCTGCTCGCCAACCGGGCGGGCGCCACAGGGCCGCCTCAACAAAGGCGGAGATCTAGAGCGGAATATCAACGCTCACATGCAAGCACACGGCACACTCCTCGCAGGTCGAACGTTAGTCTTCCCACGCTCGACGCCCCTGTCCGGGCAGCCCCGGCTGCTCGCCAACCGGGCGGGCGCCACAGGGCCGCCTCAACAAAGGCGGAGATCTTGAGCGAATGTGTAGAGTCCTTAGCATGAACACCCTACGCCATTCATCCTTGCCTCGTGTCAACCAGTGTCCGCGGATAAGAATGATCACTTTAGATTAAAAGTTTGAATGGCACGCTTATTTACTCTGTCGGTTTGACAGAAGCCTTTTTCTGGCTATTGTTTGACTTTTTTCAGAGCGGACCAGTATTTTATGGAGGCCATTTAAAATTTCTTTCAAGAAGTTTTAAAATGGTGCACTTGAGATGATGCACTTGTCCCTTTTATTGGCTCCACAGATACGCATTAAGGTGGTTGTGCGGCCGAGGGAATTGAGATGGACCGTTCGCTTTTCCGATTCGGTTGGCAGATCGTTCCCTTATGGAGTCATGTTACCATAACAACCTTAAGTAGCCGCAAGCGTTTCCGCTGACTTTTCCCAAAAAAGTCCTCACGATGTCGCTAGACACGTGAATTCCTGGAAAGAATGATAGTTGGGATATGTTACTGTTGGACACTTGGTCGAGGAGTTACCCACTTCTTATTTTGGTGGACACACGATTTCGGATTCCCACGATTCCCGAACAAATCTCACGGAAAATAGGAGGATTTTTAGAGAAATTCCTTTGTGTTTTTTGGTCACTATTGCAAGATTACGACGACATACTAATGAAATCACGATTTTCAATAAAATTTTCAAAAAATTTGAATGAGTCCCATGTTGAGTGTACACATGATTCCCGGAGTGGGTAACCCCTCGCACTTGGTATAACAGTTTCAATTTATTAAACGCAGGTCGCAGGAACTTCAAAGCATTTTTTTAAGAGGCGCTTTTAATGGGCGAACGACCGACGACCCAAAAAATGATTGGTAACCCATTCCTCTTCAGACTGGACTTCAAGACTCGCTTTACCTTTAGATCCTTCATTGTGACGTTGAAAAATTCAAACAATACCCAGCGACTTTTCTTTTACATGGGACATCGAGAATAGTGGCGGAACTAGTGTTAAAGTCAGCAAAACTGTGACATGAGGTTATCCACTCGATACTTGATGCTCATTGAATAACGAATGAGGACACTTTTCGCCAGAATATTAGATAGACAAAAGGTGTTGCCAAGGTTTAATCATACCTAAAGGTCTCGCCAATATTTGGTCAGAAAAATGTATCGCTACAAAATAGTGACACTTTTCAGTCCGACCGCTGCACAGGCCGCAGAAGCAGTACTGACACAGTTCAGTCTGACCGTATTGTGGTCAGAAAAAACAGTCAGTGGCGAGACATATTAAGCCTCGCAATTCTGTGGCGAGACATTTTCATCTGACCAAATTTTAATGTGACTTTTAAGTCTGAAAGAAACTTGCCAAGACCTTCTGTCTCGCCTCTGTAGTGGCGAGCAGTCTGACCTTTCGATACGTTGTGCTGAAGGTGTTTGAAAAAATATCGACTTGTGACTGCCTGTCAGACGTTTTGCGTCCTGAAGCGGCGCACATTGCGCATTGATACAGCCCCGTGTCAGACTGTCACATTTTACTCGAGATTCAATAAAGTGCAGTTGCCAATACACAAGGTAACTAATGTTAAGGCGATTGCGCCCCTTAATTCAAGTAAACGGATTGTGCTCAAATTCGGAACACATGTTAGGCACACAGTATGATGCCCCTCATAAATTTTTATGACGTTACTACAAATTTTAACCAAGTTATTGAACCCTGAAATGTCTAAACTTCGCGCAGCTCACCCGTTAAAAGTACGATACGTGGATCAAAAACAATTACATATTCGTGCAGTAAAGATGAGCGCCTATTCAGTGTGACCCCTCTTAAGTCCGTGGCTACAATCCTTGTAGTCCAAATAGGTGGTGAAAGTTGGGCCAAAATTGGTTCGAAGTTCTACTCCAGATTTGAGAGACATGATCACTGAATTTCATTCCCCAAGGGGCCACACTGAAGGTGCACGTCTGTCCCATACCAGGGGGTGGCAACATTCTAGGGAGAGCGTGAAGCCATGGTCGCGCCATCAGTGCAGAGGTTACGACCTTTTCTTCGATTGTAAGAACTAGGCCGTTGTTTGCAAAACGCTTTGCACAGATCAAAAGAGCATGAAATTTAGGGTGCATTAGGCTTATTTCCCTTCTCAAAACTCCCACCTTACCCAAAAATAAATTGCAGTGAAAACACCGAAAAAAACGAGAAATCATAATATGTAGGAAAAACGTCGTCCACGCCATGTTGATGTAAAGGTTTTCGCCCTTGTGTTAGGTTGAACTGCAAGTATCAGACAGGCTACTAGGCCTAATGCACCCCAAATTTAGGCCTCTTTTGATCTGTGCAAAGCGTTTTGCAAACAACGGCCTGGATTTCACAATCGAAGAAAAGGCCGTAACCCCTGCACCTCGCTCGAGCATGGCTTCACGCGCTCCCCAGGCCATTGCCACCCCCTGCCCATACACAAATCTAGTTTCAGATTTGTCCTGGCATCGGTACTTTGTGAGGGTGAGTTGCACAAGTAAAGCACTGTTTTTCTGCTCCTTCAACCTATTTTAAAGTTGGCGGTCGTCTGGCGGGGCTCTGGACAGTGGCGCGGTGACAGGTATCAGAACTCGGTGCAGGCCGGTCGGTTCGGCGCGACACATTCAAGACAGACAGCTCGCCTGCATCTGGGCATTGTGATCGCCGCCTCCCCCCTACCCCCGCGGTAAGCCGGAGCTGCAGACGATGATGACCTGGAGCGCGCCGGGTGAGGTGCCGGGCCTGCTCGGACTCCGATCCAGCCAGTCCACCTACGAGTCCCTCTCGACTTGCACGAGTCGCGCTTGCCACTATTTGGCGGGAAGGACGACGCGAGGGGAAAGGGGTGACACGTTTCTTCCTCGGAGTCTGATAAGAGGAGCTAAAGGCCGTTAGATACATTTTAACCCCGATTTTAAATCGATGTTGAACTGGCGTCAAAATAATTGTAAAAGAAAAAGGAAATTGTTGGTACCCACCCGCCACCACTCAGTTGCAACATTCAAATTTTTAAATTTGGAAACTGTAGCGCGTCGGACTCCAGGGCGGGCCGCGCGCCAGTCGGCCGCTGCTTCCCCCTCCATGCCTCGCCTCGGCCGGCTCGCTCGCACTGCGCGAGTGAGACAGATACGTACAATGACATCTGTTTGAGCGCACGACGTGGCCCGGGCTGCACTGGCCGCGCCGCAGTGTCTGGCCATCGACACTGTCTAAACGCATCGCGCTGTGCGTCACTGGCGAGAATGCACGGCACGTATAAGACTCCACCCACCCTGAACTAGGACTTTTTTATTTTTTGGAAGTACCTGACTGTGGTGCCATCTCTCGGGAAAGTGCTACACTACCTGAACGAAAATGACACGGAGTATTCGCATGGAGGGACTCCCGGCAATACACAAAATAAGTTCCTTCACCCAACGCCGGGGACCGGGAGGGGCGCAATCGCCTTAAGGCCAGAAATATTTCGAATATGCTCAAGTACAAGTCTGTGGATCATTACAATGCCTGTAAAGGCCGAACAATGGAAACTTAACTTTACAGTAGACAACTGTAATAAACATTGACCTCCTTGTAGAACTGCTTTAACGCCTTGAGGCATAATTGGCACACACTGAATATTTTGCAACCATTTTGAACCAATCTGCTCAGTTCATTGTGCACATGAGCAAAGTAGACAAATGAGAACGCGACTTAAAACGATATTAGAGACAAAATTTTCATACGAAAATTGCAGCAATAGTTCATGTGCACAAAAAACGTCTTGTACAAAATTGGGCATAACATCCAGTGTGCAGAGTGCCATGTGAGCCAAGCAGGCACGACGATGTCTAGTAAAAAGTTACCTTTGACGGTGTCCCTATCTTGATAGAATAAACAGCCAGAAGAATCACCGCCGATCCCAAGTGAACTCCGCGAGAGGTGCCCTTTCTTCGCATTGATGAAATTTGATCTCCAACAAGTAGCCCTTTAAAACACAGAAATACGTGATAAGACACCAGATAGGGGGATGAAATGAAGAGTGTGGTGGTCCGGAGAGCCTACTCCGTCTTCGCTAAAGGCCTTACAAACGCAAGGCCACCCCCAGCTTGTAACCGACGGCGGGCGCTCATCTCAGTGAGATCTGGACTTCAGCAATCAGGCAGTGCTCCCGACGCATCCCCCAGACCCAGACATCGAATCTAGCCCATAGCCATCCTTCCGCTACAAAAGGAGTGCGAGCGCTCGGCCCGGGAAGGTACAGTAGAACAATACTTAGCTTCGGTTAGGAATCCGCACTGCCGTTGACCCCGCTGGGAGTATGATGAGGCAGGAACACCACTGAGGAACACCTGTAAAACCATGTCACCTGTCACAAATCTGCTGTGAGCAGATTTCATTACATGCACTCTCCTACTGAGTTAACATTAAAGTCTGCTGGGAAAGGCGTATGCGATACGCTAAACAAACTCGGAAAGCCTTTACCAGTGGGTCACAACACGGCAATTTTAACCGCTCTATGCGGTAGTGAGGTCTGACCCCCCACCAACGCCCAATACGTTTCCCAGCCACAAATAATTTTGTTTGTACCTGGTTAAGGTAGTCGGAGCGAGGCTTGATAGTCAACACACTGTCTATTTAAAAATGGCAGACTGCTGACTTAAGACAAAAATTCCTAAAATTATTTTAAAAGTCTTTTGGCATGTGTAAGTAACATTTAAAGGCATTATTTTATTTTTAATCTAATTGGCTGAGCGATTAGCGAAGCCAGTTACTCCAGTGGGGTTGAAAAGTTTTGTCTGTCTGTCTGTTTGTTTGTCTGTCTGTGTGTCCGCACTACTCCTCCTGAACGGCTCGGCCGATCGAGACGAGATTTTGCAGGGTTGTTAGGTACATCCTTGGCTCACCACACGCAAAAATTCAGCTTTCTATCTCATTCCATTCAGTTGTACTAACGAAAAAACACAAAAAAAAGGCAGAAAAAGTGCAACTTTTTAGTGACTTTATATCTTAGAGACATTTTTACATGGTTTCTTATGTTTTTGAAGTTCCTGATGACGAAAATGAAATCAATTTCGACCCCTGACCAAACTTTTAACTGCGAATTGGCTACCTCGGCCCGAATTTACTAACGTAATCAACTTCGACCCTTCATCTTGAAAAAAGGGGGTCGACCGACAAAATATTTTTATTGCAAATTTCGATAGGTCTCGGCAAGACCTTTTCAAAGAGGGGTCGGAAGGGGGGTCTAGGAGCCCGACTTCATTAGTTGGCCGAATCAGGATCTTGAAAAACGGGGATCGACCGACTAAAAAATTTTATTGCGGATTTCGACAGGTCTCGGAAGGCCTTTTCAAAGAGGGGTCGGAAGGGGGGTCTAGGAGCCCAACTTCACCAGTTTGGATCTTGAAAAAAGGGGATCGATCGACTAAAAAATTTTATTGCAGATTTCACGTGGTGCATTACTCAATGCCTTAAAAATCCTTGAGACAGCTTGCCGAAGGCAAGCACGGAAGCGCCGCAGGCCAAGGTAGGTGTAACGCCAGGCGTGGATTGTCGTAACTGGCGCAGCATCGCGAAGCCTGTTACAAGACACGGTCTGGCGTAAACCTACCTTGTTATTTCAACACTACTTGACTCACGTCTGCCGAACCGGGAGGCCGCTGGCCAACATGGCGAACACGAAAACTGAAATGCCTACACATCCACTCATTTTGCACTTACAAACAATTCTTGGTACAAAACGCTCGACTAATAACATTAACAAAATGAATTTAATAAGTGTAACCTGTGGACATTAGCGAAGCGTCAGTTTACATCGCTCGTCGTAATGCTTTTGAGCTGCACAGTTGGTACAATAAATCCGGCAACGCCGCGTCTCGTCCCCTCCCATTCCTGGTTTGTTCACATCTGTCGTTGCACATGGACGTTCCTCTCGCTATCATGAATCAAGTCGTAAATGACAAGAAAACTGGCCGATTTGTCAAAAAATACTTTCACACAGATGCAAAGTGCTGATGACGGAACTGAAATCCATTTCAACCCCCGACCACAGTTTCAACCGCGTAGGGACCCGAATTAAAGAAAATAATCTATTTCGACCCTTTATTACGTGGTGCACTACTCATTGCCTCAACAAACTTTGAAACAAGCAGGGAGCGCCGCAGGACAAGGTAGGTGTAACGCAAGGCGTGGATTGTCGTGTCTGGCGCAGCATCGCGAAGCCTGTTACGTCAAGACACGGTCTGGTCTGGCGTACACCTACCTTGTACACTTCCTTGTTATAGAATACATAGAACGTTTAAAAAAGGCCAAAAGGCCGAACCCTCCAGAAGTTACCCTCTTACGTTTCGCACAAATCGTTTGTAAAACAATAGTCACTCTCTTCACAAGTCGGAGAAAAATGTAACCTCAATACAAGTTGGGCGTTTGACGCTGCCTGCTTCCCTGTCTTTTGCCGCCTCGACATACAAAACAGGGCAGTGAAGCGGAAGAGTGATCTAAGTCGACTCATCCCTAAATTGAGTTCTTGCTTGAAAATTGGTTTCAAAAACATTAGGCATCATCTCATTAAAAGCCCTGATTCATAACTCACTTGGTTTCATGAAAAAACAGGGGTGAAAAATGAGCTAATTAGACACATCCCCTATTACATTAAATAAACGGTGGAAAAAAGAGATATGTCAAGTTATCTATAAACTATTCCTAGACGTTTTCTAAATAAAGGCTCTCAGAGGCTTCAAATTTGTTTATTAAATTCGCTTACTAACAGGAGAACTTAGACTAGCAGTTTGAACCCCCAACTCCAATTCACTTTGAGTTATAAATGTTTCCGCAAAAAATGTTGAAGTTGCGTAAACCTTCAATACTCAGAAATAAATGGTAGTTCAGGGTTCAAATTAGTAATCTGATTTTTTCTAATAGTAAGCATATTTTTAGGCTTGAATACAGATATGATTTACCTCTTAAGATCATATTTTCATGACTCGTCTCATTTCGAGTGGGTTTGCGCAGAAGGATAAGTTGAGTTACCTCATTTTACCACTTGGTATCTTAGGATAAGTCAGCAAAGTTAAAGAAATATATGGTACACCATTTTGGACAAATGATATATTATTGGTATGTATTGCTGAGTATGTTGCAGTCAAAACATTTTAAAACAGATGCCGGCAACATGTTTTTAGCATTTCCTGAAAAGTGAGCGGATTTGACTTATCGCACTTTCCCGCTTCACAGCCCAACTAACCTCAGCGATCTGCTTCGAAGATCCGTCTGCTGTGTGGCCGGAAGTGCACTCCACATTCTCAGGGCTCTGCTGGACGAGATGAAATGTCCTCTTTGTGAAGAGGTCCACTCGCAGTGAAGACATGTTGACGTGCCTGAACATAAAGTTAAAAGCACGTTAAGAGACGTGTTCAAGTTGTTGAAATGTTATTAGGAAGGTCAGGATAGGTGTATTCGGATAAACTCCCGACTGAAACTCCGCGAGCAAACGTGAGAATCATGTGAGTGTCGCGCGGCCGTGTTGGGCGATAGTGGAGGCCGTGGCACATTTAGGAAAAAGGGGCCAGGGAAAAAGAGGGTCGAAAGTAAAGGCGGCGCGCGCATGTTTACTCCCACTCTGAAGAAAACACCGCTTCCTGCCCCCCACCACACACACACACACACACAGACACACACTGGAAGTGTGGACACTAAACTCTGCATTGGTAAGTGTGAAGAATTACTTTCCGCCACATACCTGCAGTTATGCGCCCTTTGGCGTGTACTTGACAAGCATGCGCTCACGTGGAGTGTACATGTCAGGCATGCTCCAGGTGGAGTGTTCATGCATGTTGGCTACAGGTGGAGAGTACTATGTACACACTTGAACTTGTACAGTACACGCGTCTATATATTTAGAACCGAACCTTTTTTATTAATTTCTAAGACAGCATTAATACGCTCTGCCTGAACACACTCTCATATTCTTACGCTGAAACGATATGCGTAACATACGTTGAAATGAAAACATACATACTACAATAAAATTCATCGTACCTTACGCTTAAAGATGCGTAATATGATGAAATCATACGTACTCTATGCATAAAACATGCGTCATACAGTTCAGTCATGCATACCTTACGTAGGCAACTATGCATATTACGTATGTGGAAATTTATGCGTACCTCACGGTGACAAATCATCGTTATAAGTATAAAAATGATCGTAAGGAAATGAGCGTGCACTTCCCGAACGCTAATGCCTCTAGAAAGATAGCGATCGCATTGGTACTGACCTTTCTTCCCTAGTTGACACGTAGCCATGGGTGCCGGTGCCTTCGTCGATCACTGTAGACCTCCGCCAGTGGGGCCCTTCGGTTTTCACTCCGATGAAACATAGTCTCCGACATACAGCCCTAGAAAACACACAAAAGCGGATGCAGTCACACAGCCAGGCGGGTAAAGGTGACGAATAGTGCGGTGGAATAGAGAGCCTACTCCGTCCTCGCTAAAGGCCTCACTGACGGAAGGCCACCTCCTTCATGCAACCAACGGCGAGCGCCCATCTCAGCGAGATCTGACTTTGGAAAGCAATCAGGCAGTGCTCCTGATGAATCCTGCAGACCCTGGCGTCGAATCTTGCTCGTTTGCCGTTCTTGGGCCGCAAGGAGTGCGATGCGCTCGGCAAGGGAAGGGAACAAGGGTAGGTTGCCGGAAGAGTTAAACAGATACTTAGCTTCGGTTCGGCCTCTGCACTGACGGAAAAGCCGCTGGGACTAAGAAGTGACTGGAACACCAGTGCAGGACATCTAGAACATCATGCCGGCGTAGAACAGTTTCCAAGATTAGCACATTTTTAGTACATAATTGCCCAACTTAATCCACCAAAAAACAAAATATATCACACATCTATAAAATAAACGGTTTATGTAAATCGCTGTGAAGGCAGTATATTGGCATGGAAACAGATGCCATGAGAATTAAACGTCGTGTAGGAGTCCTGTCCCGAGCAAGAAGCTTGCAGCTAAGGAGCGCAAAGGAATCTGTACACTGAAGGTGGCGCCGGCAACCTAACCTCACTCACCCGTTCGAGTACATTAATTGTAGTGTTTCTCGAAGCAGCACTCTTTCAAAATAGATTCAGACTGTCTTAACTACTTCATGGCAGAGGAAACAAGCATATTAGTAAGCATTCCTCTCTTGATGAGGTCGCTACCTTCTCCCAATCCTCTCCATTTCCGGTATTGCACTTCTTCTTGTTCTTCAGTCGACGACGACTAGAACAGTTCATTTAATGATCATTGTTCTGAATCATGCTGTCATTTTAGAAGTGTGAGGGTGACGTTTCGCTGGCATTAACACCCCATCCCCTCCGTGTATCGCGGACCCAGTCCTCCCTCCCCTCTACGGGACCATAAAATAATTACGTTTTCATTTTTGAACCCTTTCGGACCCGCCCGTGTCCCCCTTGTAACGCTACGTTACGCTGGCCCAGACCTCCCACCCAGCCTCCCAGCGTAACGTTACGCTAAATTCCTAATGTGAACGCAACTTTTACCCTAATTTCTTGTCCATTATTCGGAAATGTGCTTCCACATCATGTGATTTGGGTACACTCTCATATTCTTACGCTAAAACGATCTGCATAACGTACGTTGAAATGAAAACATACATACTACAATAAAATGCATCGTACCTTACGCTGAATCATGCGTAATACGATGAAATCATACGTAGCTTATGTAGAAAGCATGCGTAATACAGTTTAATCATGCATACCTTACGTAGACAACTGTGCATATTACGTATGTGCAAATTTAAGCGTACCTTACGGTGACTAATCATCGTAATATGAATAAAAATGATCGTAAGAAATTGAGCGTGTAACGTTACGCTGGCTCTAAACGCCGATGTACCGAAGCGTTACGCGGACCCGATCCCCCTTCTCCCTGAAGACGTAACATTCTTAATGGACGGACATTAATTCATCCCCAATGCTCGGCCTAGAATGCCACGAGAATGGAGAAGCAACACACATGATGAGACCCCAACTGCCTCAAGTCGTTCCAGAAAGTGGTCTCCAAGAGAGGTGAGGTAAATATTAAACCCAAAACAAGGTTCTCATTTCTTTACCTATCCCGGCTGTCCTTGAACATTGCTTCCTAGAAAACCTGAAACGAAGGAATTATTCGATTGAGTCTGTACTCAGACTGTGCTGTTCCGTTGACGTGTCGTCAAAGAGCCGAAGTTCAGTCCCGCCCTAATTTGAACAAGGAGGCCTGTCCGATCGCAAGGGTATCAGAGGAGCTAAGAGTGTGTGCGAACGACAAATGCGCGGAATTATCCATTTTATGATGTTACTAACCGCGAGACGCGACGGGCCGACCAGACCTCGGGGGCTAAGGGACCTTCTGTATGACATACTTCTTTAGATCGCGGTCTCAACAGAAAGACAACGTGACACTTGACAGCGCGCCGGCTACCATTTGACAACCAAATCAAAGTAAAACGCACAGACGCGCGCGCGTGCCGCCCTCAGAACAAGGTGCGGTACACGTTCGCGGAACTGTGCATACCATTGAGGTAAGGAATCGCGGGACGTCAGAGGCCAACCGGGCCTCGTGTGCGAGAGGGCTGGCTATGAGAAAGACTTCCTGTCAACTATGGAGTCACGCATCAAACGCGGACACAACAGAGGGACAATGTGACACCCCACAGCGCGCCAGCAGCCACTCGGCAACC
Source organism: Stenchaetothrips biformis (assembly GCA_030522485.1). Lineage (NCBI taxonomy): Eukaryota > Metazoa > Arthropoda > Insecta > Thysanoptera > Thripidae > Stenchaetothrips > Stenchaetothrips biformis. Next base: position 6,622,186 of record CM060087.1, on the reverse strand, counting down.
GTAACAAGGTCAAAGGCGCGCCCGCGCGTGAGCCAAGAGACCGCTTACTTGGAGAAAAACGTACTTGCTTGCTTCCGCTGGGACCTCCAGTGAACATAGTGAGACGGCAACGTTTACCCGACCGGCTCGCACGAATCGCATCACAACAATGGCTGCGTGGCTCGCGGTACCTCGTCTCTCTGGGCCGCCGCTAGCCGTTGCTAGTCGAGCCGGAGAAGAGAAAGGGGGGGGGGGGGGCGAGCCGAGCGCCAAGCCACGACGCAGAAGCGGCGGCGCACAGTGGGCGGAATGACCGCTTTCGGCAAGAAAAAGTCCGAATTCCAAATATTTTTTCTTACGCCCGGACAGGGGCGTCGAGCGTGGGAAGACTAATGTTCGACCTGCGAGGAGTGTACATGTTATCTTTATCCCTTCGTTCACTGTAGAAAAAATCCACAGGAAATAGTACGGTACAAAGCTGGTAGACAATTTGCCTGGTTGCACCGTTCCTCAGTCAGCACAGTTTTGGGGGTACGGAGTACGGTTTTAGTAACATGGGCTCTTACGGGAAGCACGGTTTTTTGGTACGGTTTTACTGTACGCCGAGGTAACGGAATGACCGTACCTTTTCCCTGTGAAAAGTACGGCTTTTTTAACAGTGTTCCCTGTTTGGTTCATAGGACGTGGTATGTCATCTCATCTTTTTTAAAAGGTTTAATGCACCTATAAAGCGTTTTTTTCCACTTAATTTTTTGTATTGTGCGCATCGCACTTCTGGTGACATGCCATGTGATACATCATCCGTCCCCTTGTTTTTCAAGGGCTCAGTAAACGTTAACGACCGCAGCAGTTACCTCCTTGGGTCGGTTGGAAAGACTGCATGGTCCCTCGTGGTGAAGTAAACGCGAGGGGGTGTGCACTCTCAAAAAGACTGACCCGACTAACACGCTATTACGCTTTATTACGCCTCAAAATTGTTGAAATTTGCCTGAAAAAACCTAAAACAACCCCAAAACAGCCTAAAACATTAAAAAAAACAGGCAAAATCATGACAATGTCGGCTAATACGCTACTATTAGGCGAATTATTACGGATTGAGCGACCCGACTAATACACGAGTGCATACCCCCTCGAGTAAACGAGCTCAGATTTGATCCTCCGCGCAGCTGTGCCTGGGTGGATTTTTTGCGGCGTTGCCTGAGCTGTCGTGTAGAGGGCACCACAGTGTGGTCTCTAGTCCCATGGCTGCTGGTGTGCCTGGGTGGACGGTTGCAGTGTTCCTAGAGTTCCGTGAAGGGGGCACTACAGTTCGTTCTCTAGTCCTCTGGTGCTGCGCTTGGGTGGACGTCAAGCGGTGTGGCCAGAGCTGCTGTGTAGAGGGCAGCACAGTACGGACTCGATACTCGATAAAGCTGTAGGTGCGCGGAGCTCACGTTTAGCTATACCATCGAGATGGCATGCAGCAGGTTGTTACAGAGCTGCCTTGAACAGGGCAACTCAAGTGTCGTTCCTCCTGTTCTGTGCAACAATTTTAAAATTCAGGAAATTAATTAAGGAAATTAGGGAAAGGAAATAACGTAATAGAGGGAAATTATTTCAAGGAAACTAATTAATTACAGGAAATTATTTAAAGGATATTAAGAAAATAAGGGAAAATTAATAAAGGAAAAGGAAAATAATTTCAGGAAATTAAATACAAGAAACGACCGCATACCGCGCTGCATACCGCGGCGGTTTGCAGCGCGGTATGCAGACCAGTATGCACTATGGTATGCACGTCGTATGGTACGCAGTTCGTAATTCCTCTTAAGAAAATAAGGGAAAATTAATAAAGGAAAAGGAAAATAATTTCAGGAAATTAAATACAAGAAACGACCGCATACCGCGCTGCATACCGCGGCGGTTTGCAGCGCGGTATGCAGACCAGTATGCACTATGGTATGCACGTCGTATGGTACGCAGTTCGTAATTCCTCCTAAGGTTGGTGCACTAATGCTGTTTTCACTACTTTCACACTGAAAAAACAAAAGTGTATTTTGTATACTTTTTAAACGCGTATTCTGAAAAATACACTTTTCCTGAAGTGTAGTTCATGGTACACTTTTTAAAAGTTTACCAATTACACTTCTAAGAAACAGTATAGTTTGAAACTAATGCTTTTCTATATGGGATGAATAGTACCCCGTATGACCTGGGAGAGCGTTAGTTTGACGTATTTTAGCCGTACACATACGACAAATGCACTACCAATATACGCCAAAAATACGACATATTTACCGAGAAAAATACGCCGAAACTACGACAGATCTGCATCTATGCATTCGTCGTATTTTAAGCGTATTTTTGGCGTATATTTGCCGTTAAAACTGACACTTTTTACGCCCAAAATACGTCAAAAGTACGCTTTGCTCAAAAAGGGTGCTGAGAAAAAGGTATTCGAACCGGTGACTAGCCTCTGAAACCGTTTGGCACCGACTGACGCCTCGAACCACTGAGCCACATCGCATTCTTACAGTAATCAGGGCGACGCACCAACTCGAAGTTCAGCACGCCTTTGGCGTATTTTTGGCGTAATTTTGACGTTTTTCTCTGAGCATATGTTAAGAGACCAACATGCCCCTTTCCTAACCAAGTCGTGGTGTTGGCTCAGTGGTTTGAGGCATCGGTTGGTGCTTGACGATGGCAAAGGCTTGTCACGCGGGTTCGAATACCTTTTTCTCAGCACCCTTTTTGAGCAAAGCGTACCTTTGACGTATTTTGGGCGTAAAAAGTGTCAGTTTTAACGGCAAATATACGCCAAAAATACGTTTAAAATACGACGAATGCATAGATGCAGATCTGTCGTAGTAGTTTTGGTGTATTTTTCTCGGTAAATATGTCGTATTTTTGGCGTATATTGGTAGTGCATTTGTCGTATGTGTACGGCTAAAATACGTCAAACTAACGCTCTCTCACCCGTGTAGGAAAGTAAGGCATTAATTTGTCATTTCTTTGTCATATGTACAATGATAAACCAATCACAAAGACATGACAACATAAAGTCAAAGAAATGTCAAGAAAATGACGAAAGTATGACAAACCGTTCGTGATTGCTTTGTCATTTTTTTGTGATGCATAGGTTATTAAGTTATCATAAGTATGTGAATTTTATGACAGGGAAACGAACACTTTTCAAGACAAATTAATGACAAAATTCAAGCGGGAGAAGAATTAACGGTTGGAAAAAACGGATTCCCGAGAGCGTCCTAGGAGTGATTCGAACAGACCATCTTCGGACTGAGAGCGTACGTCGCTAACTGCTGGGCCAGAGCAATTAACTGATAGAAAGATGAGCTGAATTCGTCCACAAGTTCGTGCAACCATACTAATGGGTTGATCCGAGTTAATCATGTGTTGCAAGCATTGCTAACCGCTGGGCCAAAGCAATCAGATACAGGGGCGTAGCGCTGGGGGGGGTCAGGGGGGTCATGACACCCCCCCCCCCCCGAAAGCCCTTAATAGACCGCCTGATGGGTAGGCAACCCACAACAAATCCGCCTGTATGTAGGCAAAAAGTGCGACTTGACCCCCCCCCCTAAAGCGGAATCCTGGCTACGCCCCTGTCAGATACAACTAAAGAAAGCGCTGCATGCTCCGTTTAGTAGTGTTAGGGGTTCATTTCAGATTGTTTCACATAATAAAAATACGTTTGCCAGCCGAAAGTAATGAAGTTTTTCTATACTGTTGTACGAGGCATCCGAACGCAGCACCGTCCTGTTCGGTAGAAAGCTTATTGCATTGTAGTATCTTAACTGCAATGCTTGCAACACATGATTAACTCGGATCAACCCATTAGTATGGTTGCACGAACTTGTGGACGAATTCAGCTCATCTTTCTATCAGTTAATTGCTCTGGCCCAGCAGTTAGCGACGTGCGCTCTCAGTCCGAAGATGGTCTGTTCGAATCACTCCTAGGACGCTCTCGGGAATCCGTTTTTTCCAACCGTTTATTCTTCTCCCGCTTGATTTTTGTCATTAATTTGTCTTGAAAAGTGTTCGTTTCCCTGTCATAAAATTCACATACTTATGATAACTTAATGACCTATGCATCACAAAAAAATGACAAAGCAATCACGAACGGTTTGTCATACTTTCGTCATTTTCTTGCCATTTCTTTGACTTTATGTTGTCATGTCTTTGTGATTGGTTTATCATTGTAAATATGACAAAGAAATGACAAATTAATGCCTTACTTTCCTACACGGGCAGGTCATACGGGACAGAAGGATAGGACTATGCTTTTGGAGTACGCTTTTACAAAGTGTACTTGCTACGCTTTTTAGAGCGTACAACTACCCTTTTGTTTTATCAGTGCACAACAAAATTGTAATTTGGAATTTAGGACGGCACAGCTTAATGAGATGTGTAGTACACTGTAAACTGAGCACTGTGAATATCACTTTGGTGAGTTTATGGTGTATGCACACGGTGCGACTCGATCCTGGAAGTTTCAGGACGGAAGCGACCAGGTTTGCCAGCGCACCCGTTTCCAGGACTGAGCGCCCAATCTTTGATACACGCTTCCGTCCTTGAAAGGGGTGCGCGGGCAAGCCTGGTCGCTTCGGTCCTGAATCTTCCAAGACTGAGTCTCACCTTGTAGAAGATCAGTACTTTTCAAGTATGCATCTGTGGGCTCATGCACATAGGACAGGTGGTGATGTGCTCTGCACTGTAAGGTTCTTACAGATGATAAGGCTCTAACGGATGAAATTATCTGTAACATGCGAAGGTTTTTGTGCCACGGTAAGTTTACAGACGATTTTATCTGTATTACAGACCATTTTACAGATAAAGTGATCCGTATTGCAGATCACTTAATCCGTAACTTACTGTGGTTTAAAAACATTCGCATGTTACAGATTGGTCATCTTAGCGACTTTAGAGTGTGTACAAAGCTTACAAACCATTTGGCAGATTCGTATTACGAAGTAAAATTTGTCTCGCGAAGCGCTCTCGAAGTTTCACAATTGCGAAACACTCTTATTTCCATACAAACAACTTGTTTGTACACTACAATGAAAATTGAACAACCATAATATACATACCAAGCTGTTTGTAACACAAATAAATTAGATTGTATTACGAACAAAAGTTGTTTGTATTACAATGGTTATTTGTATGTCACGGTTTTTCAATGTTCATCGTAGTGTACAAACTTTTGCCCCGTTTTGTTTGCAAGGAAATTAGAGTGATCATGGTTCTTCGTAATACGAGGCGTTTCTAACAATGCTACCATTTTGTTCGTTGTTGCGAAGAAATAGTTCCTATCACACAGCAGTGCTTCGCAAGAATATTTCTGTGTCTAAGGGAAGGTGGGGAACAATGGGACACTTTTTTTTTGAGGCCCTGTCGAGAACAGAGTTTTTGATTTTAAAGTTCCGAAACTATTTGAATACATACTTAGGGGTGTCTTCTTTGATATCTCAGAGGAATTGGCATAGATATTCTAATCAGAATGCGATAATAGACGATTTTGTAAAAAAAATGTCAACTGTCCCATTGTGCCCCACTACGGGGCGCCCATAACGTGGGCGCGGGCTCGCTCAAACTCGTTTGACTGCCCTCTTTTCGTGTGGTCGGGACTCAGGGATCGGAAGGGAAAACTCAGGGTTACGTCGCTGCAAGACCGAAACAGGGGTTTATTACAGGCTTCAGTACATCGTTGATCTTACGCTCTAGGTGATACAAAGGTTGACGCGAGATCGTGGTGTTCCGATGGTGGTCGTGCGTCGTCGTGCTGCCCCGGGCCTCGGAAGGGCGCCCAGAGATCCGTCCGGGCGGTGATGGTGTCCGGGTCCAGAGAGAGCGAGGCCCTCGAGGGTTCCCCCTTTTATGCACTCCGCTCCCCCTTTCCCGGCTCCGACGTCGGCCGGCGGAGGGGGTGATCCCCGTCTGATCCCGCCAACCCGGAAGCTCCACGCTTGAAGAAGGGGTGAGCGCTGACGTCCGCCCCTCCGGCTTCGCCGCGCGAGGGGGCGTTTGGGCGATGGAAGATGCAAGGCGGTCCCCCTCCCCCGCGTCCGGACTGGTCGTCGCTCGGGAGTGGGGACCGCGCTCCGGGGTCCGGACGGCGTGGTTATCGATCGGAGCTCTCCCCGCCATGGTCAGAGCGCCGCGCGGCAGGCCTCCGCGCCTACTCCGGTGCTGGTTGGGTTGCCCGCCTGCCCGGCGGTCGTGGCCCGGCGCTGCTGCTGCCGCGCGCAGGCCCTACGCGGCGCGGAGAGGAGCCCCTCCGAGGTCGCCCGTTGTTGTGACGTCATCCGGGGTGTGATCCTCCCGGGCGGCACAACGGTCCCTGTAGGTAGGCACTCCAATTCGAACGGAGCCCTGCCCGCGGGCACTCCGCCGTCTTTCCACGGGTGGTGTGTCTCAACCAAAGGTGCTAACTTAAATCCGACTAAGCGTAGGCATGCCTCTGACCTTCCTTTAAAAACTAGGCGGAAGCAAGCTCCGGGGCTGAGCCGATACCCAATTCTTCGTCCGCCATTACAGGATGCTGGATTTGACTCTTACGGGATAAGTTATTGCTTTGAAAAAGTGCATCAAATCACCAAATCTTCTTTATTAAAACTGAAGTATTCTCACAGGTGCTTTCCATTTCCTCTCCACGAAACGGTGTTGGTTGTAGCTTCGGAACGGAATATCATTTTTCCAATTGTAGATGCAAAGACCAAGAGACTGGTGCCGGTGCTTTTAATTTCTACTTCAGAGTAACTCCACTCAAACGTTAACCAATGCACACGATTTAGTCGTGGCCCCGTTTCAAACTTTGTGGGTTCAAAACGTGCCACAAGGACCTGTCAGCCATTAAAGGAAAATTGGATACCTCAACAAACACATAAAATATCAGGAAAGTCCAAAAATTTATAAATGCAGCGCATAAGACGATTATTTTTTTCCGTTGCTAAACTCCATTTTGGCCACCAATTTTTTCAGGAGTAACAGAAGACTGTTCGAAGAACAAAAAAAAAGTTGCAGATGATGAGAAATTGAAAAAGTATAAGTAAAATTTTGAGAAATACATCAAAGTATCCGGTCACTCCGTAGAGGGTTCTTCAACTTATCAATATCCGTTAAAATGGATAACGAAGTCATCTTAACTTAATTTTTCTAAGCGAAGTGGAATTCACAGACAATACAACTAGAATTATGGTCTGCGTAAAGTGTTTATTACTCTGGTATATTTTATGGCTTTCTTTTGTGCAACTTAAGTTGTAAAAATAAAGAGGGTTAAGTTGAAGTGATTCTTTTTGCACTAGATTCATAAACATACAGATTGAGTTATCTTCTGTTGCTAACTTTTTCAACGGAGTCATGCAGACTTTAGTTGTTTCCATTTTCCGCTAAATGGGGAGCGTGTAAGGGGTCCAGTTGAGTTATGCCTCTTTTCCATGTGGATTTACTTCTGAATGCTAGGAATTGAGACAAATAATTTGGTGTGATAATGCAAACCTAACCAAGGTAAATGGTCCAACCCACCCTAACCTAAACGGGTCGTAACAGATCTTACTCTACTCGCGACAGACCTAACCTAACTAAATGGTCCAACCAACTCTAACCTAACCTAACGGGGTCGCGACAGGTCTTACTCTACTCGCGACAAACCTAACGCTAGCATAACTCAACCTAACCTGAAACTATCCGTAGTATCCCTCAGGTGCGCGTCCCGCGCACCAACTAAGACCTGCTGGCTGAGGTGCAGTTACAGAAGTTGACGCGTTTGCGCCATTGCGCACGGCGGATTATGAATCAAATTGTGACAGGTTCATAAATGAATAAACTCATGCGTGCACCAAAACAGACCATCCAGTTTCCTTCCCCCTCCCCTCCATCCCCACCTCCATGCCCCTTCCCCTCTCGCCCGCGGCCGCTGCTCGCGAACGGCACCGACACCTCCCGATTCAATCTTCCCTCCTGACCAAACTAAATAACATATCAACAAACGGTTTTCCCTGGGTGGAAGCTTGTGAAAAGCCCTACAAACGCCTCGCTTTGACCCCCCATCTAAAATGACTTCTTCATTCCAAAAACTTGTCCCGAAGTTACAGAAAACGTTTTTCTTCGTTGTTGAAAAATTTTGAGCTCGCATCTTATTCGGATAGGGTGGCTTTGATTGTCCTTCCTATTTCCTACAACATTCGTTCAAGACGTTTTTCGAAAATCTCAGCCGTTTACGCATGCGGGGCGTTTTTCGTGCGCGCCGTTAGATGCAAGCCCGCAACGCAGCAGTGCATGGCGGGCCTGCCTACTTACGGGGGCTCCTTTCTTGCTTTTCTCGCTTTTCTACGTAAATCCGCCCCCCATTTCTCAAGAAACATGGGTCCTTGAGTCAATGTGAGTACGCCGCATCGAATGGTGCACACCTCGTTGCGATCGGAGGTCTGGAAGGTACTTAAGCTTGCGAAAAACGTCCTTGGCTGCAGGGGGCGACGATGCTAGCCCGCCACACAGCCGTGCATGGCGTGTGCCTACCTTCAGGCGATCCGGCCTCTCGAGCCAGCGAGCCGCTATGCTACCCCCACCACCGCCCGACCTAGCGGAGGGCTTCGCCCGTTGGTTTTCGGATTCCGATGCAGATGCAGTCAGGCTCAGCAATTAGTAACAAGCTGAGTTCCAAACTCCTAAAATTGGCGATGCTAGGTGTCGCAACGCATCGGGAAACGGTAGAAATGGCATTTCGAGTTTCCACTCCACTTACAGTACTCTCTTGGCCAAACATTAGCAAGGATCAACTCAAATGCTATGTATTGTGTTTCCAGTTTCCTTCTACGGTTCATAAATGACAACTTTGATCCGAATGTATCAGCTACGATCGGAGTTGATTTTAAGACCAAAAAGGTTACTGTTGACGGGAATACTGTGAAGCTGGCTATTTGGGTAAGGTTAGGTTTACTAAGTCCATAGTAAAGATGTTTGTGGTTTGCTGAAAACAACTATTGATTTGCCTTAATTTTTGACAGGACACTTCTGGTGTGGATAGATTCAGGACGCTAACACCAAGCAACTAGCGAAATGCGCAGGGAGCCATTGTGGTTTATGACGTTTCCAAACAAAATGCAATTGTGGCTAGATCAACTTGATACCTCCACAACCTAAAGAAATATTGTTAAAATGATATTTTGAAACAAACTTGATCAGGTAATGTATTAATCTGATATCCTAAGTGCATGCTTTAAAAAAAACTTTGAAAATTCACTTATCTGGCTTGTTCTCTTCAGGATACCCTGATGGAACGCTGGATGCATTTAGGACGTCCAGGACTTATCCAATTCTCATCCCGTACATCCACGACCTCCTAGATTCGTCTGTCAGACATCCGCGTATACTGCTGCGCGTCCTATTTTCGTCCGACCTATCCTACAACGTCCCACGTGCGTCCTGTGCATCCCGGGCTGAAAAATAAAAGGTGTCCAAGACGTATCCACCGTATCTCATGCGTTCCGAAATCGTCTCGTATGCATCCACGTATCACGTCTCCACAAATCGCAAAGCATCCTCAACCCATCCTAGCATCCTTGCCATCTCTGAGCCATCCAACTCGTATCTCTACATCCACGCAACCAAATGAAATCACAATGGCGTCCTCGTATCCATCGATTCTACCCGTCCGGTACGTATCCTAAGCGCGTCCATAGAATCTATCTCCTTCCCAAATTATCACAAACGTATCCAGCGCGTCTGAAATGTATCCAAAGCGTCCGCAGAGTATCCAAATCATCCAACCCCATCCTGAACGCATCCGTGTGCCTCCATTCCATCCCAGCAATCCACACGGCATCCCAGTAACATCGGGGGCGTCCTGAACGCGTCCAGAGCGTATCCGGACCGTCCCCGAAGCATCCTAAGTGCATCCCGTCCGGGTCCGGTCGTCTTCTTGGCATCCAGAATGCATCCGCGGCGTCCTGAACGCATCCAGAGCGTATCCGAACCGTCCCACGAGCATCCTAAGTGCATCCCGTCCGGGTCCGGCCGTCTTCCTGGCATCCAGAATGCATCCGCGGCGTCCTGAACGCATCCAGAGCGTATCCGGACCGCCCCACGAGCATCCTAAGTGCATCCCGTCCGGCTCCGGCCGTCCTCTCGGCATCGAGAATGCATTCGGGGCGTCCTGAATGCGTACAGAGCGTATCCGGACCGTCCCAGAAGTATCACGAACGCATCCAAAGTATATCCAACGCGTCCAAAGAATCTCCATCACATCCAGAACGTGTCCAAAGTGCATCCTGTGCATCCAGGATGCGTCCACAGTCCATCTAGAGCATCTATAACGCGTCCGAAGTACATCCAACGCAGCTAGCATACGTCCATTGTACATCCAGAACGCGTCCAAAATACATCCAAAGTATATCCAACGCGTCCATAGTATGTCCATCACATCCTGAACGTGTCCAATGTACATCCAACGCATCCAGCCTGCGTCCACTAAGCATCCATCACATCCAGAATGCGTCCTAAATACATCCATTGCATCCAGGATGCGTCCAAACTTCATTCAGAGCATCCAGAACACATCCGAAGATCATCCAACGCATCCAGATCGCATACACCATAAACTTTAAAATTCAACGGCTAGTTTGAGGTCGATGCCAGCGCCTAGACCCAGGTGTTCACTACTCATTGGAAAGACCTCCTCAAGATCTATTCAAATCGGCAATAAAAAATTTCAGTTGGTCACTCCCCTTTTTTCAAGATACAGTTTCTTAACTCTATCTTGAAAAAAGGGGAGTGACCAACTGAAATTTTTTATTTCTGATTTGAATAGATCTTATGAAGATCTTTTCAATGAGCTATCGGAAGATAGGTTTCAGCGCTGGCATGACCTCAAAATAGCCATCAAATGTATAAATTAATGGTGTACGCGATCAGGATGCGTTTGAATAGACTTTCGACGCGTTCTGGATGCTTCCTATGGCATCCTATGCTTCCACAGTACATCTGAAGCATCCAGAACGCGTCGAAAGTCTATTCAAACGCACCCTGATCGCGCGCACCATCAATTTATACATTTAGCAGCTTCTTTGAGGTCATGCCGGCGCTCAGACTTATGTACCAATATCTCATTGAAAAGATCTCAATAAGATCTATTCAAATCAGAAATAAAAAATTTCAGTTGGTCACTCCCCTTTTTTCAAGATAGAGTTAAGAAACTGTATCTTGAAAAAAGGGGAGTGACCAACTGAAATTTTTTATTGCCGATTTGAATAGATCTTGAGGAGGTCTTTCCAATGAGTAGTGAAAACCTGGGTCTAGGCGCTGGCATCGACCTCAAACTAGCCGTTGAATTTTAAAGTTTATGGTGTATGCGATCTGGATGCGTTGGATGATCTTCGGATGTGTTCTGGATGCTCTGAATGAAGTTTGGACGCATCCTGGATGCAATGGATGTATTTAGGACGCATTCTGGATGTGATGGATGCTTAGTGGACGCAGGCTGGATGCGTTGGATGTACATTGGACACGTTCAGGATGTGATGGACATACTATGGACGCGTTGGATATACTTTGGATGTATTTTGGACGCGTTCTGGATGTACAATGGACGTATGCTAGCTGCGTTGGATGTACTTCGGACGCGTTATAGATGCTCTAGATGGACTGTGGACGCATCCTGGATGCACAGGATGCACTTTGGACACGTTCTGGATGTGATGGAGATTCTTTGGACGCGTTGGATATACTTTGGATGCGTTCGTGATACTTCTGGGACGGTCCGGATACGCTCTGTACGCATTCAGGACGCCCCGAATGCATTCTCGATGCCGAGAGGACGGCCGGAGCCGGACGGGTTGCACTAAGGATGCTCGAGGGACGGTCCGGACACGCTCTGGATGCATTCAGGACGCCGCGGGTGCATTCTGGATGCCAGGAAGACGGCCGGACCCGGACGGAATGCACTTAGGATGCATCCTGGATGCCGAGAAGACGGCCGGACCCGGACGGGATGCATTAAGGATGCACTTAGGATGCCTCTGGGACGGTCCGGATAAGCTCTGGACGGGTTCAGGACGCCCTGGATGCATTCTGGATGCCAAGTTGACGACCGGAGTCAGACGGGATGCACTTAATATGCTTGTGGGACGGTCCAGATACGCTCTGGACACGTTCAGGACGCCCCTTATGCATTCTGGATGCCGAGAGGATGGCCGGAGCCGGACGGGATGCACTTAGGATGCGATCTAGATGCGTTTGATGTACTTTGGACGCGTTTTGGAAGCGTTTGATAATAAAAGATGCAATCTGGATGTGTCGAATACGTTCGGGATACAATTTGGATGTCACATGTTTTTTGGTTGAAAACTGAATATCTTGGATGTGATTGGGATGCATCGTGGATGTCACGGATGTAATTTGGATAGAATGGATGTGTTTTGGATGTGATCTGGTTGTGGTGGATGCATTGTGGATGAGATCCAAAGGTGAAGGATATATTGAGGATGTGATGGATGCGTATTGGATGCCTTCGGATGCGCGTTGGATATGATTAGGACGCCCGCTAGAGTGCTGGTGGCTTTGGATGCAAATTGGAGATTGTGGATGTCGTCTGGACGCTTGATAGCGGTAGACGAGCTGGACTTACGAGGATGCTGGGTGGATGTTACCTTGCATGAAGTTCAAGAGTATCCAATGTTCTCGCTCCTCTAACAAGGAAGTGATGGCCGAGGGACTTGAGACTGCGGCCAGTAAGCGGAAGGTACCGGGTTCAACTCCCGGTAATACATCAGCACTTTCGGGAAGTTCATCACACATCCCGACGACATCCAGCACGTCCAGACGCCAGCCTTCAAGAGAGATCCATCACATCCCCATCCGGAAGTCGTCAACTCATCCACAACAGAGGGTTCATCCAGAAGGCATCCCTATCATCCAGCATCCGGCAGTCGTCCAATTCATCCAGAGCAGAGGTGTCATCCAGGAAGCATCCCTATCATCCATCACATCCAGAACCGATCCTTGGCACATCCAATTACACGTTGGATGTGAAATGGATGCGATCTGGATCGATGCAAATGTTTTGGATGTGTTTTGGATGCATTTTGGATGCATTTTGAATTGCAGGAGGATGGCCGGAGCCGGACGGGATGCATTCGGGATGCTGCTGGGACTGTCCGGATAAGCTCTGGACGCGTTCAGGACGCCCCGGATGCTCACTGGACGCTGATGGGACGGCCCGATGTGGACGGGATGCATTCTCTATGCCTCTGGGACGGTCCACACACACTCTGGACGCGTTCAGGACGGTCCGGATGCATTTAGGATGCGGGAAGGACGGTCCGGATACGTTTTGGATACATTCTGGACGCTAATGGTATGGCCGGAGTCGGGCAGGATGCATTCGGGATAATTCTGGGAGAGTCCGGATGCGCTCGGGACTCGTTCAGGACGACCCAGATGCGTTGTGGATGCCGGGGGATGGCCGGATGGGGACAGGATGCCTCAGGGACTACTTGGATAGACTGGACCCACAGGGGATGCTTTCAGGATCCATCTGGCACGTGGCGGATACGCTCTGGACGGGGCTAGGATGCCCCGGGCCGGTTCTGAGCATATTGGGTTTGGATAGAACGGAGGTGGATGTCATGCTCTATGGATCCATTAGGATCCATTTTGGATGCATTCAGGATGCGTCCGGGATAGTCGGTACACGCTGTGGATGTTGTCTGGATGGTGAGGGGGACGCTTGCGATACTCTCTGGACGCGGAAGGGACACACTGGTTGTACCTCCGGATACGTAGGGACGCATGTGGGACGAGTTATGGACCTAGCCGACGCGTCCCGAGACCATCCAGAATGAGAAAAACTGGACTCTCTCGGGACGTCCAGAATACGTCCCGAAAATTCCGCCAGGGTACTAGAGAAGTGGCTACAGAGGAAGGAATCAAATTTGCTAGAAGACATGCAGCACTGTAGTACATTTAATCCAGTGCAAAGACTCGTGACAACGTTGTGTGCTTTTGAAGAACTTGTGCAAAAGGTATTACCAGAATAATGAAAGATCTTAAATTTTTTTTCTTATTTCTTTTTGATTGGAACTAAGTCAATCTAAGGTTTTCAGAGCTTTAAATCTTAGGAGTTATGATATTACCCTAGAGCTAATTTTCTTTTTCTTTTTCCCTAATTAGAGAATACAACCCCCAGGTTTGTGGGAAGCATCAGCCAACCAAACTGGAACAGTTTCAGTATCACAGAATGACAGCAGTGCTGGTTATTTACCAAAGTGTGGGTGATGGTCATGCTCTTTGGCTTAAATTGGTATGACATAAAATGTATGGCTGTAGGGAAGAAGTGATTTTGAAGATCCTGTATTTTTACAGAAAAATATACAGAAGATCTGGTTGTGTTTTTTCAATAAATATAGAGAAAACCAATCATGTATTTTTGTTATAATTTTATGTATTCTATGTGGTCATGAAATGACTTTATGGCGTAGCTTGGTTAACATTCATTTTCACATTGCAGAACACACATACTACGATTTATCACCCACACCAATCCTCTGTTCAAACACGCACAAATTCACTTGTCCGCAAAATCTCTCCCTAGGGGCTCGACCTATAAGGCCTCGCCTTGAGCTAGTTAAGTTTAATTACGTTAAAACGCACCGGGTTTGGTCACTTAGCGCCTGCGGGCTGTGCGTAGGCACGCCCGCAACACACCCGAGTTCAACGGGCTCGCTCTCAGCGCCTGCGAGCTGAGGACAGCCAAGCCCGCAACACACTCGAGTTAAACGGATTGCCTACCCTAGGGTTTGCAGGCGCTCCCACAGACAGTTGCCCAGAGTGCATTGCTATAGACGGCTGGACCACAAATGATCGTATGTCCTTCAAGTGCATTAGGTACTTGTGTTTTTGTTTGTGTGCGTCGTCTCTTCGGCGCGCTCTAAACTAGGCGGAAGCAAGCTCCGGGGCTGAGCCGATACCAACGTCTTCGTCCGCCATTACAGGATGCTGGATTTGACTCTTACGGGATAAGTTATTGCTTTGAAAAGGTGCATCAAATCACCAAATCTTCTCTATTAAAACTGAAGTATTCTCACAGGTGCTTTCCATTTCCTCTCCACGAAACGGTGTTGGTTGTAGCTTCGGAACGGAATATCATTTTTCCAATTGTAGATGCAAAGACCAAGAGACTGGTGCCGATGCTTTTAATTTCTACTTCAGAGTAACTCCACTCAAACGTTAACCAATATACACGATTTAGTCGTGGCCCCGTTTCAAACTTTGTGGGTTCAAAACGTGCCACAAGGACCCGTCAGCCATTAAAGGAAAATTGGATATCTCAACAAACACATAAAATATCAGGAAAGTCCAAAAATTTATAAATGCAGCGCATAAGACGATTATTTTTTTCCGTTGCTAAACTCCATTTTGGTCACCAACTTTTTCAGGAGGAACAGAAGACTGTTCGAAGAACACAAAAAAAAAGTTGCGGATGATGATAAATTGAAAAATTATAAGTAAAATTTTGAGAACTACATCAAAGAATCAGGTCACTCCGTAGAGGGTTCTTCAACTCATCAATATCCGTAAATATTGATAACGAAGTCATCTTAACTTAATTTTTCTAAGCGAAGTGGAATTCAAAGACAATACAACTAGAATTATGGTCTGCGTAAAGTGTTTATTACTCTGTTATATTTTTTGGCTTTTTTTTTTTGTGCAACTGAGTAACTCCACCCCAAGGTGGACCGAGATGTGGGATTGAGTCACGGATTCGGTTCAAACTTTGTGGGTTCAATAGGTTCCACTAGGACCTATCAACCCTGAAAGGAAAGTTGGCTAGCTCAAATAGAACCTGAGATATTTGCATTTTTCTAAATTTGACTAATTTAGCGGAAAAATGTCGCTTTCTGATTTTTAAATGGTAAAAGTTGTTCGCTTAGTTCTGGCTTATGTTTCTTCTTTCTAGTCATAAAAAAAGAAGAAAAATGGTGGTAGGCCAAGATTTGTACGTTGCTTGGTTTGGCCTATTCGAGCAATTTTGTCAAATTCATCGAAACTCTCATACCCAAAATACTCCACCTTGGATTTGACCCAGGTACGTCTCATTTCACTTCTTTTACTCTAATAAACAATTGCTATATAGTCCCTAGCACCAACAATTCCATATAAGCCAGAAAAATCAAAAACACATTTTTCAATTTTCTACTTTGACCTATTTTTGGCGCTTTTGTCAAGATTGGGGCTTCTACATGAGCTTGGGTGATAGGAAAGATCCTCCCTGCCCTCAATTTAGGTAGTATGAACACAAACAAAGAGACCCAAACTCAAGGTGCACTAAAAATTTATAATGAAATTGTTTCGAGCAAATTTTGAAAGTTAACGAGGGGTGTGAGGAATTTCCCGGGTGGAAGGAACTGTACTCGAGAGTGCGCTCGGAAATTACACTTGGAACATATTTGAGAATGTAATGCATGTGTTGTATTTTTAGAGATAAGGCATAGACAATCTGCACTTCACAAGCCACATGTAAGTGTGGAGCAAATGTACTTTGATTGCAGTCTGTGCGGTGCAGTTTATTTGTAGTTTGTTTGTAGTTCAACTGCAGTTTAAGTGATGAAAGTGCAGTCGGAGTGCAGTTTTTCTAGTTAAACTGCAGTTAAACTGCAGTTTTCATATACATAAACTGGTAGTTTTTTCGTCACATGCAGTTTTGATTGCACTTCAGACTTAAGTTTTAAAATGTAGATGTAACTGCGGTCTCTCTTATATTTGAAATATATCATATAGCAGCTGTCCGGACTTACTTTCGAATGTAAAGTTCAAAAGCAATACATCCCATACGTGATCCAATAAGCTCGGTTTAAGTATAGCTCAGTGGGCCGTCCTCAGAAGGACATGCCGAAAAACGGCGTTTCTAAACATAGGTAAGGAGAGCAGCTCTAGTAGGAGATGACATGACCATCACCTTCAGAGATAGTCGGAACCATCCCGAGACAAATCCATGCACCCGACGAGGCGATGGTCCGTAATTGTAGAGGGATCTGGCGTGCACCCAACCTAATGGCTGGCCGTAGACGCCAGCGAGTCGCAACATGGAAATGCGTTTTTCTTGACTTCAGTGTAATATTTTGTCTCAAAATTTTAGCATACGGGTCGAGCTGATATTTATTAAGCCAACAGATGTTATATTTTGAAAAAAAAATTACTGTAGTCACGCAAATTGGAAATACTAATTGGTAAACGGACGCAGCGCTCCAAGCGCCACCTAGCGGCAGGTCCGTGAAACCTGGCCCCAGGCGGCGGCTAACAGCAGACCACACCATGTCCCATGTGTGAAGTAAACTGTCCACAGTTTGCGTTTCACAATTGACGATATCAAAATGCTTTTGGGCCTCATGAAAGATCGAAATAATTCAAAACTTTTAGTGATAAAACGGCGCGAAATAAGTTAGAACCGGTTTTGACGAATTTTACGGGTTTCATGTTAAGTTCAATTTTTACATCAGTTGGACGTCACATGAGTTTTCGCTTTCTTTTTTTCCGGGCAGTTTCTCAATCTTGGTGCCGTTAATGGTAATGCACTTATGTATTTTGAGTATATTTTTCATGCAAGCGAGAGCTCGGTTTCAACGCCAATCATAATTTGCCTCAAAACTGAAGTTTAAGTTCCTTGACGCTATAATGAAAACTAAAATTGTAATACAGTTCAATTATGCACTTTTGACATGCGAACACAAGTACAGAACAACTTCAGAATGGACTGCACTACAAGCTCGGTTTCACAACTGCACATGAAATTGTGTTTCTACTAAGCAAACTGCAGTCGAAAGTACCATCTAATCTACGTTCAGATCTACTGACAAAATCTTCAGTTCTTCTACATTGTAACTATGCTCGAAACTGCATATTCTGTACAGCAGTTGACGACTATAGTTCAAACTCAGTTGAAACTGTAGTTCCTTCCACCCGGGTTAAATCGGAGGAAAATGTAATGCTTCAGCCAAAAGTGGATTTGTGGTGCATTAGTTAGCTTTCTCTAGTAGGTATGGTTCCCTTTTAACCATGAGAATGTTCCTCCTTGATAACCAGTGTTAAAACCCTGATATGGTATGGGGTTGTTGGACTTACGATTTCAACGTATTAACAAAGTAATGATCCATTTATTTAGGTTGTTTGCAACGTGTAAGCTGAGCCCCCTTAGTCTTAAGTCATCCGGTTGGTCTCAAATTTACAAACCAAATGGAACCAGGCTCAGTTATTGAGACAAAGCGGTTGAAGTTATATGTTGCAAACCTACATAAATGGATCATTACATTGTTAATGCGTTGAAATCGTAAGTCCAACAAACCCATACCAAATCAGGGTTTTAACACTGATTATCAAGGAGGAACATTCACATGGTTAGGGTGCCACACCTACTAGAGAAAGCTAACTAATGCACCACAAATCCACTTTTGGCTGAAGCATTACATTTTCCTCCGATTTAAATTCCTCACACCCCTCGTTAACTTTCAAAATTTGCTCGAAACAATTTCATTATAAATTTTTAGTGCACCTTGAGTTTGGGTCTCTTTGTTTGTGTTGATACTATCTAAATTGAGGGCAGGGAGGATCTTTCCTATCACCCAAGCTCATGTAGAAGCCCCAATCTTGACAAAAGCGCCAAAAATAGGTCAAAGTAGAAAATTGAAAAATGTGTTTTTGATTTTCTGGCTTATATGGAATTGTTGGTGCTAGGGACTATATAGCAATTGTTTATTAGAGTAAAAAAAGTGAAATGAGACGTACCTGGGTCAAATCCAAGGTGGAGTATTTTGGGTATGAGAGTTTCGATGAATTCGACAAAATTGCTCGAATAGGCCAAACCAAGCAACGTACAAATCTTGGCCTACCACCATTTTTCTTCTTTTTTTATGACTAGAAAGAAGAAACATAAGCCAGAACTAAGCGAACAACTTTTACCTTTAAAAATCAGAAAGCGACATTTTTCCGCTAAATTAGTCAAATTTAGAAAAATGCAAATATCTCAGGTTCTATTTGAGCTAGCCAACTTTCCTTCAAGGGTTGATAGGTCCTAGTGGTACCCATTGAACCCACAAAGTTTGAACCGAATCCGTGACCCAATCCCAGATCTCGGTCCACCTTGGGGTGGAGTTACTCAACTTAAGTTGTAAAAATAAAGAGGGTTAAGTTGAAGTGATTCTTTTTGCACTAGACTCATAAACATACAGATTGAGTTATCTCCTGTTGCTAACTTTTTCAACGGAGTCATGCAGACTTCAGTTCAGTTGTTTCCATTTTCCGATAAATGGGGAGCGTGTAAGGGGCCCAGATGAGTTATGCCTCTTTTCCATGTGGATTTACTTCTGAATGCTAGGAATTGAGACAAATAATTTGGTGTCATAATGCAAACCTAACCAAGGTAAATGGTCCAACCCACCCTAACCTAACGGGGTCGTGACAGATCTTACTCTACTCGCGACAGACCTAACCTAACAAAATGGTCCAACCTACTCTAACCTAACCTAACGGGGTCGCGACAGGTCTTACTCTACTCGCGACAGACCTAACGCTAGCATAACTCAACCTAACCTGAAACTATCCGTAGTATTCCTCAGGTGCGCGTCCCGCGCACCAACTAAGGCCTGCTGGCTGAGGTGCAGTTACAGAAGTTGACGCGTTTGCGCCATTGCGCACGGCGGATTATGAATCAAATCGTGACCGGTTTATAAATGAATAAACTCATGCGTGCACCAAAACAAACCATCCAGTTTCCTTGCCCCTCCCCTACATCCCCACCTCCATGCCCCTTCCCCTCTCGCCCGCGGCCGCTGCTCGCGAACGGCACCGACACCTCCCGAATCAATCTTCCCTCCTGACCAAACTAAATAACATATCAACAAACGGTTTTCTCTGGGTGGAAGCTTGTGAAAAGCCCTACTAACGCCTCGCTTTGACCCCCCATCTAAAATGACTTCTTCATTCCAAAAACTTGTCCCGAAGTTACAGAAAACGTTTTTCTTCGTTGTCGAAAAATTTTGAGCTCGCATCTTATTCGGATAGGGTGGCTTTGATTGTCCTTTCTTTTTCCTACAACTTTCGTTCAAGACGTTTTTTGAAAATCTCAGCCGTTTACGCATGCGGGGCGTTTTTCGTGCGCGCCGTTAGATGCAAGCCCGCAACGCAGCAGTGCATGGCGGGCCTGCCTACTTACAGGGGCTCCTTTCTTGCTTTTCTCGCTTTTCTAGGTAAATCCGCCCCCTATTTCTCAAGAAACATGGGGTCCTTGAGTCAATGTGAGTACGCCGCATCGAATGGTGCACACCTCGTTGCGATCGGAGGTCTGGAAGGTACTTTTAAACTTGCGAAAAACGTCCTTGGCTGCAGGGGGCGACGATGCTAGCCCGCCACGCAGCTGTGCTTGGCGTGTGCCTACCTTCAGGCGATCCGGTCTCTCGAGCCAGCGAGCCGCTATGCTACCCCCACCACCGCCCGACCTAGCGGAGGGCTTCGCCCGTTGGTTTTCCGATTCCGATGCAGATGCAGTCAGGCTCAGCAAACAGTGGGCCAGAAGACCGGTGGGGGCGGTCAAACTCCCGGACGCGTTTGGAGCTCCAGGTCGCTATATGGGACTCGAGCCGAACGCGTGACCCTGCCAATGGATTATTCTGGGAACGAGGAATCCATTGGTGGGGTCACACGGTCGGTTCGCGCCCCATTTAGCGTCTCTGGAGCGTCCGGGATTTTGACCACCGCCGCCGCCTCCACCGGTCTTCTGGCCCACTGTGCCCCACCTTGAGCGTGAGATAGGCGTAGCTCTCGTTGCGCACGCACAGCACGTGCGTGCCCTTCTTGGCCACGTCGTCCAGCTTGCTGAAGGGTGCCGTGGAGTGGCCCGAGGCCAGGTAGCTGATGAGCACCGCGGAGTACGAGTTGCACATCAGGTAGCCGAAGAGCAGCGCCGTGACGACGATCAGGCGGAGGGAGACACAGTTGGGGTTCTCTTGCCAACCTGGACGCGGACAATCTTCGTGTCTTACCGTAAACTGGGATGACTTCCGCTAAGAATCACATCGGCACAAAGTCTCCTAATTTTCGGAACGCGACATTAAAAATTGCCATCAGTTGTCAGTTTTTCTTTAGACTCTGTGCGACTCACACACACACACATAGTGATATCCTACCGTGAATGCCACTCCTGCAGAATGATACCACCAGCCCGACTCTCACGCACTCACCCTGGGTGCAGAGGCAGCCCAGCAAGGCCAGGAAGGAGTGGCCCAGCGAGGTGTTGGCCGGCTCCATGCCGGACCCCATGCCCACGGCCGTCCGGAGCCACACCATGGCCCGGAGCACCACGCACAGCAGCAGCACGGCGGCCAGCGTCATGACCCACATGGAGGGGCTCGGCGCGCGGATGTACAAGTTGGCCAAAAAAAAAAAAAAAAAAAAAAAACGTTTCATGAGTGGGTGACTGTCGGCACTTCAGGACGGCTTGGTCGGTCCGGCTGAGATTTTCATACACCATGACAGAGGTAGTGGCAGCAAGTGGCAGTGAAGACATTGGTGGTGACATTATTTATTTGGCAGGGAATGTTATTTTAAATTACAGGTTCAGATCCTCGAACGAATCAACGTTAAACATGTCATGATTGCGGCAGTGCAGCGAGCGACGAGGAATAAGCAATGTCGTAGGCGCGGATGTTGGCCGCACTCTAAAAAGTCTTCGGAGAATCTGCTTCGTAACTACGAAGAAAATGAAGGCGAGGGGGTGTGCACTCTCAAAACGAGTGACCCGACTAATACGCTATTACGCTCTATTACGCCTCAAAATTGTTGAAATTTGCCTGAAAAAACCCTAAAACAACCCCAAAACAATCAAAAAACAGGCAAAATCATGACAATGTCGGCTAATACGCTACTATTACGCGAACTATTACGGATTGAGCGACCCGACTTATACACGAGTGCATACCCCCTCGAGTGAAGGCATTGTAGAATTGCTTCTTATAACGAAGAAACGCTTCGTATAACGAAGAAATGCTTCGTATAACGAAGAAATGCTTCGTATTACGACGAAATGCTTCGTATAACGAAGAAATGCTTCGTATTACGAAGAAATACTTCGTATTACGAAGAAATGCTTCGTATAACGAAGAAATGCTTCGTATAACGAAGAAAAGCTTCGTATAATAAAGAAATGCTAATGCTTCGTATAACGAAGAAATGCTTCGTATAACGAAGAAATGCTTCGTATAACGAAGAAATGCTTCGTATTACGAAGAAATGCTTCGTATAACGAAGAAATGCTTCGTATTACGAAGAAATACTTCGTATTACGAAGAAATGCTTCGTATAACGAAGAAATGCTTCGTATAACGAAGAAATGCTTCGTATTACGAAGGATTTTGCTTCATAAAACAAAGCATTTCTTCGTAGGTTTTACAATGCCTTCGTTTCATTTCCGTATTACTTAGCAAAAGGCCTAGTGCGTGGATTTTTTCTGTGCGCCTCCTTGGCCTATTCCTTGTCCGCGTTCCTGGCCGCACCCTTGGGCGCGCTCAGGGTCTGCAGCTCGAGCAGCAGCGCCTCCTGGGTGGCGCGGTCGTCGCTGCCGCGGTACTTGCCATCGGGCAGGAAGCGGCGCGTCACCGGGGCCACGAGGCGCGGGTCCACGTCGGCCAGGTCGTTGCGCCAGCCGGCCAGCGCGGCCAGGCTCGCCACCGCCAGCCCCGTCAGGATGGCCAGCGGCTGGTACCACAGGTAGGACAGGCGGAACAGCCAGAACACCTCGGAGCTGCAAGCACACGCCGCACTCTCAAAACATGCACTACAAGCTTCCAAATACATATTACCTATGATGAGTGCGGGGAAGAACTGAACACCTACCTTAAGAGTCGGGGAATAAAAGGACACCCCATTTTTAGACTTGAGACTAAATTACCATGTACTTTTCTTGTACATAAGCTTTGCACAAAATTGTGGCGCCTTAATTCGAGCGTTTTACGCGCATGCTCAATTTTGTGCAAAAGCTATGCACAAAAAACCTACGTAGAAATTTAGTGAGGACTTTGTTTTCTGTCGGGTGTCAAGAACCAGTGGAGAAAAAAAGGAATCAAAATGCGACGAAACAGTGGGAACGAACTTACTGATTTGATTACTTTAGTTCTTCACGCGGCCAGGGACGCCGGAAGTATGTTTTACTAGGGGGGGGGGGAGGGCGAAGTGCCATAAGGGCCCGGATTTTTTTTGCCTAATTTTGGGCGGCAGTCACTCTGTTGTGTTTCCCATGCTTTATGGCCGTGCCAGGGGCGTTAAGTTCTGTCAAGGAGTTTGACCAGTAACCTGCCCAACGCAGGGGGCCTTAGTGTAAACTATGTTTTGTATAACGAAGTAATTAAAATCATTTACGCTGAATAGTGGATATTTAGCGACCGAAGCAAGCTTTAAGCCAACGCTCATTGGCTTCCAAATATGGTCATTGGAAAGACGATGGGACATTGCGTCCCATATATGAAAGTATGCATAGGTTCATTCGCGCGCGCAGCGAGCAAACACTGTAAATCAAATGGTGATACATCTCACCATCTGAGGAGTGAGACAGAACTGTCTCACCGAAAAAGGGTGATACTACAGTGTATCACCGTAAAAAGGTCGTACACGAATGTATCACCGAAAAAAGGTCGTACTCAAATGTATCACCGAAAAAGAGTGATACTTCCTCAGGAAAACAAGGGCCCATCTCACTGATGTCTGACCATTTTTCGGTGATACATTTGTGTACGACCTTTTTTTCGGTGATACATTCGTGTATGGTTTTTCTTCGGTGAGACTTTTTGTATCACCGGAAATGGGTGAGACGTCTCACCCTTTAAATTGCAGTGAAGAGCTTTAACAAACCAATGTGGTATAAAAATGACATTTAAGGCCACTGAGGTGCCGTGCCATACGAGATGGTATGTGATTGGGCCCCTTCCTAATACTCGGCCCGGCTTTGCTACGACAAATTCTAGGGGGGCCTTCGGCCCCCCCTGCCCCCCACTTCCGGCGTCCCTGCACTCGGCGACGAGCGAAAGCGTCAAGCGTCTAAGGGCAAGGGGTCCCCCAATCAAACAATCTGTGTACGCTACGAGGAGAAAATCTTACAATCTTGCGTCAAAAACGCCTCTAAGTAGGCAAAAAGCGCGACGAAACCATGCAGAATCCTAAGCACACTCCAAATCGAAAGGCGGTAATATTTCCAACCTTTACTGGCGGGTATGTTGGGGAAGAACAGCTGTATGGAACTGAAATCTTAACTCTGAGCCACCCCTTGACCAGTGATTTCAACTCGCAATGAAAATTTGAGTGTGAAACTCCTATTAAATAGATGCCGAGATGCCTCCGGTTGGCCGCGGGAATGTACGTCTCTTGCTTTGTACTTTTCTTCCCCAACTTATTACTCCCGATTGGCGGCAGTATTTTGTACCTGCTTTTACACACCGTCTACTAAATGGCGCGCAATTGGCGGTAATACTTTGTACCGCATTTTTCGTGCAGTTTGTAGTGTGCGTAATTGGTGGGCTCCAGATTTTACCTCCAATAGAAGATAGTACAGATTTTACCGCCTTTCAAACACCACGTGTACCGCCAGTAGATTTGTGCAATCCAACACAATCAAACAATCCAGGCGAATTCAGAGTGAGAGACCCGTCCTCGGTTTGGACGTCCCCCTACTTGTCGTGCGGCTTGAGGTGCGCCAGCGTCACGTTGTTCGGCGCGAGGTGCGGGCATCCGTCCACGGACACGGGCTTGGGCGTGTGCTGCAGCGCGCCGCTCAGGATGTTGGCCTGCGCGCCGATGACCGTCACGCCCACCGTGGCTGCCGCCACGGCCGCGCCCAGCAGCGCGGCGCGTGTGTTGACCCAGGGCAGGAACAGCCCCGCGATGAAGAGCGTGAACTGCGGCGCCGCCGCGATGGCCGAAAGGCTCACGTTGAGCTGCGGGCGGGGAGGCAGGGCTTAGCAGCTCACCATGAAATTTAAGGTTGTCACCACTTAATGACACTTTCGAGACTAATTTTAGTCATAAGAATGTCATCAAACCAGTTGATGACAAAGTTGTCACGCCCGTGCAATTAGGTTGGGAGCTATGATGAAAATGTAACAAATTTATCATGAAATTTTGAGCTCTGTTACAGAGACTTCAGCGCCAGCATACACTGTGGCCAAAGTTACGGAGAAATATGTAAAAAAAAACTTGTTTTAATTCTCCGTACACAAAACCTAACATTTCCGTAACTCTCTCGTCAATCAGCTCCGTAATACTTACAGTCTTCTTCTTAGGACTTACAGTTTTCTCCGTGCAACTCAATGGTCTGCAATGGGCATGCGAAGAAGACTGTATGTCCTACAGAGAATATTGATAAGAGGCTACGGAAAATGTTGTGTTTTGAACCATGGCAAAAAATTAACCGACTTTTCCGTACTTTTTGCCACAGTGTAATACAAAGAGAAATTTCCTCATGATACATGCCGATTCATCTTGGGTTTTCATTGTAGGGTACAAAGAAAACCCTTCGTAATACGAAATAAAACTTTCGTATTATACTTACGCAATTTCTATCGTATCATGGGACATTTCTTCGTAAGACCTGTAGAATGTACCAATGGAGTGGCAGCGCACTAAATATTTATGTAGAATTTTGTACGTGGTGATGCATAACTTTAAGCCTGCGAGACGTTTCGCGTAAAATTGTGCACAAATTTGCATAAATTTGTGCAGTTTTACGCATAAAATTATGCATATTCCCCGCATGCACAAAATCGTGCAAGTGACACGCACAAAATTCTACATAAACATTATTCAGTGTGAGTGTAGTGTAGGGCACACACGCTCAATTTCTTACGATCATTTTTACGCATATTACGATGATGTCACCGTAAGGTACGCTTAAATTTGCACATACGTAATATCGAGGGGTCCGCCACTCTGGTAATCGTGTGTACACTTCGTCCAGTAATCATTGGTAATCGCTTGCCAAGACTGGATATTTCCGCTGATTCCATCAGCTTTTGGGGGGTTTTCTTATGAAAATAGGCAAAAAATGCTCCTAGCTGGCCAAAATTTTAGGATATTTTGAGAATTTTTGTTGGTAATCACTGGTAATCAGTAATCCTGTGTACACTCGTGAGGTTAGTGGTGGACCCCTCGCGTAATATGCACAGTTGTCTGTGTAAGGTATGCATGATTTATCCGTATTACGCATGCTTTCTACATAAGCTACGTATGATTTCATCGTATTACACACTAAATTACTATGAAGTTTTTTCGTGCATAGCTTTGCACGATATTGAGCATACGCGTGGAATGCACAGATTTGTGCGCAACAACGCACGTGGTGCTGCGTAACAATGCACATTTTCATGATTAGCTACGCACGAATTCGTGCATTTCCAAACGTATGCTCAATTTCGTTCAAAGCTATGCACAAAAAACTACATAACAATTTAGTGTGTACGCGTGATTCAGGGTAAGGTACGATGAATTTTACTGTCGTATGCATGTTTTCATTTCAACGTATGTTATGCAGATCGTTTTAGCGTGGAGTGCAGTACCTGGATCACCATGCCGAGGTGCTCCACGACGAACATGAGGGCGAGGCAGAGCAGCCCCGCGCCCACCACGACCCCCCTGAGCAGCCAGCGCGTCTGGCGCTCCGACGGCGACCAGCCCGCCATGCTGCGCAGCCAGTCCTCCAGCACCACGGCGGAGATGGAGTTGAGCCCCGTGGACAGCGAGCTCATGGCGGCGCTGAGGGCAGAGATACTTCAACAATCTGCCATTCCATTGGCGACGAAAGTTTCGATTATTGATTATTAGGATGAAGCGCGCGTTGAAAATCTTGCGAAATATTCCGAGCACATGTAAGGTACAAGCAATTTTGTTTGGTATACAACGAAATAGTTCGTAAATAGACCCTTTCGCTCGCCGCAGAGTGTTATGCACTAAAAACCTACGTGAAAATTTAGTGAGAACTTAGTTTTTCTGTAGGGTATCAAGAACCAGTCGAGGACAAAAGTAATCAAAAAGCCAGGAACCAGTAGGGGGGTTCCTGGTTCCTGGCCTTTTGACTCGGTGACGAGCGAAAGGGTCTAACACGAAGTATTTCCTTGGTAAGCTTATACATGCTCAAAGTACTTTGGTATGACAAGCTACTTTTTTTGTATCCTGAGGTTTTCAGAGTGCGTAAACCAACGTAAACCGCACAGTAAATAGTCAAAGCATCGCTTCGAAATACCGAAGAAAATAAATGCATTTAAAAATTCACACACTAAACTCTTGTGGACTTTTTTAATGCATAATTATGCACTTTTTATGCATAGCTATGCATGCACAGATACATACGTAAGGTGTGTATAATATTATGCATCATTGTGTACATTTTGTGCATCTTCTTGCATAAAATGTACACAGTGATGCATAATATTATACACACCTTACGTACGTTTCTGTGCATGCATAATTATGCATTAAAAACTCCACAAGATTTTAGTGTGCAGAAGAAATACTTCATACTTATGAAGCAAAGTCCTTCGGAATGCGAAACATTTCTGCATGTTACGAAGGAATCCTACATCTTTTCCCTCGTAGTTATGAAGCATTGATGCTTCACACAATATTCATGGACAGGTCAATGTAACGTGAAATTAATGAAGCGTTACATTTGAGGAGCAGTTTAATGTCGTTTTAAGGATAAAGTGACGTCTATGTTTTCCCGCGGAAGATCTTTCGGAAAGTTCCCTTCTCAAAAGCAAGAGCGGGCCCCAAGAGGGGTGGGGGGGGGGAGCGATGGGGTAGAGAAATGTCTCAAAAGTTGCCTACACCCCAACACCCTGCCGCCCGACACCCCTGATGGACTCGTCGCACCTAAACACGCCGGCGATGAAGAGGCCCGTGAGCCCTGGCACGTCGGCGAGCACGTCCAGGACGAACAGGGGGACGATCTGGTCCCTCTTCTGGGCGATCTGGAACAGCGGACCGTTAGGAGGTGAGAGCTGATGGTCCTCCGGAACGAGTACTATCCGAGAATCAGTCATTATGTGACGAACCCCGACTGTGAGCGGGTCGCAGTCGTGGTAGTAGGCGGCCGCCGTGAAGCCGCAGAAGCAGGCCAGCAAGTTGAGGCCGACGGTGCAGACCATGAAGATGGCGGTGGCGTGGTAGCAGGCGCGCAGGCTGGGCAGCGCCATGTAGCGCTGAATGATGCTCTGGCTGAGGCCCAGGTCGGCCGTGTGCCGCACCACGCCGCCCAGCAGCAGCGAGAAGATGGTGTGCCGGGTGGTGGGGTCCAGGTCCCACCTGCGGACATGAGGTGTCTAGTGATGTGCGAAGCCTTTTCCAATCTCGAATCAAATCGATCGGAGGAAAATATTTCCGAATCGAATCAGGGCTCCGATTCGAACACTAATCACAGTGGGTCCTTGAAGGGCTAAAATAAGCACTTTTTTGCTGATTTGGTCCCATATGAGACTTTACATTTTTGTTTCGTTTTTGAATCGAATCGATTGCACCTGATGCGATTCGATTCGGTTCCGAAGCACTTGCACACCACTAGAGATATGTCTTTGACTCACACGCTCAGATGGCATTAAAACGGAATGGTATATTTTGGCACAGCTAGGTACGTTTAAAGTTGAGCATAATACATGCACATTTTTCAACGCTTGATTAGATTGTACCACACATTCATCATTTTGAGGAATGCTTAGCTTGCAGTGCGCACGTTTCACATAAATGAGGGCAATGCCCCCCTTTTATTGGTACTAGGTAGGATGCCGAGAAGGCAAGAAAAAAGCACTAATGCACGACTTTACCCCCTGCGTGGAAAAATCTTGGAGCCACGCCTGCTCTCTCTGGCCGAAGAAGATGGTCTGTAGTACCCTTGCCAGTTAGAATGGTTCCTACGCCCAGAAGAAGATATAGTGCCTGGGCTTTGTCTCAGAAGAGCCCTCGATAATGCACTTTTTGTTCACGCGATGCCTATTCGATTTTTCGATAGTTAGGGCCTAAATGAAGGATTTTGCCCGAAGAGGCAATCCAAATTCCCCTTAAGAAAATTTTTACAGCCTACCAAAAAAAGCGTGGCGCCTTAAGACGGGAGGTCCGGGAAGGCAACCCGCAGCACGAGCGCTCCCGTTTCCACGCATTCCCGACTTTCAAACGGTAGAAAAGGGGTTAAAAGTGACGTAATCGAGTGCGGTTTTTTCCTGCGGTTCTAGGGACCCACTGGAAGGATTTCGCGCAGAGAGGCATTCAATTTGGCCCATAGGCAATCGCTGACAAGCGTCCAAAGTTCACTGTACTGACTTTTTTTCCAAATTTGTTTGATTTCGTAAAAGTGACAGAAAATCAACTCAGATTCGACCTAAATGTGTTAGCATGTCTGGTAGGAGGTCACACCAAAGCGTGCAAGGAGGGGTTTTTGCCTATGTGCTACGTGAAGTCTGTCTTTTGCGCTTATCAAAATATAAATTTATTGTTCCGCCCTGCCCGCCGGCAATTGTTTGATTTTGAACATGTATGGCGACTGCGAAGGCAACTCCGTTGTCACCATCGAATAGGAAATTTTAAGTAGTATCGAAAAGTCACCTAGATCGTTCGATTAGGCTACGTAGTGCCAAAGTTACGTCCAATTTAGTGTTGCCGAGCGGCCAAAATCCACTGCGCGCCACCTGCCGCCACCGCACCGCCCGCCGTGCGTAGTTTTCTTTAGAGCGGTCCATATCACGTCGAGTTAAAATTTGATCAATTTTGAGTAGCCTTGCTGCACTCACACTGGGGCTTCAAGGCGCGTCGTGTCCAGGTTCCGCTGCCACACCGTGCCCAGCCCGCCCACCTCTATGACGCCCTTGGCGACCACCAGCCCCACGCAGAGCAGCATCATGACGGCCTGCACCGCGTCCGTCCACACCACGGCCTTGACGCCACCCTGAGGGAAGACACAGAGTTACACTACAAGATCAAATGCGTGCTTAGTAGGTACTCAAGTGTCGGAGCGTATACTTACAGGCAGACAATTATAGATGTATGCTTGGCAAGCACACAGCTATAGGCGTATGCTTGGCCGAGCACGGTTTTATCCCAACAATTAAAAGGCACACTCCTAAAGCTGTGTGCTTGGCCAAGCATACACCTGTAGCTGTGTGCCTGCCAAGCATACATGTATAGATGTGTGCTTGTAAGTACGCTCCCATAGCTGTGTACTAAGCACACATTTGATCTTGTAGTGTACTCTGGAACTGAAATGTGTGCCAAGCACGCACTACCTGGAGTCACCACGAGGCACGCACTTGTTTGCAGCATGCCTTGCAGGCGCGACTAGTTGCCTGCCATTGCCATAGGCATGTGCACGCCTTGTGGTTGTGCCCGAGACAAGACGCTCATCGGGGAAAAGGCGGGGGCCACACGGGCAACATCCGGGGAAGGGGCGGGGAAAACACGGGGAACTCCGGGAAAAACACGGAAAGCTCAAAACGCGTCTAGAATTTTGGCTGCCTATGACGTCTTCTGGCCCACTGTGCGCTCTCAGTGCCGGCCCGAGAAGTCAAAAATGGACGGCTGGGCAGGCAGCCTCTATCCGTCCACCATGAAGTGCTCCGCAACCGTCCGCATCACCAAGGACCGGTCAGGCGCACTCCCCTGGACATTTCCGCAGCAAAAGACGCATTCCCGGTGGTTTTCCGGTAAAAATTGAGTTCCCCGTGTTTTCCCCAGGGTTTCCCCGGAGTTCCCCGGGTTTTCCCCGCCCCTTCCCCGGATGTTGCCCGTGTGGCCCCCGCCTCTTCCCCGATGGGCGTCTTGTCTCGCGTGCTTGAAACACACTTGAGTTTGCAGAGTATTGACAGTTTTTACTCTCGTTCAGTATCGTGACGGTGAAAGAAACTCTCGCAACCCGAACGAGGCGGCTTCACCGCACGCTCAATTTCTTACGATCATTTTTATGCATATTACGATGATTTGTCACCGTAAGGTACGCTTAAATTTGCACATACGTAATATGCACAGTTGTCTACGTAAGGTATGCATGATATAACCATATTACGCATGCTTTCTACATAAGCTACGTATGATTTCATCGTATTACGCGTGATTCAGCGTAAGGTACGATGAATTTTATTGTAGTATGCATGTTTTCATTTCAACGTATGTTATGCAGATCGTGTTAGCGTAAGAATATCACGCTCAATTTCTTACGATCATTTTTATGCATATTACGATGATTAGTCACCGTAAGGTACGCTTTAATTTGCACATACGTAATATGCACAGTTGTCTACGTAAGGTATGCATGATTAAACTGTATTACGCATGCTTTCTACATAAGCCACGTATGATTTCATCGTATTACGCATGATTCAGCGTAAGGTACGATGAATTTTATTGTAGTATGTATGTTTTCATTTCAACGTACGTTATGCAGATCGTTTTAGCGTAAGAATATGAGAGTGATGAGAGTGCGGGCTTCACTCAAAATGTATGTTTGTACTCATGTCAGTACATCCCTCTGCTAAGCCTGCGCCTCCAAGCGCGTGCTAAATGAGTAGACGGCAAAAGAAGTACATGAAATTCCCGGGCCCACCCTGAGACAAGAGACTTACTACTTACTTGCCATGAGCCGCTGGGGAATTCCAGGTGCTGCTTTTGACGTGTAGTACACACTTAAAAGTCCACACTCCAAGGCGCGTGCTTACAAGCATGCTTCGCGGAGTGAGCTGATTACACACATATGTTTTGTGTGTTGGTTTCAATTTGTCATGAGTCTCTCTTCTCCTATTTCTAAAGATGCAAAAAGAATAGCGCATCCAAAAGTGAGACGCCTCGCTCCGCCACGCTCGGTATTCAGAGAATTTCGTTTACCGTATGTCGAGGTATTATCAGCGGTAGACTTGCTCACCACCGTTGTGTAGTAAATGCAGATTAGACACACAACAGGCCCCACCACATGGAGGTTGATTCTCGTCACTGAAATCAACGAAAAAAAAATGTTGTTGCGCCTTATGAAATTTGTTTACAGTACAAAGCACTTCTACGGGGATCACAGAAGTACCACGATTTTGGCCGCAGTTTTCTCACCCTCTCCGTAGACTTGAATCTCTCATGTTTACTGCACTCAGGAATGACCCTCCATCAAGAAAAAATAGAATAGAAGACAACTTGCAACTTTCAACAGAAAGAAATGCTGGCTTACACATTGCAAATCCAAGTGGGGGACAGGCGTGCTCTGGATAACGTGGGACATAATGTCTCGAGTTTGTAAGGCATGGAACAAATACATGTCCTACGCTTACAAGCTACGGAAACTAAATTTAATTGTTACTCTACAAATATAAAAGCGTACATTGTATGCTCTACCTGGAGCGTGCCTGCAAGCACGCTCTAGCTAGCGCATGCCTGCCAAGCATGCACTAACAAGTGCATACCTGCCATGTACGCACTTACTGGAGCAGACAACTCCCTATCCCTTATGCACCAGATATATGCTCCAGTAAGCGTGTACATGGCAGGTATGCACAAGTTAGTGCATGCTTGGCAGGCATGCGCTAGCCAGAGCGTGCTTGCAGGCATGCTCCAGGTAGAGCATACAATGTATGCTTTTCGATTTGCACAGTATCAACTGTTCTTTTGGAATCGCTGCGAACTAACGTTGGTTGTCACAACTGATTTTTTTTTCTTCCGTGTACGAGCTTTCGTCTCACCTTGTTCAAACGCCAGGGCGGGCACGTAGATGACGATCGGGAGCCACACAATCTGGAAGCATCATGGTTCGGTTACGACGGAACTGAGAATAAAAGAGTCTTGATCAATACCAAATTTTGGTCGAGGTTTACTTTATCACCCAAATTCGGGTGCGGACTATTCGAGATTATTTTAACGCACAAATTTGGGCGAAGGTTCCCTCACCCAAATTTGGGCGATAGCATTAGCATAGGGAATGTTTGGAACGCATAATCGCACGCAAGGTGCGATGTGGCTACGGCGTCACTGAGAATGAAAGTCTTGATCAATACCCAACTTTGTGCGAAGAACACTTTATCACCCAAATCTGGGTGAAAGAGGGTGCGTCGGTGCGTCAGTGCGTCAGCTATGAGGCAACTTAGAATTCTCACCCAAATTTGGGTGAGGAAATAAAGAATTCCTCACCCAAAATTTTAGTCCTGATCATGACTCTTTCATTCTCAGTGGTGGTGCAGTGTCTCCTCTCTAAATGTCTCACGAAAAACCCATAATACGAAAGAAATGGCGCAAGCATAATACGAACGTAGTTTTTCTTCGTATAACGAAGGTTTTTCTTTTCACCTGACAATGAAAACCCAAAACAAGGTTGGTATTATGAAGAAATTTAGCTCTATGCTTGCGCCGAATTTACTGAAACGCACACTAAATCCTTGTGTACTTTTTTGTACATAGTTATGCACGATTTTGCACATGCGTTGTTATGCATAACATTATACGTTGTTATGCATAATTTATTCATAACTACGTATAAATAATACGTTGTAACGCGCAGAAGCCTGCTAATGTGCACAATCGTGCATAACTACGTACAAAAAAAGTGTGCATAAGGATTTAATGTGCGTAGCTCAAATTTCATTGTGAGACATTTTGAGTGTCGATTAATCCATGACATCATAAATGCTAAGTTCATTGCGTTTGGAGTCACAGGGCAGATTTCGCGGTGCGGAATCCAAAAAGTCTACAAAACATTTGCTTCGTAGCTACGAAGAAAATGAAGGCATTGTCGAATTGCTTCCTATTACAAGGTAGGTTTACGCCAGACCGTGTCTTGTCGTAACAGGCTTCGCGATGCTGCGCCAGTTACGACAATCCACGCCTGGCGTTACACCTACCTTGGCCTGCGGCGCTTCCCTGCTTGCCTTCGGCAAGCTGTCTCAAGGATTTTTAAGGCATTGAGTAATGCACCACGTGAAATCTGCAATAAAATTTTTTAGTCGGTCGATCCCCTTTTTTAAAGATCCTGATTCGGCAAACTGATGAAGTCGGGCTCCTAGACCCCCCTTCCGACCCCTCTTTGAAAAGGTCTTGCCGAGACCTATCGAAATCTGCAATAAAATATTTTAGTCGGTCGATCCCCTTTTTCAAGATCCTGATTCGGCCAACTGATGAAGTCGGGCTCCTAGACCCCCCTTCCGACCCCTCTTTGAAAAGGTCTTGCCGAGACCTATCGAAATCTGCAATAAAAATTTTTAGTCGGTCGACCCCCTTTTTTTTTCAAGATAAAGGGTTGAAGTTGATTATGTTAGTAAATTCGGGCCGAGGTAGCCAATTCGCAGTTAAAAGTTTGGTCAGGGGTTGAAATTGATTTCATCTTCGTCATCAGGAACTTCAAAAACATAAGAAACAATGTAAAAATGTCTCTAAAATATAAAGTAACTAAAAAGTTGCACTTTTTCTGCCGTTTTTTAGTGTTTTTTCGTTAGTACGACTGAATGGAATGAGATAAAAAGTTGAATTTTTGCGTGTGGCGAGCCAAGGACATACCTAATAACTCTGCAAAATCTCAGACAGATCGGCCGAGCCGTTCAGGAGGAGTAGTGCTGACACACAGACACACGCACACACAGACAGACAAAACTTTCCAGCCCCAGTGAAGTAACTGGCTTCGCTAATCGCTCAGCCAATGAAGCATGCTGCGTATTACAAAGGATTTTGCTTCATAATGCAAAAGCATTTCTTCGTAGATTTAACAATGCCTTCATTTCCTTCGTATTACAAAGTGATGCTTTGCAGACTTTTTACTGTACGTCGGCAGAGCGGTGTTGCAGGCACCGCGGCCCTTGTGTTGGTCTCTCTCGCACTAACGCAGCACTGCATAGGCCCTTATCTCCTTTTCCTCATATAAACTCGCTGTTGGTTTCTTCACACTCACGTGGCTGACGAGGAACAGGCACGATGCGATGAAGCGGGCTCTCCGGCTGAAGCGGCGGTCCAGGTACTGGACAAGACAGAATTTCACTACCGGCGGGGAAAATAAACAGAGGCCGATTTTAGGTGTGACTTTTAATCATCATTACCACAATGCGGCCATGTCGACGGGTCCTACACTCTCAGTCTCGTATGACTTTTTATCTCTTGCCACACAGATAAATTCCTACAAAGACCTGCTCTTTGTGATACAAAGAAAACGGCGGCTTCGCAGCCTACGAAGGAAATCGTTTGTAATACAAACGATTCTGTTTGTAATACAAAGTAAAAATAATTTGTAGCCCACGAACAACTTCTTCGCAGCCTGCGAAGAATTTTTTCTTTGCATTACAAACAAGATAGTTCGTATTGCAAACGATTTTCTTCGTAGGCTGCGAAGCCGCCGTTTTCTTTGTATTACAAAGAGCAGTTCTTTGTAGGGTTTTAAGTGTGCAAAAGGTTTTTTGTGCAAACGTAATATGTACTATTTTATCTTTAGCTTTGCACGGTTTTGTCAATTACATAGGGTATTTAGTCCAGTAAACCTCACTTTTTGCCAATTGCAAAGTACTTTTTGATTTCTACATGATCTATTGACAATTTCATCTTAAAAAAGATCAAAATTGTGCATACCTAAAGAGAAAATAGTACAATTTACGATTGCTCAAAAAGCTCCATAAGCAAGAGACATAAAAGTCCATACGAGACTGAGAGTGTATTCAAAAGATCTTATCTAGGCGCTCCCCCAAAAAGAATCTTATCTGAAACGCAGGCGAATGTCACTAAGTTTGATCATTTGAAACACCTACACATCAATATAATTTGTGATTTCATTCCCTTCAACAAAATGATGAAATATCAAAGAAACCAATAGTGCTTGTAGTGATGTGGTCCGCTTACTCTCGTATCCGCCTCAAATGATCAAACATGACGAAAGTCACACGCGTTTCAGATAAGATTCTTTTGGGGGGGACGCCCAAATAAGGTCTTTTGAATAAGACCTCTCGATGTGTCCGACCATTCAACAAGTTTCAGATATTCGGGCTCACCTCGTACACGGACAGCGTTCGGAGGTTCCTGAAGACGGGCAGCAGCTGGTAGCCGAGGAGCAGGCCGGCCAGCGGGTAGGCCAGCGCGTTGTACACCACCTGGCCGCCGAACACGTACACCTCGGCCGGGTAGCCCAGCAGCGCGATGCCGGAGATGAAGCTGGCCACAGCGAAGTAGAGCAGTGTTTTTCCAAACATTCGAAGAGGTATACTTGTTCCAATAAGTGACTTGTCGTGACTTGTTCCAACAAGTGACTTGTCGTGACTTGTTCCAACAAGTGAATTGTTTTCACTTGTTCCAATAATTAAATGGTCATAGTTCAAGAAATAGCGCTTTTTTGGGGAGTGTGGTTCCTTTAAAATTTCGGTTAGATTTCAACAGGTTCCTCCGGCACTGTGGGAAAAAGTTACGGAAAATTCTGGCAACACTTTCGCACGAAATGTTTAGGTAGAATTTTGTACCTGTAACTTGCACGATTTTGTGCATGCGTGGAATTTGCATAATATAAAGCGTAAAAATGCATACACTCATGCAAATTTGGGCACAATTTTATGCAAAACGTTACGCAGGTTTAAGGTCATGCTTCACTACGCACGAAATTGCACATAACTGTTTCCTGAACCCAACATTTTCCGTAGCGAACGTAGAGAACGAATGAATCTTAATCAGGACTAAGATTTTGGGCGAGGTATTCTTTATCACCCAAATTTGGGTGAGAATCATTTCATCACCCAAAATTGGGCGAAAAGGTTTCCTCACCCAAATTTGGGTGATAATACCATGTAGCTGTATAGGTGGCTGATACACCCTTTACCACCCAAATTTGGGTGAGAAAACCTTCCTCACCCAAAGTAGCGCGATAAAGGATATCTCACCCAAAATTGGGTATTGATTGAGACTCTTTATTCTCAGTGCTCTTGATAATCTTCTCCTTAGGACTTACAGTCTTCTCCGTGCAACTCAACGGTCCGCAACGGGCATGCGGAGGAGAGATGACTGTAAGTCGTACGGAAAATACTGACAAGAGGCTACGAAAGATTTTGGGTTTTGGTGCATGTACGGAGAATCATGGCAAAAAAATTAACTGATTTTTCCGTAGTTTTTGGCCCGCCCTTCTATTTTTTAAAAAAAGGGGTGGGTATATGCATTTACCTCCGTGTGTTGTTGTTGTTGTTGATGTTGTCGTCTGTGTACAAGGAGGGAGTTAAGCTAGAGTAACCAGATTTGGAGGGTACTTCAGGAGTGCCGTCCGAACGAACAATCCGGCGGTGCAAATCCTGTCCGGGCCGCAGAAGGGCTGCTGCAGGTGGATCATGGTTTACATGAGCGGGAGGGGGATTTCCGCCATTATTGGTGCTAGCAAGGCAAATAGGGGTATTTTTAGAATCAGGGCGACGAGATAAGTTGATTGGGCCAGGTCTCAACACAATCGGACACTGTCATGAATTCACCAGATCAGGGTTTTGATAAAAGGGGGTCGACCGACTAAAAAATTTGTTTGTAGATTTCGATAGGTCTTGGCAAGACCTTTCCAGCGAGGGGTCGGAAGGGGGGTCTGTGAGCTCGCCTTCATGTGTTGTGGGAATCAGTGCAACGAATGTTTTGCACTTTAACTGTAGCTTAGTGGGAATAGAAGGGCGGGCCTCAGTCACGATGTTACATGGATAACTTTGCGTTTCCCCTGCACGGGGTGTGTGGTCCGAGGGTCGAAGGTCCGAGAGTTGGCCTCCGATTTAGCCCTGCTAAGTCTGATGCGAGGGCCGCAGGCCCGAGAAGAAGCCGCCGGCAGGTCAAGCCGGGCCGGGCCCCGTCGAACCGAGTTGCCGGCGCAGCGAAGCGGAGCTGGCAACTTGGTTCGACGGAAGGGCGGGCCCTCGCTTGTTTGCCACAGTGTTCATTTCGGAACAAACTTCGGTGACCTGGAAGACTTCAATTAAATGCACTGTTAAAAAATTTGCCGTAAATTTACGAAGATTACTCTGGAAAGTTTTATAAACGAGAGCTTTGTAAAATGTTGTTAATGAAATATGTCATGAAGTCTTAAAATGCGTCGTTAACATCAATTTACAAGATACTTAGTAAATCAACAAAATATTCCGTTAATCATTGGAAGCAACATTAACCCTCGCATGCACGAAATAGTAGCGGGACAAACTGTTCGTCGGAGAATCTAAACCAGGACTTCCTTGCCTGCTGGCAGCCTAGCTACCACGGCTCTGCTGGGGTGTTCGTAATAGAACTTGACCAGCAAGGGCCTTCAAACCTCGATACCCGGTCGGATTTGGCGATCTCTGCGACGTATTTTGTAAATTTCAAAACTGTTTCATTTCTTAACAAAATGTTCTCTATGAACGTCAAAAATATCGTAAAGCTGGTAATACAAGATATATAATGTCAATGTACGAAATAATCTCTCAATTTCTTTAGATATTTTTAAAAGAATAGTTAACAAAGGGTATCGTGTTAAAATATTTTGTAAATTAACAAAACTTTGTAACAGTGTGACTGACATTGTTTTTCTTAAATGAGACTAATTTACGACTCCAATGCATGAATTTGGTGTTGAGAACGTCAGGGTGATGTGGACCCAGAAAACGCTTGCATTGAATCAATACAAAAATGTTGGTTAAGTGAAGCGTCTACATAAACAACGTTACTAATTAAAGCATAAAATTGTCAATTTGCGATTTTTTTCATTTTTTTCCCCAAATAATGCAACTTTTATTTAAAAAATGGAGCGCCAGCAGCTTACCTGGCGAACAGCGACAGTGCGACAGGAATGGTGCCCATGCTGCGCCCCCCGACGAGGTAGTCCGTCTCCGACTCGTTGCCCTGCGGCGCGCAGTACGCGAAGTACACCCCGATGAGGGTGGACACGGCCAGCATGATGGCGAACACGGTCATGTCTGCCCAGCCCATGGTGGTGAGGACGTCGTCCTCCGCCACCAGCAGCGGGTCGAGCGTCGTGGTGTCCATGGCCTGAAAGAGGAACCCGTATGCTGCGGCCAACCCTCATCACAGTGGGGCAGAAGACGGCGCAGGCGGCCAAAACTCCAGACGCACAATGTGAGCCCCATTTAGCGACTCTGGAGATTAAAACGCGTCTAGAATGTCGGCCACCTGCGCAGGTCTTCTGGCCCACTGTACGCTACTCAACACTGGTATTCAACAAACGTGACTTTGTCACATCGACCCCTCGGAAGAAACCATTTTAACTCGCCGGGGGCGCCAGGAGACCATCTTAACCCGTACACAAAACAAGTTAAGACAAGGTAGGTGTACGCCAGAACGTATCCATGCGGCGTTACACCTTCCTTGGCCTGCGGCGCTCCCGTTCCAAGGTTTGTTCAGGCAATGCACTACGTGATAAAGGGTATAGATTATGTAAATAAATTCGGGTCGAGGTAGTCCCTACGCGGTTGAAACTGGTTGGTTGTGGGCCGAAATTGATTTCATTTTCGTCATCAGCACCTTTCAAAACATACAAAACTGTGTAAAAATGTCTCTTAAATGAAAAGTCACTCAAAAGTTATACTTTTTCTGCCGGTTTTTTTTTGTGTGTGTTTTTTCGTTGGTACGACTGAAAGAATTGGGATAGACAGCTGAATTTTGGCGTGTGGCGAGCCAAGGATATACCCAACAACCCTGCAAAATCTCGATCGGCCAAGCGGCCGTTTGACAGGAGTAGAGCGGACACACAGACAGACCGACAGACAGACAGACAGGAAAAGTTTTTCAACCTCAGTGAAGTAACTGCACGGTAAAAACGGTTCCCGGTTTTCCTAGGAAGCCTGTAGAAAAGACATAGGCGATTCCAGGGAGTTCCTGGGAAAACCAGGAACCGTGTTAACCGTGAGGCTTCGCTAATCGCTCAGGCAATAAGCGCCCTTGCGAATAAGGATGGTTTTCCTCGAAGCTAGCCCATCCTCGCTGGGAGATTATCTTAAACTCTCTTACCCTGGTAGGGGTCGATGATGTCGCGTTCGTTTATACGTTGATCCACGTTCAAACAGATGTGACGTCCTGCTTAAGCGACTGTGTTGTCACGCGTTCAAACGAATGTTAGATCATATTCAAACGAACGTGACAAAATTCACATTCTGACAAAAATGACGTCACATTCGTTGAATGACAGTGGCACCCTCTCATTTCGAAACCCACCTGCGGTGATTCCAGTATCTGCGTGGAGACTCGGGCGAATTGACGGGCGCGGGCCGCCGCGGGTACAGAGACGAGTGCCCGCAGGAGGCGTCCTCGAGAGGCACCGTGAGGCGCCTCCCTCGCGCTATGCCCGCCGGCACAGGGTCCTTATCAGTTGGCCTCGCGGGGCAGCCTCAGGGCACGGCGTCTTGGGCTGCCGGTTGAGTAGTTCCTGTAAAGCAGTGCCGCGCAAGAGTGGTGGTGTGTGTGTGTGGGGTTTTTCTAAGCGAAGTGGAATTCAAAGACAATACAACTAGAATTATGGACTGCGTAAAGTGTTTATTACTCTGGTATATTTTTTGGCTTTCTTTTGTGCAACTTAAGTTGTAAAAATAAAGAGGGTTAAGTTGAAGTGATTCTTTTTGCACTAGATTCATACACATACAGATTGAGTTATTTTCTGTTGCTAACTTTTTCAACGGAGTCATGCAAACTTTAGTTGTTTCCATTTTCCTCTCAATGGGGAGCGTGTAAGGGGCCCAGTTGAGTTATGCCTCTTTTCCATGTGGATTTACTTTTGAATGCTAGGAATTGAGACAAATAATTTGGTGTGATAATGCAAACCTAACCAAGGTAAATGGTCCAACCCACCTTAACCTAACGGGGTCGTGACAGATCTTACTCTACTCGCGACAGACCTAACCTAACTAAATGGTCCAACCAACTCAAACCTAACCTAACGGGGTCGCGACAGGTCTTACTCTACTCGCGACAAACCTAACGCTAGCATAACTCAACCTAACCTGAAACTATACGTAGTATCCCTCAGGTGCGCGTCCCGCGCACCAACTACACTGTAAATCAAATGGTGATACATCTCACCATCTGAGGGGTGAGACAGAACTGTCTCACCGAAAAAGGGTGATACTAAAGTGTATCACCGTAAAAAGGTCGTACACGAATGTATCACCGAAAAAAGGTCGTACTCAAATGTATCACCGAAAAAGAGTGATACTTCCTCAGGAAAACAAGGGCCCATCTCACTGATGTCGGACCATTTTTCGGTGATACATTTGTGTACGACCTTTTTTTCGGTGATACATTCGTGTATGACTTTTTTTTCGGTGTGACTTTTTGTATCACCGGAAATGGGTGAGACGTCTCACCCTTTGAATTGCAGTGTAAGGCCTGCTGGCTGAGGTGCAGTTACAGAAGTTGACGCGTTTGCGCCATTGCGCACGGTGGATTATGAATCAAATTGTGACCGGTTTATAAATGAATAAACTCATGCGTGCACCAAAACAGACCATCCAGTTTCCTTTCCCCTCCCCTCCATCCCCACCTCCATGCCCCTTCCCCTCTCGCCCGCGGCCGCTGCTCGCGAACGGCACCGATACCTCCCGATTCAATCTTCCCTCCTGACGAAACTAAATAACATATCAACAAACGGTTTTCTCTGGGTGGAAGCCGCTATGCTACCCCCACCACCGCTCGACCTAGCGGTTGGTTTTCCGATTCCGATGCAGATGCAGTTAGGCTCAGCAATAAACGCATGATAGGCAGGCAACTCTGAGTAAGAATGGGCACCTGGCGCCTGGCAACCACATGTGAGATGTAGGTGAAGCACCTGGTAGGTAGGCAGCCGCACGTAAGCGGGTCGTGCGCCTGGTTAGTAGGCACCCGGCCAACACGTCCTGGATGTGAAACTGGCTTGCGTTGCCCCCTGCGCCCCGGAACATCATGGCCTTGAGAACGGCACGCACGCTGGATGAGAAACACGATATGGCGGGGCCGAACCGGTACTGGCTTGCGTTGCCCCCTTCCCATGTGAGATGTGGGTGAAGCACCTGGTGGGTAGGCAGACGGACGTAAACGGATGGCGCGCCTGGTGGGTAGGCAACCGGCTAAACGGACACTCGAAGCGCCTGATGGGTAGGCAGCCCCGGAACATCGTGGCCTTGAGAACGGCACGTATGTCTGGATGAGAAACACGACATGGCGGCGTCGAACTGGCTCTGGCTTGCGTTGGCCCTGCCCCCTGGCAGGGTAGGCAATGCAAGACGGGGCCTGTTATACTACTAGAAATTTCGTATGATTTCGCCGTGTTTTGAGGCCCAACTTTTGCTAGTTGTTGCTAGTTTTGCTAGTGCCGTTTGTTGGGAAAGATTTCGTATTTCAAGAGATTTCAGGTGCGCTGGTGAAACCATGATTTTGCGAGTAGTTGCCCCCACGAGTTGTGTGGGGCTATACGCGGGGACGGGGTTCCCCCGCCCACTCACAACGTCCATACCGTTTTTCGTCCTTTGGAACAAATTAGCCTTATAATCTGTTTCTTTTTGGTTCTTTTTAAATTTTTTAGTTTTATCACATGTTTTATGAAGTATAATTTTTTCTGAACAAATTAAAGAAATGTTACTTGTTGGAGATCGAATTTTGAACAGGTCTTATGCTGGGCTTTTTTTCAGATGGTTAATGACCCCTAAGATTTCTCTCATATCAAAGTCTGTACGAATGTTTGTACGTTACGGAAAGTTTTGTGCAGCAATATTATTTATGGAATTTAGATTCTAATACAGATGCTTTAGTCCGTAATACAAAGATTTTGGTTTCCGTAAGTTACAGATACCACCAAATGCATCAGTATAATGGCTGCACAAAAATATCCGTTCCGCACAAACCCTGTGTCCGTAAATAGTACACTGTTCAACCAAGTGTGGGGAATTCTACACTTCCTGCAAAGTTTGCCGTCTCTACACGTCAAGTGTGGCATGGCATGGCGCAAACGTGAAGAACTCCGGACCTGAAGTGTGGCGACCGCTAAATCTGCACTGCCAAAGTTAGGAGACCGAAAATTATACGCATCTGCATTTCAGCGGTGTGGAGTTCTCTACATTTGTTTTCACAGTGTACTTTAGTGAGTATAGGGCGATGACGACTGCCCGAATTCTTCGCGTGATGGCGCAGATTTGCGTCTTCGTCGTGCTGTGAAACTGGCTTGCCGTATAAAAGCATCAGAATCATTCAAGCTAATTGTCACTTCCCCCCCTCTGTGCCCTTGGTGCTGGTGCCCACTAATGTGCACAAGCGTCTTCGCGCTATTAAAAAAAACTCAGTATGAGTCTCAGAGTGTTCGTTTATCTCCAAGACCCACCAAGACCGGCCAAGACAAAAGTAACCAAAAATCCAGGAACCATTTGGGACGTTCCTACTGGTTCCTGGCTTTTTGATTGCTTTTGGTCTTTACTCGGCGACGAGCGAAAGGGTCTATTCCAGGACAGGAAGCATCCTTGTCTGCTTGTTTCTTCCTAGCAGATACCGCACTTCATACCGCACTTCACTGACTTTTTAAAGTACGTCTGGTTTCATCGGCACTAACATTCGAACAAGGCTCTTGCGTTAGCAGTCGCAACGGAACTGCCAAAGTTGCCCATGTGAAGAAGAGAGG
Source organism: Stenchaetothrips biformis (assembly GCA_030522485.1). NCBI lineage: Eukaryota > Metazoa > Arthropoda > Insecta > Thysanoptera > Thripidae > Stenchaetothrips > Stenchaetothrips biformis. The sequence goes on along the minus strand of CM060087.1, from coordinate 6,578,628 downwards.
AAGCCCTACTGCAGTGGTAAGAAACTAATGCGTAATATAACCGTCGTTATCAAGCGTAATCGGGCGCACGAAATGAAGCGTAACAGGCTCATCCTCCCAGACTCACCGTATCGAAATGCATGGTCTATGCACCATTTTTAAGACAAACGTAATCAAGCGAAACTTTATGCTTGACTCAGGCAAGAGAAGTAAGCTGAATTTTTACCAGTGTGGTCTTTAATGTGGGTTTAGTCAATTGGATCAATTCTGGAGTAAATAACCTTGATTACTTCATAGTGATTCGCCAAATTTGGGCGATACTTCGACGCCTCCTAATAGAACAATCCTGACTGTCAGTGCAGATCCAAGACAATCCTAACTGCCAGGGCTTATCCGAAACATTCCTAACTGCAAAGTTAGCTAAAACTGGTTTTGAACTCTCTTTACTGAAAATCAGTGAATCGTGATATCCCTTAAGTATAATGTCCACGCTCTTAAATAAGGATGAAACTTTCTAAAAAGCTTTTCGGCAAGTTGTTTTATGTAGTGTGTAAGCGTCACGGACTTGAAGAAAAGAACGATTTTCACGTCATGTGCAGTTAGGATAGTTCTGTATCGACACTGAAAGTTAGGATTGTCTTGGGCCTGCAATGACAGTTAGGATTGTCTTGAATCTGCACTGACAGGATTATTTTATTAGGACGCGTGGACTTATGTTTATCGCCTCTTTGAAGGTAAGATATTTTAATACACCCGTTGTTGTTTGTATCGCCAAAAAAGATATTCAAGTATCGACTTTGGGATTTGGAGTGATGAGTGTTTAAGGGGTTGGTACTCACTAAAAACAGGGGGCGGAAACAACCCAGGGAGCGGGTGAAACCATGCTCCCCGCTTCAGCAAAGGGGTTCAGGAGAACTTCGAGATCATGAAAACTAAGCCGTTGTTTGAAACATGCTTTGCACAGATCGAAAGAGCATGAAATTTGGGGTGCATTAGGCTTATTAGCCTTCTCGAAACACTGAATTTTTACCCACAATAAATGTAAGTAAAAATGCCGAAAACTGCAATAAAGCCTGAAAACAGCTGAAAACCCCGGTGACGCCGTCAATGTGTCTACATATCCTCTGTAGTTGAAGTTAAATTGGGAAGTTTCGGGAAGGCTAATATGTCTAATGCACTCTAAATTTCATCCTCTTTCCATCTGTGCAAAGCGTGTGCCAAACAATGGCCGTGTTTTCATAATCTCGAAGTTTCCCCTAACCTCTGCAGAAGCGGGGAGCATAGCTTCACGCCGAGGGGGAAAGCACTCGCGTAATAGTCGGGTCACTCTGTCCGTAATAGCACGCGTAATAGTGTGCGTAATAGTAGCGTAATAGCCGAAATGTTTCAAATTTGATCTATTTTAGGGGTTTTTAAATTCCTAAAATTTTGAGGCGTAATAGAGCGTTATAGACGTAATAGTCGGGTCACAGGTTTTAAGAGTGATTTCCCCCTCGCTTCACGCGCTCTCTAGGTCGTTTCTGCCCCCTGCTAAAAAGTTCCCTTCCAAATTTCACTCCCGACGGTGCTAAACTCGCACTATAGCCAGTGCCAACTCCCCAAACCACTCTCTACGGTGCAATCAGCGCTTGTTTGCACTTCTGAGTGCGAAAATGGACCAAAAAATGCTGAGTCGGTGAGGTAGTGCACTTGCAAGCGCAAAATTGTTTCACCCGGGAAAAGTGCGAAGTTTCTCGCCTCTGATTGGTTCCCATGCGGCGCGTATGTTTGAAATACGCGCGTCAAGGGCACGAAGTTGTTGGTTGGGCGAAAACGACGGGGAAGTGTGACAACTTTACACTGGTAGCCAAGGAATGTGACGTCACGTTCGTTTTCACGTGAAAACGGCAATGTTAGTTTGAGCGTGACAAACGGTGAAAATTAACGGTCAAACGAATGTGACACACAGAACCACATTGTCATGTTACTTTGGGTGTGACACGCAATCACCAGGCGAACTGTCACATTAAAACGAATGTGACACATGGTACCCATTGACATATGTCGTGTCACATTCAAACGAATGTGACACCTATGTACTGTCAAGTTCGTTTAAATGTGACATGCCCGCATTGTCACATTGAAACGAACGTGACACCGGTGACACCCCATAATTTGACAATCATGGCGTGTCACATTCAAATGAATGTGACAATTCGGGCATGTCACATTCAAACGAACGTGACAGTACATAGGTGTCACATTCGTTTTGATGCGACACGACATATGTCAATGGGTGCCATGTGTCACATTCGTTTTAATGTGACAGTTCACCTGCTGATTGCGCGTAACACCCACAGTAATGTGACAAAGCGGTTCTGTGTCACATTCTTTTGACCGTAAATTTTCGCCGTTTGTCACGCTCAAACAAACATCGCCGTTTTCACGTGAAAACGAACGTGACGTCACATTCTTTGGCTACCAGTGTAATTGCCTTCATAAAAGCCTCACTGGAAGAAAACATGAAGGTCGTGGCTGCTAATCTTAATGCCTGTCTCCACTGTACATCCAAAGAAGGTGTCTACTGTACCCAAGGAAGAAGGAGTCTAGGATGCAGCAGACACTGTACCTTGGAAACTGTCCAGACACTGCAAACATTATAAATTTAAAATAAAGGCAAAATTTTTAATCTGCAATAGAATTGATTTTATGATGGAAATGAATTTATCTTACCGAGAGGAACAAATAATAATAATCATGTTATGGTCTCAGACTTGAAGTTCAGCAGCAATCGGCGTCAGAAGTTTCTAAAAGTACGTTTTTGGACGCAAAAATCTCGGACTCGAAAAATTTAGGTCCAAAATCGTACTTTCAGAACTTCTGACGCCAAATTCTGTTTGAATTTCAAGTCTGAGGTCATAACATGCCTGTCTCATTTTGTTCTTCTTGTTGAGATGTATTTATTGCCGCCATCGAATCGACATCGCGAATATGAAATTTTGCCTTTATTTTACATTTACACTGAATTCGGTGTCGGAACAGTTTCCAAGGTTCAGTGAATTCTGTTCCTTGAGGTACAGTGAAGAGAGGCATTAAGATTAACAGTCACAACCTTCATTTTTTTCTCATAGTGCCTAGGCTTGAAGACTTCACTCAATTTGATTTTTGATTTTAAAATTTTATGTTCAAAAAATACTTCTGTTCAATCAACTTCTGTAATACAAACTTATTGATTCCATTTCCCTGTGGATAGTTTGATTTTTTTAAATTAATGCCTCTGTATAGTTTTGACTCTGTATTATCTTATTCATTTATTGAAACTTATCATGCCATAAGTCTTTCTTCTAGTCTAATGAATCTTTCCCCAAAGGGAACTTGATGTTTTATCACTCAGAAAAGAAGAACTGCGCTTCAAAGAGTAAAAAAACACTATGGGGGGGTAAAATTAGCACTTTTGGCGTTTTTTACTCCTCGTTCCGCCTTTGTACTGGGGAGTGCTATCGACTTACTGCTTTGAACTCTGAAGTGCAAAATTAGCACCTCTAGGAGTGGTCATATTTTGGCACTGCGAAAGTGCGAAATTTGCACTACAAGGAGTTAATCAGCTAGAAAAGTTTTTGTGAGTACCTGCCATTCAAAAATATATGAGTTTGGTGTAAAATAAAGAGACAAGAAAACCGATCGTTGCATGATACATAGGTATAATGAGGTGAAAAATGGACAAGACATATGATATTGAACTTATAAGTTATTGAAGAAATGATCGCATGGCACTGTTCACAGCTAGGGGTTCGCCCTGGTTGACGAAATGGTTTGCCTCGTCTATGACCAAAGTTTTGAGGTTTTCGATTGAAGATTCGAGCATGGCAACGCACTTGATGTCCAGCGCAATGTCCTGGGCGCCGAATAAAAATAGCCCCTCTGGTCTTGGCCCGCTGCTTGTCGTTGCGCCCACGAAGTCCGGGAACAGACCCTGCCGAATGATTGTCTGGTAGGCAGCCTTGTAGTAGCGCAGTGGAGGTGATAGAGCGCCTTGTAAATTTGAATCAAAATTAATTATTGAGCAATTTTTCGGTCGCTTTAGTTTTCAAAATGTAACATGAGGTGCTCCCTCACCTCGCTGAGAAGAGGTGTATTTATACGCCTCAATATCATCATCCGTAATGTACGGACTACTTGTTTTGTTACCCAACAGTAGTTCTCGTAGCATTCCAAAGTCATCGAAACTCATGAATAATTCAGCCAGGTATGGTATTTGGAATAGAAACGTATACCTGTTAGCAGATAATTTCATTATCCAAAATTTTTTTTTTTAATTTAGCACAGCTTAAATGACAAAAACGAACATACCATGATTTGACAGATTGGAAGGAGGAAAACGATATTAGAAGTTGCGTAAACACCTTTAAAGAAGGTCCGTTCATCAATATGTACTTGTCAACCATTTCTGGGTATCTCTCCAGGAAAGACCACGATAGGACAGCGCCCCAGTCATGGCCAACAAGGATGAATTTCTTCCTCCCTGTAGGATGAACCAAAATAAGTTCATGTCATCAATTTATGGAAAAGCTCATACAGCACATTGGCTGTGGCATAAAACTGCGGAAATGTCAGTTCAACTTTTATGTCAAGATTCTCTGTACCCTCCACCCAACACTTTCCGTAGCCTCTTGTCAATACGGTTTTCTCCGCGCGACTCACAGTCTTCTCCGCATGCCCTTTGCAGACTATTGAGGTGCACGGAGCCGAAAGACTGTAAGTCCTACGGAGGACAGTCAAGAGTGTACGGAAAATGTTGGGTTCTGGGTACGAAGAATTAGCAGAAGTTGATAACAGATTTCTCCGTAACTCTTTGCCACAGGGTTCCTCTCAAGGCTCAAATTTCACAAATGTACAGCTTGCACGCACATACCAAGCTCCGTTACGATCCCTTTGATGTCCTCCACTAGATCAATCACGTTATAATCAAATATGTCAGTCGGCTTGTCTGAGTCGCCGTATCCTCGCATATCCACTGCTACCGTCCTGAAACGAAGGTGGAGATTCATTTTATGCCCGACGGGACACTTAAACTCATTTAAAAATACGTCCGCAAGCCACCGACCAGTAGTCTGTACTGAACTCTCGGATTTGATGTCTCCAGGAATACCAAAAATCGGGGAAGCCGTGCACAAATAACATCAACGGCTTGGATCTGTCTCCTTTCTCAACATAGTGAAACTTCAAGCCCTGCAATGCAGCAAACACAGATTAATTTTATTTAGATCAATGAAAATACTTCGGGCGGTCCTATTCAAAAGATCTCATTTTACCGTTTTCGCATAATAAACAATCTTATTTTGTCCATTTCCGTGTTTCCGTACAAAGAAAAATATCTCGAACACTAGCGATTTTCGCCACACACTAAATTACTATGTAGGTTTTTATACGCGCCCGCGCACGAAATTCAACATGCACTTTGTAACGCACAAATTTGTACGTGACAATGCACGATTTAGTGCGCGGGAATGCAGAAAATCGTGCGTTATTGCGCACAATTCTGTGCGGAACTAGTGCATGTTTAATTTCGTGCGTTACGTATGCACAAAAACCTACATAGTAATTTAGTGTGCAAGGTTGATCATTAAGGACGGATTAGAAAGTAAGCGGAATGTACTTCTACGAGCACAACTTCGTTCTTTCGTCTTTCCTCTTCAAGTTTGTGGGTTTCATGAAGATCTATTTTAATGTGTAGCTGTCCCAAATGATCAAACTTACGGAAATACACTCGTGCTTAAGAAAAGAATCTTTATACGGTAATATCCAGGCATAAGATCTTACTATAAATCGAAAGATCAGACAAACTTATCGCCACTCTAGAGGCGAGACAAAAATTCTTGCTAAGTTTTGGTCAGACGTGAAAGTCATGCGAAAATTTGGTCAGACGGAAATATCTCGCCACGACATAGCGAGGCTTCTTTGTCAGACCACAAAATGGTGAGACTTTTGAGTAGTAGTCCCAGTAAATGCGGTCCATGCGGACTGTACTTAGGCCAGGCAAAAAGTCTCAGCGTCTTGTGGCGAAACATTTTGGTCCGACCAATTGTCTCGACCAAAACTTGGCAACACTTTTTGTCTCGCTATATTTCAGCGTTCAGTCTTTCCATTTAATTTTCAGTGCTGTTCAACGGAACCGGTAAGAAAAGATCGCGGAAAAGATCTTTTGAATAAGACTCCTCGACTTGTAACGTTTTTTTGGGGTTTTTTTTTTTAGCGCCTGCGGCAAGGAGGATAGGCACGCCCGCCAGACGCGCCTGTCTTGGTTGCCTACCCTCGGTCCGCAGGCGCGCAGCCCTGCCTCACTGACAAAAGTTTTCGTAATTTTACGACAAATTTGATCATAAACGCTTCTTAATTTTTACGAATGCTTCGTGAAATACGTTCTATGAAACATTCATAAGAAAAGGATTACGAATCCTTCGTAATTTTTTTGGAAAAATTGCCTGAAAGTGACCGAAAAGTACCCAAAATCTATGAGTTGTTCGTAAAATAATGAACCATTCATCGTTAAGTTTTTCGTAAATTTACAATTTTACAATGGGAACATACTGTACAAGGATGGCTCATTTAAAAAACCTTATGAAACATTCTTAAAATTACGAATGATTCGTAATATTATGAATAGCTCATAGAGAAAAATATGAATTATTCATAAAAGTAAGAATAATTCGTACTTTTAAGAGAAAAATTATGAAACAGCAACAATCACGAACAAATCGTGATGCTTTAACGAAAAAACTTGGAAACGAAACATTCATAATGAAATATTATGGATTATTCATATGTCTTATGAAGCATTCGTAAAAAAACGAGTTATTCATAAAAATAATGAATCATTCGTCATAAAATTATTCGTAAAACTATGAATGTACTATGGGAAAATACTATACAAGAATGGTTCATAATTTTACGACTTTTCTTTTATCAGTGCTGCTACTACCTTCTACCTTGACCGTGAGGTAGGCGTGCTGGCCTAGGCCCGGGTCCTGCAGGCACTTCGGCGGCACGACGCGCCGCTTATAGGTGAAAAGCCACCGCGGCGTGGTCATCTGCTTGCACACCATGAGCGTCACCGCGTAGCACGCGGCGAGCAGGCACTTGATGCTGATGTACATGACGGCCGCCAAGACCCAGATCGCGTGGGCGGTCCGCTTGGGCTCCATGCCGGCGACGTGGGGACTGCACAGTGGGCCAGAACACCATGAATGTTTTCGTTCAATTTCATTACGTGACGTCACAGTTTTTTTTTTTTTTTCGTTTCTTTGTGCAGATGAACTTCGAGGGGTCAAGATCCTATCTGGGCGTTCCCCCCAAAAGAATCTTATCTGAAACGCTTGTGCATTTCGCCAAGTTTGATCATTTTGGAACGGATACGAGAGAAAGAGGAAAATATTACAACACTGTTAGAAAAGTTGTCGTAAATTAGTGACGTATCAGCCAGAAAAAGTGCAAACTCTTAAGTGACTTTACATTTTTAAGACATTTTTACATGGTTTCATATGTTTTCGAAGGTGCTGATGACGAAAGTGAAATTAATTTCGAACCCCAACCAAAGTTTCAATAGAGTAGGAGCTACCTCGACCCGAATTTTCTAACATAGTCTAAATCAACCCTTCATTGCGCGGTGCACCACTCATTGCCACAACCCACAACAAACCTTGAAACAGCTTGCCGAATGCAAGCAGGGAGCGCCGCAGGCCAAGGTACGTGTAAAATCCAGGCGTGGATTGTCGCAACTGGCGCAGCATCGCGAAGCCTGTTCCGACAAAGGCACGGTCTGGCGTACACCTACCTTGTTGATTTGTAGCTGTTCCAAATGATCAAACTTAGTGAAATTCTCGTGCTTTTAAGGGAAACGCCCACTTAAGATCTTTTAAATAGAACCCGTCGACTTTTCGTATACAAATACGCGTTGACGCGATTTTGTGATATTAAGGGAAAATATATGGAGTTTTTCGTGCGAAAATTGTACGACGAAATCATCTGCACAAAAAACTGTGATGTCTCGTACAAAATTTAACATAACATGTAGTGTTGAAAGTCGGTGGAGGCGATCAAAATCCAAGACGCATTCTGAGCTCCAAAATCGCTTAATCAAAACTCGAACCGAACGTGTGACCCCACAATGAACAATAGACTGCTCTTTCTTATGAGGAATCCATCCACACGGCACAATCTATTCCTGGTTTTCCCAGGTTGCGTACTGGAAAGACATAGGCAGTTTCCAGGGAGTTCCTGGGAAAACCAGGAAGCATTTTTGTCGTGCAGTGGTGGTCACACATTCGGTTCCGGTCCAATAATTTAGTTACTTTGAGCTCAATATACGCGTCTGGAGTTTTTTGGCCGCCTGCGCTGGTCTTCTGACTTACTGTCGTCTGGGAGTCGAGACGACGGCCGCTTCCCGCACTCCTCGTCTTGCGCCAGGCACGGGAGCGACACTCCTGGGACCCTGCCACACCACACACAGTCGGCTCGATAACTGACGGTCACCGCCTAGGCAAGGACCGGGTTCCCCCCCCCCTCCCCCCTCAGCTTGATTCGAAAATACGAGATACTGGGTCGGAGGAGGGACAAGCGGCTCTCGAACCGCGAGACACAACAAAAACAGCGCGGCCACGTCTGCCGGCAGTGGCGGAGCCGGTCTTGCAAAGTACCACTTTTTGCTTTTTTACGGGCCAAGTGGTGCCGTTTTGGCTCGTCCCCTATTTATAAAGCAAAACCCGGACGGGCATAGTGGCACACTAAATGTTTATTGCTGATTTTGTTACGGTGTAGCTATATAGAACTGGCACGATTTCCGTACCATCTTGTCAATACGGTTTTCTCCGCGCGACTCAGTCTTCCCCGCATGCCCATCAAAAGTAGCTTCTGATACGTCTCTAATTTACGACCATTTTTCTAACAGTGAAGAATAGATATAAGTTAATACACTATATTCAGTCATAAAATGCGAGCCACCATCACAATGTCCCTCCCTGCAGGGTGTTCTTGAGGTAATTTGCTCATTACTCACACAGCAATAATTTGTGAACGCACGGGGAGGATAATGCGTGGGTCCTGGGCTCGCTCAAACGGACACTGCAGTGGCCTAAAAGGCGCACCACAGATTTCCACGCGGGCGTACCTAGGACGGCCTTTCAGTCAGCTGAACTGTATACATTGTATGCAGTAAATACACACATTGTATGTCCAATGCCACGCCAATATTTATTTTACAAAGTCGGTTATATCTGGTAAGAATCATACCTGATGAGATTTCAAGTACATGGACAATAATTGCTGAGCGAAGCGAAGCACCCTGTTTGGGTTTTTGAACAGTCAAAATTGTCCTCCCCCCCCCCCGGATACGTTTAGTTTACTAGAGGTATCTTCCTCTTTTTACTTATACGATATTCATATATGTATGCATAGGCCTAGCTCTTTAGCCCAAGCTCTACAGGCCAAGCTCCGTAGGCCAAGCTTCATAGCCCAAGCTTCATAGGCCAGTCTCTTTAGGTGCGACTCTATAGGCCAACATGCATTTGCATCTGCAAAAAAAGCCAGCTCAGCATCAAGGCCGAAGGCTTCTCCCTGGCTCGTTATGTAAACGAAATGCAAATAAGGACCGTGATCACCGAACTTTCATGGGCACGGTAAACGCTGTAGTTCTAGGTACGGTAAACACCGTAATTCTAAGTACGGCAAATCCTGTTATGAATTAACGGCGAAAACCGTCCATTTTTCTTACAGTGTTATGACCAAAATTTTGATTTCAAGTTTAAAGGTAACTTATGTTTTTCAGGGGATTGCTGACGAAAACGACATCCTCTTCAAACTCAGACACGTTTGAATATCTTAAGGGTCAATTACGACTAAATTCTTGATTTTCTATTATAAGTTTGACATTGATTCAAACGTTTTTGGAGCACAGGGATTTAGTGTGCTGTAATGTTAATATTGGAATAAGGCAATTTCTCATACAGAACCTAACCCCCTAGCAGTGTTGAGTGTAGTGAAGTATTTCTCATAATGTAGTACCTCCCGG